>PVLA01000783.1:0-397082 GCA_004027455.1 Hydrochoerus hydrochaeris
GTCCTTTTCCTGGAGAAGCGATTGTCACAAGGCGTGGATGGACTAGGACGCGGCATGGACAGAAAAGGGCGCCGCATCTTATGTTCTCTATCAGTCACAGTTTACTAGAGAAACAGATATAACATAACATATACAAATGTATAAGAAATTACAAGACTGGCTTACAATGGTCAGCCACAGAATTCAATGGGGAAGTGTGCAGAAGGTGTCTGCATGCTGGAGGCTGAGGGGTCAAGTGGAGAGTCTGGAGCTCACAGCAGTGTTCCCTGCAAGTACACATCAGGAGGTCAATGCGTCTGCTTTGGAATGCTGAAGATTCTACACCAGTAGGCTGAAAAGTCCCAGGTGAAAGCCAAACAGTCTGCGACAGAAGCCAGTAGACAATGTCCAAGCTGAAGGCAAAGACTGGAGTCCCTCTGAAGAACCAAGCATCAATCCTTATTTCCTTTTTATTGTCTGTGGACCACCCACCCTGGGGTGGTGGATCCTTGACACCTACACCATCTCCCTGCCTCCCCTTGCACATGCTAAGCATTCTTACAAAGTGAATACACTTGCCCCTTGCTGAGTGGCTTAACTGAATTTCTAAACTTCTTACATTGACACACTGTATCAACCATTACACCTTCTCTCTAAAACTTTTTCTTGAATTTCTTTGGAACCTCTGTGGAACATTTCCTTAATGCTCTGTGATGGGGTATATTATTTTATAATTTACATTATAAGGAAGTAATCATTTTGGGTCCATCTGAACATCTCAATACACAGCAAATAATACAGCAAATATTCCTAGTTTCAGATCTCCTGTGAGAGAATAAAAAGAAAATTCTCTCCAGTCCCCATTATTTCTTTTCTGGTTTCCTATTTATTATAGTGTCTTCTTTCTCCTCTTCTAATTTAACATATCCTACTTGTACAAGCATTCCCAACAGTTTTAAAGTTGCTATTCTGCTGTTCAAGAGATTCAGTGATTCCTCTCTGGCCATACAGTTGATGTTAAATTCCCAATCCTGTACTTTCAGGAGCCCTATACTCTATTTTTAAAAAAACTTTACAATTTTTCTATGCCTAAGTTCTTTTTTAAAAAATGTTAAAGAGGATAAAAGGCAAAATAGAAAAAGGGACACAATAATACAAAATTCCAAAATAAAATGAAATAAACACTAAGAAATCACTACTTGACAAATTATATTCTGTCATCTTAGAAATAGTTGTTCAAGTTAAAAAATTAAAGCACACAAAGTGGACATTCAAACAGTGAGAGTACAAACAGCTCTACTCAACGATGCAACAAAAACTAAGCAATATGGTTATCAATCCTACACACTTAAACACACATGCAGTTATATTCTTTAGAGTACTTTCTTTTCCTCTCCTTTTGACAATAGCAATTACACATTTTGGGTTTTATTATTCCTACAGTTCTTATTACTTTTTACACTAGAGACACAATGTGATATTTATAAATATGATTCTTATTTATTTCACTAATGAGGATAGTCTCAAGTTGTTTTCATTTCAATATGAAAGCCTCAAGATCATCCTTTTTTATAGCTGAATAATAGTTCACTATATAAAAATACCACATCTTTTTCACCCACTCTGCAGTTGATGGGCATCTTGGTTGTTTCCAAGATTTAGCTATCACAAATTGTGCTGCCATGAACATGGGTGCACATATAAATCACTGTGATATGAACTTTTCAGGCTTTCTGGGAAAATACCCAGGAGGGGAATAGCTGGCTTGAATAGAACTTCCAATTCTAGTCTTCTGAGAAATCTCCACAGTGATTTCCATAGTGGCTGCACCAGTCTACACTCCCACCAACAGTGGAGCAGTGTTCCTTTTTCCCCCCGCAGCCTCGCCAACATTTGTTATCAGTTGATTTCTTGATGGCAGCTATTCTTTCTGGAGTGAGATGAAATCTCAATGCTGTTTCAATTTGCATTTCTCGAATGACCAGTGATGGTGAACATTTCTTCATGTATTTATTTGCCATTTGTAGATCTTCATCTGAGAACTGTGTGTTCATCTCAAATGCCCATTTTTGGAGAGGGCCTTTGAATTTGGGGGGCTTGACGTTTTTTAATTCTTTATATGTTCTGGACACAAGTCCTTTGTCTGAGGGGTTGCTGGGTAAAATTCTTTCCCACTCTGTGGGTTTCCTTTTCACTCTGTTGGTGATTTCTTTTGAAGTGCAGAAACTTTTCAATAATATCAGATCCCAGTTGTTGATTCTTTGAAGTGTTTCCTGTGCAGTTTGCATTTTGTTCATGAATTCTCTGCCTACCCCTATGTGCCCAAGACTTCTACGTACCTTGTCTTATAGTAGATTTAGTGTTTTTGCTTTAATATTTAGGCCTTTGATCCATTTAGACTTCAGTTTTGTGCATGGTGATAGGCATGGATCTAGTTTCAGTCTTCGGCATGTGGAGAGCCAGTTTTTCCAGAACCATTTATTAAACAGGCTATCATTTTTCCAGTGAACATGTTTAGCCCCTTTGTCAAATATCAGGTAGCTGAGTGTCTTTGTAGTTGTGCTTGCATCTTCTAATCTGTTCCATTGATCCTCAGGTCTATTTCTTTGCCAGTACCAAGCTGATTTTCTCACTGTGGCTTTATATTCCTGTTTCAAGTCAGGAATTGAGATGCCTCCTGCCTTGCTTTTGTTGCCTAGAATTGCCTTTGCTATTCTAGGTTTCTTCTCTTTCCAAATGAATTTTAGTAGTGTTTTCTCTAGATCTGTGAGGTATGTCAATGGTATTTTGATTGGGATTGTGTTAAATCTGTATAACAGTTTTGGGAGTATAGCCATTTTCACAATGTTGGTTCTTCCTAACCAAGAGCAAGGAATGTCCTTCTATTTTCTAATATCCTCTTCAGTCTCCTTTTTCAGCGTAGTATAATTTTGAGCATATAGGTCTTTTACATTTTTAGTTAGGTTGATTCCTAAGTATTTCATTTTTTTAGATGTTATTGTAAAGGGCAATATTTCCATAATTTCTCTCTCAGTGAGTTCTTTGTTTGTGTACAGGAATGCTATTGATTTTTGAGCATTGACTTTGTATCCAGCTACACTACTGAACCTGTTTATTACCTCTAGCAGTCATTTAATGGAGTTTTTTGGGACTTCTATATAGAGTATCATGTCATCTGCAAAAAGTAATAATTTAACTTCTTCCTTTGCTATCTTTATTCCTTTTATTTCTCTCTCTTGTCTGATTGCCCTGGCTAGTGTTTCCAGAACTATGTTGAAAAGGAGTGGTGAGAGTAGCCATCCTTGTCTTGTTCCTGATTTTAAAGTGAAAGCTTTCCATTTTTTTTCCATTTAGTATAATGCTGGCTGTTGGTTTGTCATAGATGGCCTTTATAAGGTTGAGGTAGACGCCGTGTATTCCGAGTTTCTGAAGGGTTTTTATCATGAACATGTGTTGGACTTTGTTGAAAGCTTTTTCTGCATCTGTTCAGATGACCATGTGGTTTTTGTTTTTGGCTCTGTTGATGTGGTGCATTACTTTATTGATTTGCGTATGTGTTAAACCATCCCTGCATTCCTGGAATGAACCCCACTTGGTCATGATGTATAATCTTCTTGATATTTTGCTGCATCCTATTTGCCAATATTTTGTTGAGAATCTTTGCATCAATGTTCATTAGTGAGATTGGCCTATAGTTCTCTTTTTTGGATGCATCTTTCTCTGGTTTTGGTATCAGAGTAATACTTGCCTCCAAGAATGATTTATGGAGGATTGTTTTTTTTCTCAATTTTGTTGAAGAGTTTAAGGAGTACTGGTATCAAATCTTCTCTAAATTTCTTGTAGAATTCAGCTGTGAATCCATCAGGACCTGGACTTTTCTTTGTTGCTAAGTTTTTAATTATATTTTCAATTTCAATAGCTGATATTGGATTGTTCAAAATTGCTATATCTTCTTGGATGAGCTTTGGTAGTTCATATGTTTCTAGAAATCTGTCCATTTCCTCTGTGTTTTCCACTCTATGTGAGTAGTGATTTTCAAAGTAGGTATTCATGATCTTTTGAATTTCCATGGGATCTGTAGTAATTTCTCCCTTTTCAGTTCTCATTGCATGAATTTGGGTTTTTTCTTTCTTTCTCTTGATAAGGTTAGTGAGGAGTTTGTCAATTTTGTTTATTCTCTCAAAAAAACAGATTTTTGATTCATTAATTCTTTATTTTTTTTTAGTTTCAATTGCATTGATTTCTGCTCTAATCTTTACAACTTCCTCTGTTCTATGAGCTTTGAGTTTAGCTTGCTCTTCTTTTTCTAGATGCTTGAGATGGAGCATTAGGTTGTTTATTTATGCTTTCTGTTTTCTTGATATGACAGTTTATTGCTATGTTTCCCTCTTAAGACTGCTTTCATTGCATCCCACAGATTACAGTATGTTGTTTCTATATTTTGATTGAATTGTACTATTGTTTTATTTCTTCTTTAGTTTCATCTGTAGCCCACTGGTTGTTCAAAAGGCTATTATTTAATTTCCATGTATTTACATAGGTTTTACAATTTCTTTTGCCATTAATTTCCAATTTCAGTGCACTATGGTCAGATACTATGCGTGGTATGATTTCTATACCTTTGCATCTACTTAAGAATGTTTTATGAGATAATATATGGTCTATTTTGGAGAATGTCCCATGTGCAGCTGAGAAGAATGTGTATTCCGATGTGGTTGGGTGGAACACTCTGTAAACATCTACTAAGTCCAATTGCTCACAGGTATGATTCATTTCTGTTATTTCTTTGCTGACTTTTTGTCTAGTTGATCTACCTCTTTGTGACAATGGGCTGTTAAGATCTCCTGTTATACTTGTATTTTTGTGTATTTGGTTTTTCATGTCCATTAGTGTCTGTCTTATATAGTTGGATGCTTCTGTATTTGGCACATATATATTTATAATTGTTAGTTCTTCCTCTTGAATTTTACCACTAATAAGTATGTAGTGACCTTCTCTATCTTTTTAATCATTTTAGGTTTGAAGTTCACATTGTCTGCAAATAGAATAGCTACTCCTGCTTTTTTCTGGGTTCCTGTTTCATGGAATACTGTTTTCTATCCTTTGACTTTTAATCTATGAGTTTCCTTTCGGGTCAGATGTGTTTCTTGTATATAGCATATTGTGGGGTCCTGTTTCTTGATCCATTCTGTCAACCTATTTCTTTTGATAGGTGAATTGAAGCCATTTACATTTATGAGTATCACTGATATGTACTGGCTCGACCTTGCCATGTTATGTTCCAGTTTTTTGCTTTCTGCTTTTCCCCTTTTTTAATTGCTTGTCCTACCTGGTTGTTTCTTCCTGTTGTTGTTTTGGGTATTGTGGTCATTTTTATCTCTGTGTAGTATGTCTTTCAGTACTCTTTCTAGGGTTGGCTTGGTGGCCATGAATTTCTTCAGTTGTTCTTTGTCATGGAAGTATCTTGTTTCTCCCTTAAATTTGAATGAAAGTTTTGCTGGGTACATAAGTCTGGGTTGAAAGTTGTTTTCTTTCAGGGCTTAAAGTACTTCAAGTCAAGCTGGTCTTGACTTGAGGGTTTGTGCTGAAAAGTCTGCTGTGAATCTAATGGGCTTTTCTTGATAGGTGAATTGTGTCTTTAACAGCTTTTAATGTTCTGTTTTCATGCTATATGTCTGAGACCTTAATTATTATATGTCTGGTTGTAGATTTATGTTGGTTGTGACTGTTTTGCATTCTATATGTCTCAAGTACCTGCATATCAGATTATTTCCCCATGTTTGGGAAATTTTCTACTATTACTTCTGTGAATATTTTAGTTATATCATTTACACTGACTCCTGAATTTTCTCTGATGCCTATTAAACTTATATTATTTCTCTTGCCATCATCTTGATGCTGCTGAATTGTAACTTCATGTTGCTTTGTTATTTTTAAAAGTTCTATCCTTTCATGATCGCTAATTTTGATCAAGTCCTCAAGATCTGAAATCCTATCCTCAGCGTAATTTAGACAGTTTTGCCAGCATTCAATAGAATTTTTTTGTTTCTTGGATATCTCTTTGAATTTGTTTCATGAATTCTGCATGTTTTCTATATTGTTCTTTCAAGGTTTCAATCAGTTTCTTATGCTCCTGTACTTTTTTCTCTATTTCTTCTTTAGCTGCACTCACTGACTCCTTTTCTATCTTTACATGGGAGAGTACTTCTAATTTGATTTCCTTTATAGCCTCATGGATTTTTTTTTTCACACACTATCTTTTCAGAGATTTCTGGTGTGTTACTTTGAAGTCCTCTATTTCAATGTCTCCTGTAATTGCTCCTAGTGGACTAGATGTTTGAGATTGCATGTTGCTTTTTCCTTTGCCATTTTCCCCTTTTGAATTAATATTTTTTCCTTCAATCCCACTAGTGTCAACTGTTGGTAATATGTATTTTGGTCTCCTAATGTAAGGTTGATGTTTGTCCAGTTGCTGGGTCCCACAATGAATAGGTGGGCCAGTCACCTGACTTCCCACTGCAGGGCTTGTTGGGTGAGTCCTATATTATTCCTGGACTATGAAGCCTAGTAGTATTGATGCAGGTCACCTTTTAGTTACTGCTATTATTTTGTCTTCAGGTTATTCCAGGTCAGTAAATCTCCCTGTCTATAGTATTTGTGTTGGCTGAAGCCCTACTGTGTCCCTATTGTGTGCCTGTGTGTCTCATAAGCCCTTTTGATATTCTCCAAGTTGGGGGAGTCTTTATTGGCACACTCTTCATTCTGCCTGATGTTTTCTCTGTGCAGGAAGGAGTCACCCATGCTCTTGTCAGATTCACCAAGATCTTAGAGTTTGTTGGAGGGAGCTTTACTACTGGCCTGTTTACCCACTATACACCTCTTTTAGGGGCATACTCAGCACACTGATCTTCTGTTTGGGTGAGGCAGTCACTGAATCTCCTCTCAAGTTAGCACAGTTAATCTTATGTAGTCCAAAGTTCTGGGGAAAAAGGGTGGGAACTCTGGGTGAAGTTCCCTGGTCCTGAAAGGTTGTCTGCAGAGATGGTGGAAGTTGCAGGATGGGTCTGGGTCTAGACTGGCATGGGTGCTATGCCTAAGTTCTTTACCCTGATTTCCTAATATTTTATCCAATATTTTTCTCACCAAATCTCAGTCCACATGGTAGATTGGTGGGCCTAAACCTGGAGGATAACACAGGTGAATCTGGCCTAAATGATCTCCTGTGTCCCATGGTGATTCGTTCCAGGTTGTGTGCATAAGTCAAGCCCATCATAGAATAAATCTCAGCAATTCTCTTAGAATTTATTCCTCCTGTAAACGTGTAGATGTAGCAAGTGTCTGCTAATCATCCTACAATCATGAAGAAAAACCTAAACTATGGGGAAAGAAATATTGTTCCTCAGGGACATTTCTGGGCACTTGTTATCCTCATTGGTCTAAAAGCTATAGCTCCACTCAACTTTCCCATTATGGCATCCCACATAGTTACTTTTATGTTTAAGCCCGTTTAAATTAGATCTCATGTACATTGAAACTTAACAAAATAAGTAATTCCAGATATTGAATAACTTTAAATGACTGATCATCAGACTATTTTTCACTTAAATTTATTAAAGTCAGGAAGGAGGGATGTTATGTAGTATATATAATCAATTACTTTCTGATAATTTACCAAACTGGTTATTTCAATTTTTTCTTATCTCTGCCTAATACTTGCAGCACAGTAAAATTTATCTGACACAAGGCTACGTACTGTACACAAGGAAAGAAGAGACATACTTGTTCCTCTGCTAACCCCATACAGCAGGGGTCTATGTTCTTCATCTAGTTTAACTTGCACTGCAGAAAATAGTGACATTCTCCTTCAGTGCACTTATTTGTAAATCAGGATATTCAACTAAGGATCAGAAAGCACAGATGAAAGATTAAAAAAAAAAAAAAGGAAAAACAGAAATCTTCATGTCCAGATCATGCTGCTTATCTTAAGACAACCTAAAGTCTTTTCAGGTATTTGTAAAGCAAGAGAAAAATCAATGAGAATTAAAGTTGGAGGCAAGGATAAATCAGGCTACTGCAGGTTGATCATGTTTTGGGTGCAAAGTAAATGTTACCTACCCTGAATCCATCATCTGTTAAGGAAGACAGAAACTATTGCCTTCATATTTTAAAAGCTGAAAGAGGGATAATGTTGTTAATGCCATGGGGCGAGGCAGGATAATCAAGGCCACTAGATCTACAAGATTTTTCTGTCTGTGTATCTGTCTGTCTTTTCTGAGAACTGAATCCAGGGAAAACTGAAAGATACTCTAGGCTCTTTTATTTTAATATTTTATTTTGAGACATCATCTAAAAACTTTGCTTAGGCTGGTCTTAAATTTGCTGTCCTTCTATCTCATAATCTGAGTATTTGGGATTAGAGGTTTGCAGCAAAAACTTGGCTGCTTATAGAATCTTGGAGGGTAAGAGAAGTCCTAGATGAAGAATTGTTATCAGACCAGTGGAGGCATATTGAGTGGTTCTACACAATCACCAAGCAAATACTGCCCTCTGGACATATTTATCACATCACAGCAAAAAAAAAGAGGGAAAAGACAGAAGCGAGATAATGGTAAAGGTGAATAAGATGAAATCTGAGTTGCTTCAAATGGTAGCTTTTCTGCCTTTTTAAATCAGTAAACATTTCAATTTGTGAAAGAATAAGCCTCTAATAAATGATGTGTGGAATTTCTCCTTATAGACTTAGAGTAGTGATGGAGCAACTTTTAGATACAGCATGCCCAAATTGAAACTCAAACCACACTTATTTATTGCAAAGTGCCAACACTGCAATTAAACTTGAGGTTTTATTATATCAAAAATTAATTCACACATCAAAAGAAAAACATAATGACAGAAACTTCAATAATACAGACAGCCCACTGTGGCATGTGTGCCAGAGGTTCACCACCACTGATTTAGAATAATCATGTTGACACTATGTTACACTTACATGTTTATCCCCTAGGAAACCATATATAATAAGTCCTTACAAACTTACAGAAGCTCCATTCTGGGAATTGCATTTCATTCATAAATTGGGTTCTTTCCTAGGTCTAACAAAGTGAGTCTCATGCACCTTTGACACAAATTCGTGATGTGTATTGCTTTGTACTTCATGCATTCCTCTACACATCTCCACTGCTTCTCCTCTTGCTTGTGGGCATCTTGGGCTCGGATTGAGCACCATGCTACTGTACACTGTTGCACTGGAAGCACTCAGGAGCACAACTGTGAAAATGTCCCACAAACAGATGAGCTATTTCTGTGATTCTTTTGCATTTATGAATTTTGCAATGTGGAATATGTTTGTGTCTGAAAGTTCCCAACTCAAATGTTTGTAAGTTGGAGACTTACTGTATTGTGCACTCTCTTTGTATTAGTGTTAGAGAAAGGAACTCGGAATACGTAAAAAGAAAGCTATTACTATATATTTAGAATGATTAAGGTGGAAAATTTTAAATGCCGTGTCAGTTATCTTGCAAAATCCTATTAGCACTAAAACTCCACACTCAGCTAATGGATCTGCTAAAATGTGGACTTCTGAAGATTTCTGTGAATGTACAAAATGTGAAGTGCCACTCATCAGCAACTTCCAAAAGAAACACTGGCAGGCCCAGAAAAATGCCATAGAACTGCCCAAAGGGTATGAAATTAATTATGTAAATGGTGAAATATAACTCATTGTCATTCTTTGGTAATGTAAGGAATTTGCTGAATTTTCATGCCAAAGAATATATATGAGTGATATCTTCTAAAAAGTGAATCTGTCTAGTGAACTAATAAAAGGTGCATTCCTTAAATAATCCAGTCCATCATCAGTACAACAAATAAAAATTTAAAGTGCATATTTTTCAGGGGAAATGGATGAAATGGAGAAGAAAATAATCCAGACAAATTGTCAGTGGAATACCCTTGGTTTCTGTTCTGAGACAGTATTTTAGAAAATTTAGTGTGGAATTGAAAATGATTAACCTGGGGTTTTGATAGCCATTGCAGAGGCCACACTTACACTTGTTAGCACAGATAGTTTGTTATGTGCAAATTCTTTGCTTCCACTATCTTCAGTTAATATTTGATTTTGAAAAAGAAAACTTAACACTATGTGTTTTTGTGTATGTGTTTTATGACATACACATGCAGAAAGAGAGACAGAGAGATAGAGACAGAGAGAAAGAAAGAGGATAAAGATACAGACATGAAAACATCAACCTGTCTCACAAAATAGAAAGAGACCAACATTGCTTCTAAATAGACTGGATTTGGAAAGATTAATTAAACTGTATGTTTTCTTGAAGTCAATAGAAGCAGTATTCTGGTTGACCACCATGAGAAAAAGACACCTGCATACCTAACATAAGACTGACTGTCTTTTCCCACTCTTCTGATGAGAATTTCTCTTCTGTTATTCACTTAGCATCCTTATTTATCTGGAGATAAATAATTACCGCATTGTTCTAACATGCACAAATAACTCTCATTTGTCTCCATACCCTGACACCCTTCAGTGCTTTCCAGTGGTGTTCTCAGATAAATGCTTTAAGGGATCTGTGTTTACTTCAACAAAGAAAGTCCTTAATGCACGACAATGTGGATGTTCATGGTCTTGTCAATGACTTCAGTCTGTACTAGCTCAGATGGTCACATCAATAACTTTTCAAGTTACATAGTTTAACTCTTTTTAAAAATAGAGTAAAACTCCCAATTCCACTATATATTCATATACTTACAAATTAACAAGACATATGTGTGCTTAGTGGCTTTATTATCACTATGAACTCTAAATTTGCAGAACTTTGAAATTTTTCAAAAGTTACTAGAAAAAATTAACAAGATATTACTTAATTTTTAACTAATTCTGTGTTAACTAATTCTGGAGTGCAACATAAAAATTTGCAAGTTCTGAGCAGAGCCATTAAGAAATGGATATTTGAAAACCTTTGCCAAACTGAAATATTTAATAATTATTATATACAATTGTGTTTATAACACTATAATTATCATTATTTCCTTCTATATATTGAGCCCTTACTATGTGCCAATCTTCTTGTATGCATTTTCTAATGTTATTTTCAGCTACTTTGTAAAGTAGTTACTGTAATTATGATCCGCTTTACAAATGAGCTAGTTGAACTTCAAAGAGATTAAATATTCTTCCTGTTGTTCCCAGATTGACCAGAGGAGCCAAATTTCAAGCCCATCTTGAGTCTAACTCTTAGACACAGTATGATAAAACTCCTTTCAAATAAGTGGCTATTTTCTGAATAGAAATGTGAAAAAGAGACATTGGTAATATCACTGGGCCTGCCAAGTAGTGACAGAGGAGATCCTAGCAAGCATTTTAATCTCTGAGTATATTTGAAGTTTGCCAGCTACAAATTAAATCAAAGGCAGACACATCAGCCAGATGTTTGCTTTGTTTCTTCACCTTGAGCCTTTTCCCTACCAGAAACAATGGCGCAATGCCTGGACTAAAAGGTTACCTCCGTGCCCAATCATTCCTTGGCCTCTGCACAAACGCTGCTGGCAGCAAATCGCTTAGGTAGGGGAACAGCCATGATTTCTACATCAGAAACTTCAATCCTTTAAAACCCTGAATAAGCCACCAAAAGCTTTTCACTGAGATTACCAGCAAGTCATCACTACATAGATCATCAGACGGTAATGTTTCTTGACAGAAAAAGAAAGAAAAGTAAAACTAAACCAACTGTGAGTCAATTGCTGAAGGGGCAAGGCCTTATTTTTTCCACTGTATTACCAACTGGTGTAATAGAATATTCTCTGCCTTCCTATTTTGTTTGTGATATATAAGTACAGCTCATCAGTGATCTTACAAAGGTAACTACTGGGTTTATTTTCCTAAGCTTCTTTTGATTTAAAGCAAGAATAAGATTCGGTTGCTTTATTTTTAACTCAGCAAATATTATATTGGATCATTTAGACTGAGATTATTTTCACTATTTCTGTTATTTCCCCAAGTGGTCAAAAAAAAAATCTATTTGTTCCTAGGTTGCATAGTTATAGAAACTCATATTTTGAGATTATTTTCACTATTTCTGTTATTTCCCCAAGTGGTCAAAAAAAATCTATTTGTTCCTAGGTTGCATAGTTATAGAAACTCATATTTAATCAGTTTTACTCTATAATTTTCCTAATTTAAAGACTAGTAATA
The DNA here is from genome assembly GCA_004027455.1 of Hydrochoerus hydrochaeris. Classification (NCBI taxonomy): domain Eukaryota; kingdom Metazoa; phylum Chordata; class Mammalia; order Rodentia; family Hydrochaeridae; genus Hydrochoerus; species Hydrochoerus hydrochaeris. The sequence goes on from PVLA01000783.1 coordinate 12,188, forward strand.
TTTTTAGTATATTTATGTGTTTAGCATTATTCAAAATAGCCTGTACATGAACTAATATTTAACAAATAGGCCACAGAGTGGTTAAGTAACCTGCTCAGGGCCCTCAGGGAGGAGAACAAAAAGCCAGACCCTTCCTGTGAGTCAGCTCCACTTGCAGGCCACGGAAGGACAACAAGATGCCAGCCCCTCCCAGCACACAGGCTAAGGCGGCAAGAACAGCTCATACACCCACACACCACCTGGTGAGCAACACGCTGATCTGGAGAAGCACAGGCTGAGATGATAGCTACTGAAGTAAAATACAACTTAATCCTTGTGGTGTTTAGCATTTCACTGACTTTGCTGGACTAAAGCCAGTAGTCTGATCACCTATTTAGAGCATATGAATATGCACTGTAGCATCTATGGGGGAATCTCCTTTTAAGGTGGTAGTCATTATTAATTCTCTATTATCTTGATTTAAAGTCCATATTGTTTTCATTGTTTTGATTGGCTTCAGTTTATTCTGTTTTGTCTTGTTTGATTTTATTATATCTTATGGCATGGGCAGCTATTTCAAAGATAAGGTATATTGTGGTAGCCATTTTGGACTTACTATTATGTTGTTTTGAAGTCCAGTATTTCATTCACTGTTTTGTTTTTATTGGTTCTATTCTGTTCTGTTTTGTTTGATTTTCCTATGTCTGTTGGTATGGGCAGCTATTTTGAAGGCAACAGGAGGCATTATGGTAGCCATTGTTAACTTCTTATTATGTTAATTTGAAACCCTATATCACTTACATTGTTTGTTTTGACTGACTTTATTCTCTTTTATTTTTCTTGGTTTTATCCTCTTTAAAATAAAATACATTTAAATAAAAATAACCTGCTCGAGGGCATATAGTAAGTGGTAGATTTGAAATGTGAATCCAGACACCAGGGATCCACATCCTACCTTGTCCACTATACTATGTTTTTTAAAATATCATCCTATGTTAAATGTTTATTCAGTGGTCTAATATTTTTAAGTTGTTAATTTCTAAGATGTGTGTAGAACATCTGGATATTAATATATCAGTCTCTGTTTAAATGAATATTTGCTTGTGTATAAAATTTCACTTTTGAAACAGCCATCCTACTGTCCCATAAGTCTTTTTAGAAGTGAAGAAAGGAGACTGCATTTCAGTCACACTCCTCTCTCACATGGCAAAGAACTTTAAACTTTATTGCCATGGAGAATTACCCTGCTGCCAGTTGCAAATATTGTCTCAATTACTGAGCATTTGGGAGAAGACTGTAGAATTCCTGGCAAGATAATATGCTCAAAAGTTTTCATATGGGCACCAAATTTTGATCAGCAATAGTATTCACTCTCATTTCTCCCCAAATACTTTATTTGGAATAAACCTAAGACAAATTAACAACAACAAAAATAAATTTATCTAGTCATATAATTGACAACTCCAGAATCCCCTGATTTTTAAGTATTGCTACATTCTGTGCCAATAAAAATAATTGAAAGTCATTAGAAGTTTTCTTCAGCCATAATACTTCTGTGTTAATTTTCAGAAGAATCACCATGGAGTCAGAAAAGGACATCCATCCTAGTTAAGATAAAACTTCAACTCAAAGAAGGTAGAGAGGTTGAGCAAGAAGAAACAGCAGGTGCTAGTGTGCCTGAATTTTATGGTTATTAATGGTCTTATTTTGAAGGACCACAGCTATTAATATCAGAGCCTTTGGTCTTTCTGGCAGTGTTGCTGCTATAAAATGCATTAACATCATCTTGCCACTTTCATCCTGCCGTTTCCTCCTGCTCTAGCACCAATAAATGACCTGGCCACACAATTCAGAATGTCAGTGTCATCCTAATTCCTCACCAAGTCTACTACTTTTTTAAAGTAGTTTTCAGTGTTACAGTTCATGACCATGGCGTGGTGCAAAAGATGAAAGATTACTCAGAGTCAATGTCCAATTCAAACCCCAAAGATGACCAGAAAGACTTTACCTGTTTGATATCCCTCAGCATTAGAGAGCCTCCGAAAGGACCCCCAAACTAATGCGTCTCTGAATTTTTATTGATAGAATCAAGAAGCAGGGATAAAGGATGTTTATGGATGAATTCATGCAGGGGAAAAGGAAAGAAGATGGGAAGGACAGAGTAATCTGCTAAGTGACTGATTATAAGGCCAATCTAAATAATAAAGGGGTGCATGGAGAGGATAAATGCTAGAATATTCATTCCTCAAGGCAACATGTTTTGATCCCACTTGGACTTGTGGCCCTGTATGCTATGTTTTAATCTCTAACCATGTATTCTGGGAGGCTTTGGGCTGTAGCTCCAAAAGTTCTTTACATCTGCATATCCATCTCTCATATACCTTGGCCCAGCACTCCACAGTGAGTCAATCCATTATCAAGTCAATCCATTATCCCCATTACTGTTTCTCTTCCATGTACAATAACAACAGCATTGCAACTGGTTTCTCTGACCTATGACTCATTCCCTCTACTCCATTCTTAATGCCATTACCAGTGTAATCTGTCTGAAACACAAGTTCTATCATGCCATTTCATTACTTTACAGTCTTTAAAATTACAAAGGACTTTTAACTGTTGTCAGAATAATATCCATATGTCTTTGTTTGCTGTGGATGAATGTCAGGCATGTCTATATTTGTTTTTACCAAAAGTAGTAGCCAATAGCTACATGTGCCAATTTGAATTAAAGTTAGTTAAAATTTTAAAAAATTAAACATTTATGGTTTTACCTTCATTAGCCACATTTTAAGTGCTTGACTGTCACATATAACTAGTGACTATATATTCGATGATACTAATATAGCATATTTCCATTAAGGTGATGTCTAATTAAATATAAATATTAGTGTTTTACAACCTTATGTCTCTTCATTTCTCAACTGTTTTCTCAAATTAATGCTGCACCAAGTATAATTTTTGAATTACAACTATGAAGGTATTTGTAGCTTTGTATAATCTCATTTTGCTTTGAATAGTCTAAATGATAGATAGTAGCCATTACACATTTTTAAGACTTACAGAAGGTATTATTTTCTCCAGGAGGCCAATTATGAAATTTAGGATTCGGTTGTATACTTGCAAGGTTTATGCACCTTCTTCTGCCTTACCATATGGTAGTGATACTATCTGGTTTATGCCTTATTTTCTACATGATAGTAAAATATGGCCTTGAAGGTCTTGTTCTGTGGTGTTCTCTCAGCACCTGGAGTAATTAAGGTGGTGCAGCAAGTGCTCTGTTTTTGTTTTTCTTTAAGATAATTAACTGTGAAAAGAGAGCATTCATTTTGACTATGCTAAATAAAATGTCTACTTTAGTTTTTACCATTAATAGAGTCATTTCTAGCCTTAAACTTCTGCTAATCTTCTCTAATGTGTTTGTATTCCCTACTGCACTCTGTCATCCCATTCTCACTCTGAGTTGATTTCCTCATCTCTTTGCTTACTAAGTATATCCAGTCTAATGATGGTGCTGAGGATCAGGGATGCTGCAAATCAGGTACCTTTGCCCAGAATAAAAATTAAATTTAATAATTGCTGTAGACAGGCTACTCAGAGAGCTGTGCATCCTACAGATACATACATTTGAGCTGTTTCTGCATTTGAAGTAAAGGGGATAATGTCAAAAAAGAAAAACAAACTAGACCCACACCTCTATAGCACACCTCTACAGGTATAACTATATTTCATTTAGACCCTAGTAAAGAAATAGGAAGCCAAGAATTTAAACTTAGGAATTTTCTTTTCAATTTGTGTTCAGATCTTCTACTTGCTTTAGGCCAGATGCATCTCTTCTACACAATGATAAATGATTATTTGTCCTTTCTCTTTCCCTGCAGGAGAAACTGGAAGAGAAGTCATACTCTAAAAGGACTCTGAATGGCTGTCTCATGAATTCAAGTCAGTTTTACATGATTTGAAACCTAGCACCTCAGCAATATAGTTAGACATTTTACATGTCACTCTTTAAATCACATCTAAAATTTTTTATTCTTTGACATTTAGCATCATTTTTGTTCCAGTAAAGGGTACTGGCTTTTTTATTTTTTTGCAATGACTCTCTAACCTGTCTTTAAAGTCAGCACTCCAAGCAGTCTCCACTGACATATGGAGAATAGTGACATATTGACTTTTACAAGAGATGAATCAAAAGGTGACAGAACATGAATACATGAAACCTTAACACTGAATTTTCCATTATAAATGCAAGTGTCAACTAAACAAAGAAAAGTCCTCCCTCTTTACAAAGTCATTGCAGGTGCTTTACTCTAGTGATATATATTTGACTGAAGCCTTTACATGGACCTAGTGTTCCAGTGGAATTATGGGCATTTGTGTTTTTAATATAAAATTGAATTTTACTCTAATACTCACCCATCTTAAATAGTCACACAGTTGGAAAATTGATCCATTAAATTATTCTACCCCAGTTTCTCATTTTGGCTATGATATGTGACTAACATAATTTGATAAATTTATAATAGGTGAAAAAATATACATGATTTGTTATTTTGTCTTTAAACTTCCTTAGAGCTTATTTTCTTTCTGCATTGTATTTAGCATTCTGACATTCCCATTTACCAACAATTCTTTGGTATACACAGCTAATGACAACAATAAGCATTTCTTCTGTTACCCATTCTATTCCATATTTTATTCTGTAGATTTTTTGACTTTTTTTTCAAGTTTTCTTTGCACAATTCAAAAGACATATTAATAAATGACTCATTGATAATTATAATATTTTAATATCAACAGAAATATATTGTACATTTAGTTACACCATTCACCATGTTTAAAAATATACGTGAATCATCTCAGGAAGAAAATTAGTTGCTCAACCTATCACTACGTTAGAGATAAGGCCACTGAGACACAGTAAGGGTGTGAAGAAAGGCAAAACTAATACATGGCAAAACTTTCATGATAAATGAAGTTTAATTCCAAAACTCATGTTACTAACAAGACTAGTGCCAATCCCCACACTGATGTATTCAATTTTGATGTGTTTTGAATGGTCACAAATTTATTTCCATGTTATATTTAATAGCATGTCAACAATGTATGTTTTGTCATTCTTATCTTTTGATAAGGTGTTGAACTAGCATCCATATATCTAATGTAAAACATTTGCTTTTTACTTTCTAACTTTAATCTGTTTAGCTTTAAATTCTAATTTCTATAAAAATATAATAAGAAATGTCAAATATATTATTAATCAAACATGGAAGTAGATCTTTTTTTAAAATATTACTAGTTGCTAACTAACAATGGAATTAAGAGTATTACTGAGATGTTACATTACTAGGCAAGATAGAAGATTACTTTATAATATGTTCTTTGTGAGTCAGTGACATTTACAATAGTACCAGGTAACACACACAATGGAAATGTCTTTTTTTATTGTCACTAAAAAAAAAAGCTTTCAAAATGACAGCATCCCATATGGGTGTTTGGGCATAAAAAGAAACCTACATAAAAGATGGAGAAAGAAGAAAACAATAGAAGAAATGTGACAAAATTTACAAAAGAAAAAGTAAAGGAAAAATAGCAAATGAATTAACAAGGTGGAAGAAGTAACAATCAAAAACGTACAGATTGACTTAGGAGCAAAATACTATTAGAGGGGATGGACCACATGGTCCTTGCCTATTCTGTATACTAAAGTATTGATGATTGATTCTATCTTCATCATCAGTGGAGAGGAGAAACAAGGGAGAGGATTTTGAGGGGGATTATTGGTAATGTCTCTTTTGCTGTAATAATTTTTAAAAATTCAAACATTCATCATGTATTTTGATCATAGCACATACAATTTTTAGAATAAATAATTGGAAAATTCAAATTATTCATCTGAGAACAGACTGAGATGAGAAAGTAGGGCACATTATCTCAATTTTTGATTGTTTATTTAATTTTTTTTTTTTTTTTGTCTTTTTGAGGCAGAGTCTCACTATGCGATTCAGGCTGGCTTTGAGCTCACTTTGTAGCCCAGGCTGGTCTGGAACTCACAATGGTCTTACTGCCTCAGCCTCCTGAGTGCTGGGATTATGGACATGCACCACCACACCTGGCTTTTGATTATTTATTTTTACCACTAAAACTCTCAACATAACATTTTCTTAAGTACATACTATTTCATGACTTAATTTTTAATTGAATGAAATGTACTTGCAAATATTTGCTGCTGCTCTATTTAGTAGAATCATCATTGTCTATAGAACTGCATTTTTGATAGTTTGACTTATTTGAGTTAATTAATAGTTCAGAAACAACATGTGGATACTACTTTCTCTGTCCTTTCAAGATATGTAGCATTATTCTCAACTGAGGTTGTTCCAATAGCATGGGTCCTAGAATGAGTGATTATATAGAAAGTAACTGACCTCCACCATTTTAAGCTCTGGGTGCAGTTGCAATAGTAAAATCCAAACTAGTCTGACTAATTTTGGCATAAACCAGGAATTCAGCATGCATCAACTAAAGTAATTAATTAAATAAAATATACAAGTTACTAATTTGAATTAGAAGATGTATGTTTCTGTTTCTGATATGAAGTGCATCACAAAGTACTGTTTCTTCCAAATTCAGACAAACGCACAACACTCTCACAAGAGGTTATTGAATGTGGCAAACTTAAATTATATCAGGTATTTTAATTCTATAGCCCAAAGGGAGATCTCTGATTCTAATATCTGAATATTGCCAACCATTTCTCAAGGTTCCTTAGGTTTTCAGTTAATTGCTTAATTTTTCAACTTATCACAAGGTATTCCTTGCAGATAGTGGTGGAGAGATCTCTATTCTTTCTTGTATACTTTATTCTATGCTTTCATTTAGAAATCTGAACTTACTGCCCAGCTTATTAACACAACTATTGCCTAATTAACTGTAGTTTATAGTTTGGATGACATGGTATTTTGTCATTGGAAGTTTTGTCAATTAAACTGTAAGTTTTATCAGGACAAGTGCTATATGTTTTCATTCATTTTGGGCCTCAGATTCAAATGCAATGGGTAGCTACAAATAGGTCCCTAGTAAGTGTTTGCTGGACAAATCATGTTCTGCTCACCACAAAACACCGAGGCAAAGATGTTCATTTTACCTTCTTTTTACAGTATTCCTTGATGGCTTCCTATTTCTAAGAATGGGTCTGAATCCTCTGCTGATGTGACATAAGAATGGAAAACAGTTTAAGACTAACTGAAGCCTAATGTAAAAAATACCAGCAGTTTCCTGCAAGAAAAGTACTACATCTGAAAGCTAAAGGTAAATTTTGCAGTTGTTGTTGTTATTTAGCATTATGTATTATCTCAGGTCCATTTCCCTTTATTAATTTAGTATTATAAAGCTATAGGGTAAGAAAGAACACTGGGGATCATTTATTCTGGAAGCTCCTTTTTTACATGACAAGATGGGTCTGTCCTGAGTGATGTAACCTAGGATGGGAAGAGGGGTTTGGGGTCAGTGTCTGCAGAGGCCCAGGTACCTACCTTCCGATCTCCTGCATGTGGGAGCCATTTCTCATGTTGACATCTTTCAGCATGTGAACACTCAGCACAATATCTATCACAAAGCACATGATCTAGTGTTTGAAGGGCTTACTTTCTATATGCTCGTTTTTAGGGAAAGCTTATCTATAGCAATTTCCCAAATAGTTGATTGATCCTGTGCCATGGTTTATGTCAGTGGCCCTCAAGCATCATGCAATTATGTGTTTGTGATTGTTTAACACTTGGATTGGTGTTGTGAGTGCTACACCTGCCTAGGGGTGGAGCCACCATATAATGTAAGGGCAGGAACAAGGTGTGTGTCTCTCTCCAGTTTCTGCCTTGCTGTTTGCAGCCTCCATGAACTGCAGCCCCGCCATGCCACCCCGCCTTGGAGCCAACTGATTATGAACTGAAACCTCCAAGAACTGTAAGAAATAAACCTTTCCTTCCCCATCTTTGGGCCTCAAGTATTTTGTCTCAGAGAGGAGTAAAAATTAACGAAGACATCCTGTATGTAGGCAATGTTGTATATTAAACAGAAAAATCAAGATATTTTATTTCAAATTCTGATTCTATAAAATTTCTCATTCTCAATTTTTGTTCGAAAAGAGTACAGCAAGAAAATAAAATATGATAATCAAAATCATCAGTTCAGGAATGCAGAGAACCTCTAGGATTATTCAAACCAGTAGCTGGGCTAAGGTAGTCTATGTTACTAAATCAATTTTATGGTTCATTAATTTCCTTGATCTTATGAATTTCATAGCATGTTAAAATATGATAAAGTATTGAAATTCATTATGTAAATTGTGTACTTGGTATTTTTATTAAGATTGGTGCTTATCAAGAAATTCATTTTATTGTCTGATAGACTTTTATTCAAATCAAGTAAGAAGAAGTGTGAACTGTCTTTTATTGCTTTAATGAATTTATTTCCTGAAGTTTATTCACTTTTTTTTCCTGTTAGATAAATGAGGAAATGATAATCTATATTCTTTATGCCTTAAGCAGTAATCTCAATATCTTCCTTGGAAGTGATCCATGTGCCCATTGGAAACTTTGAAAAGTAGTTTTTAATTGCATTTCCAGTAAAATTTGGTGTTGCTAAGCACTTCCTTGATGCCCAAGACAGTAAAGAAGCAATTCAACATATGTGGCATTGTGAGACTGTGGAGCTAGTAATGCTGACTGCACACTGGTAACAGAGTTCTTTCCATACAGTTTAATCATCAGAAAAAAAAGGATAATAACTCATAAATAATTGAACATATATTGAATATTTAAGCAGCCAGAACCTTGCAGTTGTTAAACTAATATTAAAGTACACTGGAAGCTGCCTAACTTGCTGGCAACTGTCTATCTTACAAATGCCTTCTGAAGTTCAGTGTAGTAATGGTCTGTGGCTATGCCACCTGGCTGACAGATTCAAAAAGAGAATCAAGGCAACATAGAAACTTTCTTTTTAAAACTACAGCTATGTGTAAAATCTGTACTATAATTAATGAGGTTTTAATCTCATACTTATATTTACTTTCTTGGTGAATAAATAGAAATGATAATGAAACAAAAAAGAAAATAAATGATGTTTGATTCAGATTTATAACAGAGATTACTTCAGGGCTAAGTAATATTAAATGACAAAGGAGATAATTTACATAAATATTTGCTAGGAGGACAAAAGTCTATCTTGGTCGTCCACAGTGAACCAAGCACTATATTGAGGGGTGAGGGAAGAAGCTTTACCTTGGTGAGCATTGATAGTCCTCATAGCCTGGAATTTATCCCTCCTTTCAAACAGCCTAGTTCATAAAGTGATTTATGCAGTTTTGATGAACCTTCCAACCTGTCTGAACATAAGCCAGAAGATCAAAAACCAGAGATTTACAACTAACATTTAATGAAATGAGTGGGATAGATCTTGAAAAATGTAATTATTTGACTTAAAAAAGTCAAATAAGCCTTATCTTTTATTGGACTGTTATTGGCTATGACTATCCTCTTTCTTGTTCATCTTCCTAGGCAATTTAAAGATTGTGATATTTGACTTTGTTTTTGTTTGTAGTATTTTTTATTACAGTAATATTTCAGTACTGTCCAAAAGAAATTTCAGTACTGCTCCTATCAGGAAAGTTTTCTTTGTATTCTACCCAAGTCTATCATATAATGTATGTCGGTGACCACAAATTCACAATGGTTAAATATGCAGATTTCCCTATGAGATAAGCGGGAGGATTAGGATTAGTGATACCATCCACCTCAGATTTCTCATTGACTCTTATAAGGCTAAGATCATCTACACCTTCTTAAATCATCACAGGATTAATCTCCGGGTCAAAATACTTCTAAACATAAAATCATCTTACACCTTCTGGAGTTGGAGTCTTGGAGTTGGAGTCTTTGCTAGCCCCACCTATCACTATATCCACCAAATAAATAGTGGCTGCTTTGGGAGGAGGTCACATCCAGAGACACTGACTTTCCAGCCATTGTTGGAACACGATTCTTGTCTCTGTTTATTTTTCTTGCCACATTCTAGAGACTGACAATCGGGATTGTTGGCCAGGTGCCTGATTAATATATTCCTCCTAACTTCTCATATCTTTCCTGGAGTAAAGGAGAAGTTATTCTTTACTACTGACTGGACTTCTATAAATTTGAACCTCTATTTTCCCTTTTATGAGTTACTTTATCTCAGAACATCTGAATCCATGCTTTTCATTTTTTTACACATCAGAAAATAATTTAGGAGTTGCTTCTTTTAGGTAATCAAAATGAGAATTCCTTTGAGAAAGATTGTCATTTAAGTATCTTGAATTAAAAATTATTTTTCATCAGTGAAAATGTAGTGAGGAGTATCTGATAAAATTCTTCTCACATTCATATCTAAGGGTTTTCTTCCCTGACTATCATTTGCTTATGCAGCAAATCCACAGTTTTCACTTGTGTTTCCACTTACTGCATGTTACTGGCCATGACTTATGGATATTATTCACTTTGAATGCTGTGTGAGTTAATATCCTTTGTGCTTCAGGATTGTTACATGTGGAAAAGCCACTTAGATGGTGACTAGTCAGCACGGGCAATAAATCTTCACTAAGGGGTATCTTTAAACACACTTATTGCCTTCTTTGCATTTTTAATATTGGATTTCCCTGAGTTCAGTATGGATTATCAATTGCTTGATGAAAAGAGAAGATTGTTAAAGCATATAAGAAAACTCAGTTTTTTAGTTCCAAACTAGGTGCTTGAAGCTCATTTTGAACAATCTTTTTATTTAAAAAAGGTTTTAATTTTTCACAGTCTGGCTGTCTGAAAAGAATGAACAAATCTGTATCTACAGTGTACATACGTATACTGGACTTTCTTTTGACAAAGTGAGAAAACTTTGTTTTAGTGAAATCATGTACTATAATATCAGGATTTTTTATAAAGAATAAGATTAATTTAAACACTGCAATCCATGTGACGGCATAACTAGAGTATTCACAAAAATAACCATCCTAGTGTTAACTTTAATATAGTGAGATCTTGACTATGAAATAATCAACCAGGTTGGTACCTAAAATGAGAATCAATTTTTTTCTAAGTTTCATTCCTTTTCTCCAATATAAATTCTCTTATAAGGATTCATTTTCAGTTAATACTAGTTTTATGAAAAATAAAAATTGTGGACTTCCATATCAATCATCTCTAAACATTGGCACAATGCCTTCACAAATTCATTTGCATTTGCACTTGCAGCAGAGAAACTCTGGAAAGCTTAGTGGTTCTTGAAACAACTACTGGTATAAATGGAAAGTGCTTATACAATATTTTCTCTTTACTGAAAATTTTCTCTTTTAGTTCTGGGAAATTTCATCCCAGAGTACTTCAAATATTAACATGCTGGAGAAATCAAATATCAACTAATGAAATTTTTATGTTTTACTGGTAGTTTTCTACTCTATGTCAATTATATATGATCTAGGTTACATTATAGAAGCATATATTGTAACAGAAAAGAATACACACATATGCTATACATATATATATATATATATATATATATATTCATTTAGTTCTTTCCAGAAACAGATACCTCATTCTAGAGCTATATTGGAGGAAATATCTATAAAGCCAAAAGGAGCAAAATTAGGGGAAGACGATAAACCTTCAGACTACAAGGCAGGTTTGATATGAAGGGAGATGAAACAGAGAGGGAATAAGGGATTAAGTCATAAGAGTTTAGGTGTACAATCTTTTCTGCCTATCCAATGAGGAGATTCTAACAAGGTAGTCTGTGAGAAATTATTCACTGGGCAGAAATGGGCTGGAACAATTATCTTCCCGCTCATGAAGGGAGACTTCCATGTTCTCCGGAGTAACAGATTGATCTTGGTCAAACTCACAGAGCAGGTTGTCCTGAGGAGATCATAATGTCCTTTTCCACGGCTTCCTCAGGACGTGTTACCCCGCCCCCGCGCCCTTTTTGTCCCAATTGGAAGACCCTGATAGAGAAAGGCACATAAATTATCCATAAATTCTACACTGAAAAGCACATAGAAAAGACATTTCTTGCTGGTCAAACTTAGAGAGAAATATGAAAGGAGTGTTTGAATGTGGAAAAGCCTTGTAAAATATGAGCCCAAACCACCTGACTAGTGCTTGAAAGTGCGACGGTGGCCTGGGATGACAATGGGAGCTGAGTCTACCACAAAATGTCATTCCATCCTAAATGTACTGAAATGTGCACATTGCTAAAGGAAGGAGCTATTGTAGCCACATATTAGTTTGCTTTCTGGGGATAGAATGCCTGTAACAGCTGCTTGAATTTCAACCATGTAAGTTGTTGAATGAAATATTTCCCCCTTGTACTAACTTTATGAATTCTATCAACACCAAAATATTAGACAGATTCTATTCAGAGGCACAGGACACAAAAGAGAGGAAACAAAACTTTAGATCCATGGTTTTGGTGGGCCAAGAGAGGAGCATACTTATGGAGGTTAAATGATACATTTTACACTGAATCGTTTACCCTGGCAGAATTGAACAGGAAAACCTGGAGAGATACCTGGTCATTCCCTTTCAATGGTGAGTCCCTCATAAAGGGAGGAGCAAACGCTTGTTGCCAAATATGTCACCCATGTTGATAATTGTGATTATTTGCTGCAACATAAAAAGATAGGAAACATGATTTTGAAGTAATGTTTCCATTTTTATGGTAAATAGTCCCCTGAAGAACACTGTGCTATTGTAGCAGTCAAAAAACAATAGTTTGTTAAAGACCCTTAGTCTATTTTTCATTGAAGTCAAACAGCTGCCATCTACTAAGCCCTCACAATCTCTGCCAGATGTAATAAATGAGTGGCCCTGGGCCACGTTCCATTTCAGATAGCTCCGGTCTGGCCTTCACAGTGTGCTATCAGGAATGAACTAACTGGCAATGAGCACTGGCAACGCTGACCAGCATTCCTGCGGGGTAACCATGGGCTGAAATAGCACCGAGGGCCACCAGCCCCTCTGAGTCAGACACTCACAGCTGAAGCGCTCATTTTAATCACTTTTAGTACTTGCCTTATTCTTCTAGAAATGTGAGCCAAAGAGGTAATCAAAAACCGAGGAATTCAAAAGGAACTTCATTTTTTGTCCTTTCCTGGAAGTTTGTCCTTCCTAATTAATTATATTTGGAATTACTTAAATAGTAAAGCTTACATTCCCAGAGCACACATCTTTGTTGAAATGGATCACAGACAATCTGCAGAGGGGTAGTAAACTAATATTTAAACTTTGCTGCCCAAGAAGGATAATTTGCACATATCTAATTGAGAATGACATCCTGAGGAATGTCATTAGAGGACTGCTAAACTATTGTATTAAAATAGTTTGAAGAGAATTTTCAGTCATATGATTATACAGAATGAAGCAAATATACAATCTACCTTGTTTCTAGAGGTTAGTGTTGTGTCTATTGTCATTAATAGCCAATGAAAAATTTTTTAGAAGTTTTAAAAGGTAGAGGTACAAAAAATTGAGTTAAAACACAGCTGCCTTAAAATCTCTGATTTAATTTTACCTTCACCCTCATTTTAGCATCTAATCCGAGGACTCTTCAGTTCAGACACCTTTGCAGGTGCTCCATATAACTAACCTTTCGGTAAGATTAACTGCCAGACTGTGACATTTGATGTGTGATAATTCAAGGCTTTGTGAATATTAAATCATTCTGCAGATGAAGTTGAGATACAGTAAAGAATTTTTAAGGTATAATTTAAAGACTAAGCAACACTAAATGCAGAACTTGAATAATATGAGTATAAAAAGAGTTAATTTGTGAAGGAACATCAAAGGGTTGGTCATGTTCCACAGGGTATCTTAAAACAGATGACTTCTACAAATGGAATAACTTTAATTGCCATCACTACTGTGGAATATGTCACACTGAACACCTACTAAAGGAAAGAAAATGGTTCCATGATTTTTTATTATGCACTGAAAAAATTGTGATCATAATACAAGTGGCAAAGACTGATTGCAAATAGTTTGTGTCAGGTACTTTCATAAGTGCTTTATGTATATTTTTCTATCCCCATAATTGTCCAACCATCTAGCTTCTCTTAAAGAAACTGAGACCCAGAGTATTTGAAGAGGTAGAGCAGAAGCTCTCACCTTGTTTATTTCATTGCCACCAGGATTAACATTTTGAATCTCAGAACAAAAGTTTCCAGATTTCCTGATATAAAGAAAGAATTTTCCCTACAAAGTCTGATTTGCTAACTGTGAGTAAGCCTTGGAAGCTGAATGAGCTCTGGTGGTTTGGAAAGCGTCAGCCAAATGTACAGAAACACACACCTAATAAGGTCACTGCTGGGAAGATTAACCTGGCCACACCTAATCCATCATCAGGGAAAAGTTTCTGTTAAAAATACAGGAGTCACTACATGGATGACAGTCAAGGATATTTATTCCTTAGGGACTTATCAAATATATAATACAAAAGTTAATATCTTTTCATAATTTACATAATTAAAAAATACTTCCTTTTTATGTCCTGAACAGTTACAGATGTGAGATATAGATAGATAGATAGATAGATAGATAGATAGATAGATAGATAGATATATTCAGTTAAAAACCCCAACATATGATATTATTTTGTATATTTAAAAAAATAAGAAGAAAGCCAACTGATTTTCTCCCATGTGGTGATTTGCAAAGTGTGTTGTCACTGTTTTTCACACTCCACACTTGGTCCTCTCTATATTCACCACCCACACACCACCCACATCTTACTAAGCATAGCAAGGCTTCAAACAACCAGCACGATTGCTATCCACCAATATAAATAGTTGGTCAGTGCCAGATTTTCTTTTTCAAAGCACTAAGCATGTATGTTGAAAATGAACAAATACATAAATTTCTCTGATTTCAATAGTATTACTGCCTCTGGTGGGAAGCATTAGCCATTAGATGCAGAATAAACTTTAAAAAATTGATCTCTCTTATTTAATAAGAAAGTTAATACATAATATCACAAAAATGGAACCTAGATTTAAGTGGAAATATAAAAATACAAAATGGATTATTTTATATACAAGCATCTATAAATGTTGAGATTACTGTGTGCTATCTAATTATTTTATATATGGGTCATGCTTTGTGTACTAAAACAAAAGAAAAACATGGCAATTTGTTTTGGAGTTGTTTAGTTGAATTTCTTAAATGAGGAGGATAAATTGATTGTTTAGAGGTAGGAAAAGAACTATCTCAACAACTTACCTGTGTTTCTTAATTTGTAACACAGAAAAAGATATTTTAAACAAAATAAATACATTTTTATTGATATGTAATTCATATACCAAAAAAAATCACTCTTTAGATTTTAGTAAAAGATATTTTAAAACAGTAATTGTTTAGTAACACTTTTTTGGTTGGTTGCTGTGTTCTACAATATTAGTTTTAGCTCATAGTATTTAACTTACTATATTGTAATAGTTTGGTTATCTCCACTTTTGAAGAGACTTAGGATACGTCGTGATTTTGATATTATCCTCCATATTTAAACAAATACACTAGGTCCATGATTTAGGAATACTTGAGATACGAGCTTTCACAGGTGTGAATGGGCCTTGCGTTAGGGACATTTGTGGCTGCGCGCAGATGGCGGCAGTCACTCGCACGTCTTCCGGACACCATCATATCTGCGCTGCTCCGTGCTTTCTGCACATTTTGGCCATGCACAGAAGTACATTGTGCGATCAGAGCCCAGGATGTCTGGAAGCAGAACGGAAGTGGTGATGTGGAAGAATCTGCTAGGAAGCCCAAGCTAATATACATTACATGTCTATGTCAAAGGTGTATAGAATTTAGTGTGTCGGGGCCCGGGATTTAGCTCAGTGGCGTAAGCGCCTGCCTGGCAAATGCAAGGTCGTAAATTCAATCCCTGGTATAAACACACACACACACACACACACACACACACACAACACCTTAGTTTGTTGCACTTAGGAAATAATGAATCTGATTTACGAATGTTCAGATGGAATTTAATTTGTTTGTAAATTGGGGACTTACTTTGCTTGTATACTGGTATCTTTCATATCCATCTTTTTAAAAATAGACATTTTTCCATACATAAAATTGTTGAAACTAGATAATTTTTAGAATATGAATGAATATAGATTATTTCATAATATGTAGATGGTAGGTAACTTGTGCTATCCAATTGTGCTTTAGAGTCTTGTTTTCATTAGGAAAAGGCTTCACAGTCAGCAAGATCTGGATGAATCTGAATTTTTGTTCCATCACACAGTAGTTGGGTGTTTGGCTGATACTGAACAAAGTCCTCAGTTGATTAGGATACAATTTTTTATTTATAATTTCAATACAAAGTCATTTATGAAAGATAACCACTCAAAATGAAATTTTGTGTAATGTTTTCCTAAAATAAAAGGCAATTATCTTATTATGTTTTATTAATAATTAGTGTTATTGATTCTCGAATATGTATTTTCCAAATAAATACGTTGCATGAAGCATATTATATATATGGTTACCATTCAGAATTTCTTGGAATAAATTTAATGGTATTTTTATATTCTTTTTTGTTGTCCAATCCTTCAAAAAATTAAAGTGAACTTAGTAAACCAGTAAGTGTTCTAATTAAGAAATGAAAGAAAAATTTGAAATATGACTTGACACCTTTTACTGTGATTAAAAAGATAAGATTTATAAAACAGCAGCAGAATTTTGAAAAGATAGATATTAATACTAGAATACAATGGCATGAGATAAAAGGAAGGTCAGTGCAGTAGGAAATACTTGCAAGAAAACCAAAAGCATTCTAGCTGACTTAAAATTCTAGTGGAGACTTCAAGAAGCAATATTGTCCAGTAAATCAATAATATAGAGATATATGCTAACCAAGATAGTATTTTAATTTTTGAAAAACCTATAATAAAATCAATTTTAATTCAATTGTTACAGACTCCACTTAGTTTGACATTAAAGCTACAGGGACTTAAGTGAACTGATAAATATCTGATCTATATTCATAAGCAACTTATTAAAATAGTATCCTTGAAATTTTAGTAGCTATTATTTGTGAGGGCATTTTAACTTGGTAAGTTTTCAAAGAGAGAATTTTAGACTGTTATAATATATTCAATTTTAAATCTATTCAGAAGTTTATCGTGGGTTTAAGTGTAAAATTGCAAGATTCCCTGGAAACTTAGACATTTATACAAGGTGTTAAAATTTATTAGTATACAACTATTCATTGTACTTTAAATTTTCTTCCCTTTTGAATTCTCACAGTATGTTCATCTTTTATTTTTCCTTACCTAGTTATTTTAGTTATGTAAGTCATAATCATTTATAAACTTTTATTGTAATTGATGGAATTAATTTTTGCTTTTATTGCTTTTTTATACTTCCTATAATCTTAATTTTTGTTTTAAAAATATTTTTAGCTTTGTTTGCTTCCTGTTATTCTGCTTTACAATTGAAAGTTTAATGTATTTAAAACTAAAAATCAGTAGTTTCAGACTTTCTTTTCTGTGAAGTTTATGCAAAGCTAAAATTATCACTAAAAGTAGTAATTTAACCACATCCTTCATTTCTATATTCTCTGTCTTCATCCTTAGCTCTAACTAATCATTCATTTCTCTCTTATCTCAAGGATTGCTTAAAAATAGAATTCACTTTTTTATATCAAATTTTAGCTATCCCTTTGTTACTTATTTCTATTTTTATTGAAATTTAGTAAAAGAACACAAGAAATGGTGACTTTTGGTTATTTTGTCAATTTTTGTTTTGAGACTTTACAATACACGTAGCTTTGTTTGCAGACTAGTAAATGTCAGATGGTTTTACTATATACCACAGGTGTTAAAAATAAGTGTTTTCTGTGTTGCATGTAATTATCTATCCATCATCTATCCATAAAGCCATAGTGATATCCACTGTTAGAGAACAAAATTAATCATAATGTCTGCATCTTGTACAACTATCTATGTGTAGCAAATTGTTTTAATTTCCAAATGAGTTATACTAAAATGATAAACTGTACTTTTTAATATGTCTTTCTAAATGTACTTATATAATTTTTTAGTTGAGACATACTTAAATAATTATGTATGCTATGTATTTGAAGCTAGATTGAGCTATATAGTGCAGTAGTTCTGGAAACACTTCATAATATCTCAGGAGAGTCAACTGTCAATTTTTAGGAGTTTTGTGAACCAATTATTAAACATAACACATATTTTTTTTGGAATGTGGGATCAAACTCATGACCTCGTTCTTGCCAGGCAGGTATTTATGCTGCTGAGCTAAATCTCTGGCCCTTAAACATAATACTTATTAAAAATTGAATTGAATTAATTAGTGTTTAAATACATTACAGTAAAAACAAAAGTTTTGAATTCTCAAAGTTTATTCTTTAAAATATTCTACCACATTTACAAAGAAGGAAATATAGTTTTACAATGAACAGATCTAGCAGATAGATACCAATTTACTCAAACGATCAAAGGTAAATAACCAGCAGCAGACAAGGTGACCATATGTACCTGTCTGGAAATGCAGTGACAAGTATATTGATTTTTCTTTGTACACCTTGATGGTTACAGCTCTGTGTTTAAAAGGAACTTAGATAACCTCAAGAAAGCAGATGGATGTAAACGGTCAGGCAACCAGACAAATCTATTCTTATAGGTGTAAGGCTGTAATACTGGTGGTTAATTTTGTGTGACTATATTAACTAATGCTGTAGAGCTCAAGAGTTCATTTTTTGTTTTGTTTCATGACATTAATGACCCTTTGTATGTCTTTTTTTCAACCGTGTTCATGTTCCTTTCCCATTATTTTTGAGTGAGTTATTCCTCTTCCATATAACTTGAAGAACTCCTTAGAAGAATGAGCTGCTTAGAGTGATGTACCAGTCTTAGGTACAGGGAGTATCCTTTAGTCATCCACAAGCTTGCCTGTCCAGCTGTCTTTTGAGGAGAAAACCCAGAACTTGCACACATTGGTCTGCAATTCATACTCAGTGTTGGTTTTCTAGTTCCCGAACTCTAAACCAGCTCTTTCTCTGAAAGATTTGATTCCTTCCCCTTCCCTATCCCTCCTTCTATTCCAACAGAAAGTTGCCTCAGAAGCTGAGTTCTAGAAAATAGATGTTCTTAATTACAATTTAATTTCATCTTTTCAGTGTAAAGAGCTAGGAAATGTCTATATTTTCAAATCACAAATTTATAATATAACTGCTTAATGCCACAACACAGAGCTTTACACCTCCTTTCTAAATTCTTAAAGACAACACTAAATTTCATTTGCTCTGTCACATTATTCATACAAAATATCTTTAAAATAACATATTCATTCCTAATACCAATCAAAACTACCACATAAAACTCAAAATGTATTTATTGTTTGTTTGTTGAGACAGGGTCTTGCTATGCAGTTCAGGCTGACCTTGAATTCACTATATAGTTGAAGCTGGCCTCAAACTCACAGAGATCCTCCTGCCGCAGCCTCCTGAGTGCTGGAATTAACAAATGTGCACCACCATGCCTGGCTACAAAACTTATTTTTAAAGAAAATTGAGATCAAATGTAACTTGAAATTTCTTTCATAACTCAACATTTCTTTTTTCCTGTGTATTTATGTTATACTTCTATATTCATTTTTCTTTGTACTCCATTTTTAACCTGTTTTAATGCATTTGTCTTGATTTTATTTTTTTTAATATGTTAGCACATTTATATGGTTCTAAAGTCAAAACAAGGTAAAATAGAAAACAGTGGGGTTTCATTTCATTTCCATTCCTTTCCCTTCTTCATTTTCCCCCTGACCCACAGCTAGTTATTTAATTTAGGTTTGGTGTTATCATTTCTGTATTTCTTCCAATATGTATATACAGGCATATGTACATCTACACACATGAAAAATAAATTTGACTATTAAATTATCTTCTTATGCTTCTCCCTTTTCTCCACAGAAACTTTAAGCTATACATTGCTTGGTATTTGCAGAGAATTTTGTCTTTACACAAACCAAATTCTGTGGATATTTGAGTTTTTTATATAAAATGACATAGCATCTGTTCATAACCTATGCAAGCTGTCAGGCATTCTGTAAAGAATCTCTAGATCATTTACGATATGTAATTCAATTAAAATCTTGTATAATATAGTTATTATATAACAGTGTCCAGATAGTAATGACAAGAAAATGTCTTTACATGTTTAGTATTGATGTGATTCATTTCCCCAAACTATTTTTGGTTTACAGATGGTTAAATTGATGCAAGAAGAATCTACAGATATAAAAGGCCAACTGCACATTTGTTTTGCACCTTACTCTTGGCTTATCATTTAATATTATATGATGGAAAACCTGCTTATCACACCATAAAGATCATTTGTATTCTTTTTTAATAACTGCACTGTAATCTACTGTAATAGTTAAACTTGGCCTCATATTTATTATGATGATTAAAATTACATGAAATATTCAAGTAGTATTAGATGATCATGCTGTCATCATCAAAAATATAATCAACTTAAAAAAGTGGGAAAAGCAGAAATTACAAATGGTGGAAATTCAGTTAGGGAAGGAGCAGCATTAGTAGTTGTAATTGAAAGTATCTCTACCTTAGGAAATAAAATGACCTTATTGTCTATTTTGAACTATTTTTTTAAAATATTGATTGCTTTCATGTTCCAGCCTCTAGAAAATAATGTTATGACAATGTAATGTTTAGCTATTAATTACCAAGTAATTTATGATACAGTAGTTAAGAAATAGTTAACAGGGTTTGAGCATAAGGGTAGTTTGGGACCAGATACCATGTAAGAAAAGAAAAGAATATACTTACATTCATATCTATCTATAGTATCTATATCTGCATCAACATTTGTATCTATATATCTCCCATGGTCTGATTTTACTTACAACACTTCTGACACCAAATAATTCTGTAGTTCCCTGCTATGCCAAATGAGTGTCCTACAATTTAATTCAGTTCTCATGTTAACAAGAATAAAATTCATGCTTCAAACATGAAGAGGTCAATCCCAGAAGACTGCCTCCCACTTCAGATACCAATTGCAAATAGTGGGTCCTGAGGTTATTTACACTTCTGTCTATTGTCTCTACAAATTAGAGATTTTCACTACCTCCTCCACAGGTTTGGTAATTTACAATAATGGCTCACAGAGCATTGGAAACATTTAGATTTACTCTTTATTATATAGGATATTATAAAGAATATAAATGAAATGTCAGGTAAAAAGGTAGATAGGTGAAATAAGGAAGATAAATACGGTGAGATCAGGAAGGGTCCTGAATGTAGCAGCTTCTGTCCAGTAGAGTTTGGGGTATATAATGCTCCCAGCATAGGGATAGGTTCAATGACCTTGAAGGTCTCTGAAGTTCTTCATTTAAAGGTTTTATGGAAGTTTCATAATGTGGCATGGTTGATTAAATCAATGACCCTTGGTAATTGAGTTCCATTTTTATCTGCTTATCATTCCTCAGAGACAAGGAGTTGAACAGTACAGTCAAGCTTCCAGCCAGGTGGTTAGTTTTTCAAGCAGCCCCCAACTTAAAGCTGCCTGGGGGGTCCCACCAAGAATCACCTTATTAGCAAAAACTCAGGTATGGATGAAAAGGACTGTGAATAAAATATATCATTAAGAAACTTCAAGGGTTTAGAAACTGTGCAGACCTTGGGGCCCATATCAAATACTTTCTTATTATATCACAATAGCATAATAAATAAACATTAAAATCTCAGTAAATGAGAAGGTAATAGTAAATAGTCACATAATCCTTGGAGCAGACATTTTTCTGAATTCTGATGAATTCAGAAAAGATTCCTATTATGAGTTATCTTTTTTATGCTGCTTTAGAGCTCACCAAATACTTTGATATAACTTGTAAAATTTAATTCTCATTGTAGACCAAGCAAGTATTTAGTACACTCACAAGATAAAATACACAGGATAAAAAATAGAAATTTCCTTTATATCATAATGTAACAGTTGCAATAATTTCCTTCACTTTTTGCCCTGACTAGTAAAAGACAGAGCTAGACTTAAACTTCAGATCTTCTAATGAGAGATTTATTGATCATTGTTTTGTGTAAGTTTTCTTCAATGTCCTCCCTCCTGACATTTTAAGCTTAGTAACTGCTGTGAGAGTTGTGTGTATTTTTGTTGTTAAGCATTCATAAGTGTTACCCCTATTCAGGTGTGTCTATCAACAAATATGTCATCAAACATATTTGAATGTCACTGGAAGGCAAAAATCACCCCCAGTTGAAAGTATGACCCTATATGTTTCTAAACAGATTTTTGTAAAATGTTTGTTGAATTTATAAATAAGAACTGCTCCAGTGATGAAATTTACCAAATTCAATCTGATTTTAAAGCTATTTGGAGAAATTTTATTATGACTACAATTAACAAAGAACAATGTACAATACTTAGAGTGATGCGTTCAAAAAAAAAACATGCCCATAACAACAGCAAATAATCCTTTTTAAGGCATAGAAGCAAACTAGAGTCAGTATGGTTAAAGAAAGGTCTGAATTTACTGATTGTAAAGTTGGAGCTTTTTATTTTGCAGAAAAGTAGATGTGTTAAAAATTCATTGTTTTGTAACTTAGTATGTACCTCCAAATGATAGCCTCAATATTTGTAAAGGTAAGTGCAGAAATTGCTATAGAGCTAGTTAGTTTAGAAACTATACTTTCATTATTATGAAAATTACATATTGTGTGATTAAATCACTTTTAATACTCTTAGAAGAATTCTTATAAAATAAAAATGATGCAGTATCTTAGTTACTTTTCTCATTGCTGAGACAAAATATGAGACACCCAATGTTAAAGGAGGAAAGATTTACTGTAGCTCTGAGTTTGTAGAGGTTTCAGTTCATGGTCAGCTAGTTGCAAGGCAGGATTGCACAGCAGAGGGTCATAGAGCAGAAGCAGTTCACCGCAGGCAGAAAGCAGCAAGGCAGTATAATACAAGAGATGACAGCAACCCTCATTTCTTTGTCCCTTACATTCTATTCAGGCAACACACTCTTAGGACACTAGCAGTCACATTCAGGTAGATCTTCACATTAGTCCTAGTATTGCAACATGAATTAATCCCAGCATCACATCCTTAATCTCAGTATCACACTGTAGATGCAGCCGCCTCTGAAAAGCCTCACCTCTGACCACTGAGGCTTGGGGCAAGTTTGAGATACAAACCATAGTATACAATAATAATTAATTTTACTTTAATTTTTTAATTTTAATTAATTTTAATGTAAATGAAAAATTGAAAGCATTTTGCTAATTTACTTATTTATGTTTTTTTCTGTTCTATTTTTGGAGAAGAAGAGTTGTTTTCAGATAAAATGGCTCTTTGCAAAAAAGTTACTATTCCTTTATCTTCTTAGAGATCTTTGATGAGAGATTTAGGAGAATATAACAGCAATACCGCCTACAGTGACCTTAAATGAATCTTTGTTAGCTGAGAATTTTGAGTAATTTAGTCCCCTGCACCACTTGCATGATGGATAGTTTTTTTACATTATGCTGACTTTTTGTAAGACATAACCAGATAGTAGAATGATTGTTGAGATAAAAATCCACAGTTGTACTATAAGTCATGATAACATACAAATGTATGTTGACAGTGAAACTGTTTTAAATGAGTTGAATGATCATTTTGTAAGAAAGACAGATTCATTTAATTTGAGCCCTGCTTGGGGAAAGTCAATACAGAGTTTGCCAATATAAGCAATTAAATGTTAAATGGAATTTGTACAGTACATCTGAGTGTATATCTTGCTTTTCAATTTTTTGCATAATTGCAAATTATTACATACTAATTAGGAAATCTATGCTACAAGTCATGGGAAATGTCAGCACTTCTCATTGCTAAGAGGCTAGAGTAAGAGCATTAAATTTAAAATACTGGATGGTAATAATAGAATCAAAAGATGGAGAGGATAGAGAAATACAATGTTCAAGTTTCAAGGCTGACACAGAATTATACTTAATGATTGAATGAATATCTTTGTTAAAGAAAAAGATTTTCACCTCAATAACTTATTATAATTTTTCCTGTCAGAATATTTTTCTATGCCATCAGTTATACATGTCACATTTTCTTCTTCCTATGATCATTTGGATGAAAATTGGAGATATTTAGTTCTAGGTTAGTCTAGTTTGTGTGGTACAGAGCTATTAGAAAGTTGATGCATCCTTTAAAGTCTAGAAGAAGTTATTTAAATTCCATAACTTTTTGATTCATCGAGGGAAACAAATTAATGCTCAACAGCTGCTGAATTGAATTCTAGTTTCTTTCATTCAAGAAGGGTTAATTTTCCAACTAATATATACCACCTTCCAACCTAAATTCTAATATCTTAAAAATGTTTAAAAAACAAAGTCTGCAGTTAAATATATTGAACTCAAAAAATATCAGTAAGGCACACTCTATTTTCAGCATTCCTTACATACTAGAGGAAAACAAATATGAAAAAAGAACCATGCAATCTTGTGTAGCATGTACCTCTACTAATAATACTTCTGATTTATATTCTCAGGTAAAAGGACAGAGATTGAAAACATGAACAGTGTCTTTGTGACACTGGAAGTTCTATTCAAAAGTGTGCTATTTAGTTTTCAATTACTATAAAAAAATAGTGGAGACAATCAACTTATAAAGAGAAAAGATAGAGCATTCCAGACTCACCACGTTAAAGATTTGGGTCAGTGATTTGTCGGCATCAAGTCCTTGGCCTGTGGTAAGGCAGCACATCATGGCAGGATCACGTAACGGAGCAAAATCACTCATTTCATGAGTCAGGGGCCAAAGAAGGAAAGATGAAGTACACACAGTCCCCTGCAAGGGCATTTCCTGGGTGAAATAATGACCTTCCACTAGCCCCTTCTTAAAGGTTCCACTACTTCCAAATAGTGCCCTGCTGGAAGCCACGCCATTAACATGTGGGCCACTAGGGGACATCTGAGATTCAAATTATAACAAAATGATTAAAGGAATATGCGGGGTTTTTTTCTATTATAAACTTAACTAGTTCACAATTGGCTAATGTCCCTGTATCTTGTCTTATATGTAAACACAAATAGAGTAAAACATTACCAATGAATTTATAATTATTCAATATCTGGAAAAGTTTTTGAAGGTTATGAGAGTTCAAGGAAATAACTAAACCTTAACGTTTTTTAAAAATAAAAACAGATGTCTAAGATTTTAAACTGCTCTTATTCCATGGCCTGTTTGTTGACTTCTGTCTCCCGCTCTGCAACTGGTATTAACAATGTTCAAAACATGTAGCTAATTAGGTCAAAGGAACTTGAAACATTTTCTTACTTATCCTGAAGGTAAACTACAAAAATAGGTCTTGAAAAGAAAAGCCTACAATATCTCTATAGCAACAACCATTGATATTTTTACACATAGGTTTGGTTTTGTATTGCCTGCAATAGATTTATAACTAAAACACTTTTTCATTCAAAAACAGATAAAATATCTATGTACTGATTCTGAAGAATTAACTACTTGTTCTGAAGTTTATGGAACAGGGCTAGAAAGAGTAAGAAGGAATTGTGTGATCTTCCTTATTAGTAAGGAGAAACTAGCCAGAAATGTGTATTCTAAATCAATGATTCTGAAAATCATACAAATAGTTGTTAAAAAGAGAGAAATGTATTGTCAACCTAAAGTGTGATAAGCAGCATTCAGCGAAGTTTGGCTGTTACCCAGCCCTCGTATTTCCTGATGCAATTGGCACCCTAAGGCAACCTGTCTCGTATCTGTTCACTTTTAGTCTAGATGAGACTTTAGTTCATTCTTTTGGGCCTGTACTGCAGAAATAGTGTATTTGTAGCAATTATACAATTCATTACATTTCTATAAGCATATAATTTAGATATAATCCAGATAACTCAGCCTCTAATTATAATTTGTACAGTACATTTGTGTCTGTTTGTGTGACTATGTTTTTCAACTGTTCAGTCTTCCTCTCAATTTGGTGCATAAAAAAGCCTGTGATCTGTAAAGAATTAGAGACTGAGTTCAGATGATATAAAACGATAACCCTATACTCTATTTCTGAATATTAATATAAAATTAAAAGTGCAGAAAATATATTACTGGGTTGTTTTTTACTCTAGTGAATAAGTACAACTACCTGTATTTCCAGCAGCACGAGGATGGTAGCATAAATTATGACTTATTTGGATCATAAAATACTTATGGTGCCATCACAATGAATATTTTTGGGAGGTTTTGTTTTGTTTTGTTTTGTTTTGTTTTGCTTTGCTTTGCTTTGTTTAGTTTAGTTGTGAGATAGTCTGTCTGTGTGATTCAGACTGGCTTGAACTCATTATTTAGCCCAGGCTGGCTTTGAACTCCCAGAGATCCTCCTACCTCAGCCTCCTGAGTGCTGGGATTATAAGTATGCACTGCCACACCCAGCACAATGCAGATATCTAGGTGCAATTTTATGACTTGGGAATATTTTCATAGGATAATACTAAATGAATAAAAATTAAATAGAATCTGACCTAAAATTTTTAAGGAAAAACTCTGGAAATATATGTTTATACATTTAATTCTCTGAAAAATATATATATATTCTAAATTGCTTCTTTTAGTAGATATGACTCAAGATGATTTTTTTTTCAATTTTTAGTTTTAAAGAGAAGAAAACAAAACAAAACACAACGGAATGAAGCAAATCAGAACACAACAATGCAAGCAACACAGGACTTCACAACAAGACAACAGGAAATCAACAGTGGCTACCATAATGTTTCTTATTTTTTTAAAAATAGCTGTCCATACCTTTACATAAATTACAATCAAATTAAAGTAGTATAAAACCAATCAAAATGAAAGCATTTTATGGATCTTCAAAACAACACAATAGGAAATCAATAATGGCTGCCATAATGTTTCTTGCTCTCCACACCCTCACAAACAATGAAATCAAACAATAAAAAACAGACTAAAACCAATCAAAACAAAAAAATGAAAGCAGTACAGGACTTCAAAATCAGACAACAGGAAATGAACAACTTTAGTGTCTCCTTTTCTTCAGAATAGCTGTTCATACCATCACACATAATAAAATCAAAACAAAAAAGAATAAAATTAATTAAACAAAAGAATGAAAGCATTATAGGACTTCAAAACAAGATAATAGGGAACCCACAATGATTATAATAATACATCCCATTATGTTCAGAATAACTGCCCATATTATCAGACACAGTAAAATCTAATGAAACAAGACAGAACAAAACCAAACCTAACAAAATTATTAAAACATTACAAGAGTTCAAGACAAGGTAATAAAAAATTAACATTGGTTACCACCTTCTCCTCCTAGGTGTTTCCTTCCCTATCATTTTTATATCTATTGTGTTTTTGGATCCCTCTAACTCCTTCCTGTTTTCATGCTAGGATTCACCTATATGAGTTCAAACTGTTTCGCCCATGAACATGATCGCCAGTTGCATCCGTTTACCTACAAGAACTTCGAGATTATTCTACTTTATAGCTGGGTAGCTTTCTATTGTATGAAAATGTCATATCTTTCTTATCCATTTTGTGATTGCTGAGCAGGTTATCCTTGCTTTTTTCTGGTCTCCTGTCACATGGAACAATTTTTTTTCTCACCTTTGATTTTCAGACTATGAATTTCCTTTCAAGTTAAATGTATTTCTTGCATGCAGTATATTGATGGATCTTGTTTCTTGATCCACTCTCCCTGTGTTTCTTTTTATTGCTGACCTGAGGCCATCTGCATCAATGGTTACAACCAGCATACATTGGTTTGTCTCTGCCCTACTACCCTCCTGCTGTTGGCCCTTCACTTCTCCCCTTCATTCAATTATCTGTCCTGTTTGGTGATGCTCCTCTACTGCTGTTTCTGGAACCATAGTCATCTCTATCTCTCTCTAGAATATCTTTAGCACTCTCTGTAGGATTGGTTTCGTGGTCCTGAATTCCTTCAGTTGTTCTTTATCATGGAAGTATCTCATTTTTCCATCAATTTTGAAAGATAGTTTTTCAGGGTAGATCAATCTGAGTTTGAAGTTGTTTTCTTTCAGGATTTTAAACTCTTCACTCCAAACTCTTCTTGATTTGATGGTTTGTGTTGACAAATCTGCTGTGATTCTGATTGGTTTCCTTTATAGGTGATCTGTTTCTTTTCTCTAACAGCTTTTAATATTCTGTTCTTGTGCTGAACTTCTGGAATCTTGATTATTATATGTCTAGGTGTAGATTTACTTTGATTATGACTAGTTAGAGTGCTGTATGCCTCACTTATCTGCATACCAGATCTTTTTCCTATTTTTGGAAAATTTTCTACTATTACTTTTGTATGTAGCATTTTAATTTTATTTGTGTTGACCTCTGCTTCTTCATTGATACCTATCACTCTTAAGTTATTTCTCTTTCCATCATCTTTCAGGTGTTGAATTGTTATTTCCTAGTTCCTCATTATTTTGATAAGATCTTTCCTTTCACAATTGCTAGCTGCAATCCTGTCTTCAGGGTTTGAAAGTGTATCTTCAAGTGGTTTTGCCAACTTTCAATTGACTTTTTTAATTTCCTGGATATCTCCTTGAATCTGTTTCATGCAATGTAATTCCGTTCTATATTGTTCATTCAAGGTTTCCATCATTTTCCTATGCTCCTCTTTTTTATTTATGTCTTTCTTAGATATGCACAGCAATTCTTTCATTCTGTTTTTCATTTCTTCTTTTACCTGAGATATTATTTCTCATCTGATTACTTTTACAGTCTCATGAAGTTTTTTCTTTACTTCAGTTGTCATCCTCTCAGAGATTTCAGGTGTGTGACTTCCATTTCCTTCTATGACTGCATCTCCCAGTCTTGCTCTA
Organism: Hydrochoerus hydrochaeris; assembly: GCA_004027455.1. Taxonomy (NCBI): domain Eukaryota; kingdom Metazoa; phylum Chordata; class Mammalia; order Rodentia; family Hydrochaeridae; genus Hydrochoerus; species Hydrochoerus hydrochaeris. The sequence goes on from PVLA01000783.1 coordinate 41,126, forward strand.
TGTGGGCTGGAGGCCAGTGATTACCTTTTGCTCCTTCATCTTGGCATTCTCCTGGGTTCCTCCCAGCAAGCTGGTTGTGGGGTTTCAGGCACTTCTCATGTTGGCTGACCCTCTGCAGTGTAACAGTGATGGAACAGTAACCTGGGTTCCTTTAACCTTGACCCTTCAGGGAGGTAGCAAGGCATGAGGTGGGCTTTTCCAAACCTATGCAGCTACACTGGAGCTTCCCCAATGGCCAGGAGTACATGTTGGTGGACTGCTTTTCTCAGCCTGTGTATCTACACTGGGATTTCTGCAGTGGTGACAGGCACACAGGGGTGTGTTTGTCTGAATCTCCTGGTGGGTGGTGGCTGCCCAAAGGAAACAAGGACCTCCAATGGTGCCCTGCTAGTGGGGTGCACAGGCTTATCTGACTGGGGATATGGGTCTGCTGGTTCTCTCTGCCCACACTGACTGCCTGCAGGAAGCAGCCTCCCGGTGGTGGTGGCCGGTAGGTATAGGTAGATGTGGATCTGCTGGCTCTCTATGTCCATGCTGGCTGCCCGCAGGAAGCAGCCTCCCAGTGGCTGTTGGTTCTCTCTGCCAGCACTTCTGGATCTTTTAATCTTCTCTTTGTTAACTTTGAATACTGCTCCTCCTTTTGAAAATTATTTCATGATTTAAATATTAATTATGTAATTAACAGAGTGGAGAGAAATAGGGACATCAGTGACTAATTTCATAGAAATCTTTAAAAGTATTTTTTCTTAGGAAGGCACTTTGGGGAATGCAAAAGATTAGTGTTCATAAATACTCAGGGACATCAATGATAACGCACTGTTATTATTTTTATTTTATTTTAAAGAACAAGACAGAACGAAGCAAATCGAGACAATGCAGTGAAATTAGTACAGAACTTCAGGGCAGGATACCAGGATGACAGTAATAGGTACCGTAGTATATCTTGTTATCTTCACAATAGTTGTCCAGTCAATTAAGTGTAGTGAAATCAAACCAAAAACAGAACATTATAAAACCAAGACAGAATATTGAATAGAGCAAAACAATTAATTGTAACAAAACAAAACACTAAAAACAACATTTGCCTTCAAACAGAAGATAGAAGGAAATCTCCCCCATTTGCTATATTGCATAGGGTCGTACTCCCAAGAGATGCTCAGACCTTTGCCCCCAGTTGCTAACAGGGTGGGGGGAGGGGGTGGGATAGGATGTTTGATTTTCAGCCTGTGTGCCACTAGGCTCACAGGAACCGCTGACTAGTTCTCCCCCTGGCTTGTGCCAGGGCATTTGCCAAAGGACAGGTGAATTGCTTTCTTGGTCGGCTGCCTAAATTCCACCATCAAGTCACTGTTGTTATTATTATCTCAGACAATATTTTTTCTCAAATTCCCACAGCTGCTGGCTTTCCAGAATATGTATTCTGAAGCTTGAAATTTAGCATAGTGGTAAAGTGCTTGCTAACAAGTGGGAGGCCCTGAGTTCAGTTCTTAGAACCAAAGAATGAGAGAGAGAGAGAGAGAGAGAAGATGAGAGAGAGAGGGAGTTTACTAAATTTGATTGTTTCACCTAACTGAGAATTAGGGTTCTTAAGATAATTCTATCCTTTTTCCTGTATTTTCCTTTACATTTCTAGGCTTAATTTTATGTATGGTTTATATCAGCTCTTAAGCTGTTGTACGTGTTGTTTTCTTTGTAACCAGTCAACTTGATCTCAGACCCTGTCCCTGACCTATTTATAAGTTTACTAACTAAAATACCTTTTCCAATAATTACATAAAAGATACTTTGAAACAGAAAAGTGCTTTTTCAATGTAAATCAAAATAATTTGGAAGTTTGTGTTAATCTATGAACAAAACAAAATATTACAATTTTGCTGAAGTTCAAACAAATTAATATTTCTGGGACACTTTTAAGTCATGGTATATTTTCCTAAAAACTTTCTGTTCATTTTCATTTCATTTATGTTTTATACATTTTACACATAAGGCACACCTGTGGCTTTTTTTTATCCACTAACTTGTGAATCTTGGGCTAAGACTATGCTAAACTTACTTCATGAATACAAGAGCTTACTTTTGAAAATGTTATTTACCAGTTTATATAGAACAAGAGCAGGGTAGGGTAAGTGAAATCTGTGTTTCTCACAGATTTGGTTATTTTTTCCTCTAAAATCACCAGGCAACAAGAGTTGCCCCTGCTGGTGGGACGAGACAGTATCTTCCCTTCAAGAATGTCTTCTCAAATGTTATATGGGGATTAATATTCTACTTACCATTATCTTCCCTTTCCATACAAATGTATCATACCAACTCTTTGAAAAACCATTATCCTCAAATTTTGCCAACCAAAATGTTTAAATTCTTTTGTCTCATAAATCATTTCTTAGGAACTAATAGTATAAATGACTAATTTAAATGCGTATATATAGATAGGTTATAAGAAAAACATTATCTCATCAAAATACCTGTTATCTTTTCAACAAAAAGCTTGAATTCATTACCCAAGGAAATGAATAGCTGTGAAGTGGAATTTGACTTTATAAATGGTTTTAGATATCAGGAGATGGCTAATCACATACAGATTGAAGAAAAGATGACCCTACTTTGTGCCATATTGGAATAAGGTAAATGAAATAATAACTAAGTAGAAAGGAGACAAGAACATTGAGATTTTAAAATTATACTTAGTTGCAGTTTCAAGACACAAAATTACACAAGACTTTTTTTTCCTTCTAGGAAATTAAAAAAAAAAAGAAAGAAAGATTCCTACAGGTCTTAAGACAATAGTCCTGTGAATCCTGGCTCTGATCCACTCTTTCCTTTTTGTTTCCTCCATGCTCAAGGAAGCAGCCAGATCTCAATTTCAAACACATGTAAATGCCTTGAATTGTCCTGACAGACAGTAGGAACATGCATCCTTGATCACCCATCTTGAAGACATTCCCTTAAATATTCTCATCTCTGACTCTCAATATGTCTCATTTCTCTTGAGCGCCCACACTCCACTCTTGAGTGTGTTTTCAAATCTCTGTCAAGTAAACCTTTCTCATGTCTCTGACTACAGCGTACTGAAAAGCCTTTTTCCGCAGCTAGAGCCAGCAAACCTACAAACCTATTCTACCAAGGTAAGGTGAGTTTCTTTATTTCAGCCTCAGAAGCTCTCAGACATATCCCAGTGACAACATAACAATTATTTCAGAATCAGGATTATTGAAGGTTTGATTCTATTTTTTAAAACATGCTACCAATGTTTGTCACTTTGTTCAGCTAGCCACATGTGAAATGTGTCTCATTTTTCTCTTACTATTAAGTGAAAACTAGATTGAATATAGGAAAAACTGTAATGGAGATGAAAGCAGAAAGAACCCAAACCTTAAAAATTGTCAAAGAAAAATTGCACGGAACTAGTTACTATATTGAAGCCTGACTTTATTCAAGAGTGTGACAATTACAGAAGGAGAGAGAGAGAGCGAGAGAGAGAGAGATTGTTGAAATAAAGATAGGCAGTACATTTCTAAGTGCTGGGAAGGTAGGATGTTGGTCATTGGTCATTGTAACTTGGTTGTGTTTACTGAAGGATGCTTACCAGAATTATGTTATAATGGTCCCATACTCTTGAAGACAGAGGTCATTTGCTTCTGGATGAAAATATTTCAAAAAATAATTCCAGCAGTCTGTGAGGAGAGAGCACCCTTTGTAAAACTGAAAAGTATGTGGGACTGGAGGCAGAATTTACAGTTGAAAGTTTTCTAGAGTAAATGTTTCACTAAAAGGGAAGTCAGGCATCAAAAGTCAGTAAAAATCTGGGAAAACATGGTCAAACCTATGGGGAAAAATCAGGCTTTCTTGCACAAAAACACTTTATAGTTCTTGTGATCAACACAAGTCCTGTGGATTTATTTTCATGGAATTAGGATTTTGGGAATGCTTGTTGTCTGAATTTTAGTTTTATATATTTATTCATTGTCAGTGCTTACTAGAGAAGTAGATTTAAGGCAAAATAAACAAAAACATAAGAATTTACAAGACTGACTTACAGTAGCCTCCCACAAAGTCAGGTTTGAGTGAAAATATCTGTGCACTGGGGATTTAAAGGATCCAGTTGGAAGCTAGGAGCTCACTGTGTTGTCCAGTGCAAGTCCATATCAGGAGGCCAAAGTTTTTGCCATAAGAGGCTGAAAAGTCTGCATTGGAAGCCAGGAGATAAAGTCCAAGGTGAAGGTGAAGACTGGAGCTCCTCTCTAAGAAAACAGAAGGGATCCTTTCTTCTTCTGTCTCCCCTTTGTGTTATTAAGAGGATTTAATGAAATATGCCTTCATTAAATCCTCTTAACCACAATCAAAACTATGCTGATCCATTTTAGTTGGACATTTCTTACCCAAATCGACACAATCATTAGTTACCACAATTAATTCACTCTCAAAATGCATTTTAAAATTAGGCAGCTGTTAACTGAGACACACAAAGATTTGTAATTTTCTTAAGGTCTCAATTCAGAGTATATTCAAAGCTTCTGATTTTCATTTTTTAAAAATGGCCTTAATTAATATCTGTTTTAAAGCTGAATTTTGTTTTTTTTTCTTTCATAAGATGGAATTATTTAACCAGTGTGTTTCTGTCACCTGAAAAAGTCCCTGAAGTAGTCTTCTGGAAGCTAAGACAAGGAACCTAACCCACCGTACATCTAGAATATGCTCCCATGTTGAGTCTCATTATAGAAGGAGGATTTTCAATATGCATCAATAAGAGACACAGGAAGAGTTTTATTAGTTAGAAATTTCAAAATATGTACTCAAAGGCATAGAGTGCAGGTTCTCCAAAGGGAGGTGCGTATCTCCTGGAAAAGAGAATATTTGTGTTTCTCTTGAGGGAATGGAAAACCTAGGAAAGGATGGCCCACCACTATTATACAAGTAAGATTCCAGTAACTTTTCTGAATGAATAATGTAAACAATTTTTTACATTCTCTCAGTCTACTCCATTGTCTAGGAACAGATCCCTGCTCTTTATTTTCACTATTAAGACAATTTATGAACTCTCAGTATTCCTGAGGAATTTTGTGAGTGATGAAGGAAAGGAGCCTAAATTTAATCAAGGGAATGCTGATATTGATCACCTTGGATAAGTTCAGCTAAGGCCCAGAGGTCGCAGTACAATTTGAAATTATGATTTTTACCTATCTTTTATTTCTTCCATCTTACCCCCCATTCCCACATGGAATTTTCGAGCTTGTTCTGTTAAATCTAAAGAGGTAACAATTACTGCAGTTAGTAAAAAAAAATATTCTGGCCCTTAAAGATAATAACTTTATTAACAACAAACAAGGATAGGTATATGAAATAAATAATGTACAGCTAATAATTTTCTAAAAGTCTCTACTGAGGAAAGCACAACAAAAACTGATTGGTGGGGCTTTAGACACTGGAATTCAATCATGTGGCAAGACCAGAAATGTCTGACATTTTTTTAGCACGTAATGGTAATAATAATAGAACTCAACAAAGATAGAAACTGTATTCCATTGAGGAGTATAAAATAAATAGATTTTTTAAAAGAAACATTCAAAGAAATGTTTGCAGAAACATTTTATTTGATGTTGTCAAGTAAAAGCTTAACAAAAGGGAAGGGAACCATCATGTAGCCCACTCATGAAGTCTGTCAGATTTGTTCCTATTTCTTTTACACTTCCATGTTTTTATCCCAGGCATGTTCTGTATCCCAAAACCAAACATCTAAAAGGAAAAGAAAACAATACATATAAAACAAACATTTACATTGCTATCAAGACTAATGGCATTAAACCTGAAGTTGTTCACTTTGCGAAGGCATGGATGCAGTTGACATTTTATTAATAAAGTGCAAAGTTTCCTTGGTAAAACTGTGTAAGTGCAATATCAATGTCATACTGTTTTTACTGAAACAAACAACAATAAATAAGAACTTGGTAATTAATAAGAAAAACTGGTCAATGTCACTTCTCTAGATTTTCCTCTACTCATTTTATCCTACATGCCCTTTTTGCTGATACTTGATTACAATGGTATTGCTCAGGCTGGTTGAGGGAAATCTTGCCATGATGGCTTTAACAGATCCTGAACAAGCAACACATGTTATGATGGCTGAATTTTTGAGAAATTAGCTGCTCAGTGTGATTACCATTGAGTCACTGGGGAGAAAGACCATGTCTTTATTTCATAATTCAAGGTGGAACTTAATAAGAGATACTATTTTTGTACTATTTATTATAAATAAAATTCTAGAAAGAAAGCATAAAAATGTGTCATATGAAGCACTAGGACAATGTATTAACAATTTTTCTATTCTGTGTCAAGCTAGTTAAAAATAATGTATTATTTCTACACATAATTTTTCTATGTAGTAGTTAATCTGTGGCCATAAGTAATGCCACAGATCATTCAAAAAATTTTCCCAAAGACAGTAAGATATTTTTTGGCAGGATGAATTCCTTTTCCAGGGGGCAATATTTAGGTATAAAATACTGTTCCCCAAATTTATCTCTCAGTGATGATGAGACTAGAGAAAGGGCAAACTAGCAATTAACTAATTTTAAGGAATAACTGAAAATCTAAATATTGCCAATAAAGATTTGTTGGATTGTTTATATATATCACAAGTGCACAGAGAAAGGATATGGTAAAAAAGACCAAAAAGTCACAGTCCTTCAAAGCACACATTTGTTTAAAAATGATATTGTGGAGGCTAAGGATTTTGTCAGTGGTAGAGCGCAAGTTTAACAGGTCTACAGCTCTGGGTTTGAGCTCAACTACCAAAATTAATTAAGTAATTAGCTAATAGCTAGCTATTAGTTAACATAATAGCTAGCTATTATGCAGCCAAATTTTGGGATGACAAAACTAAAACTACAAGGAATCATAGATATCAACAAGTTAATTCTTCCTAAAGCTTCTATTTTGTTGTTGTTGTTTAGCATTAGGGTTTTTACAGTGATTTCTAGACAATGGACAATAGGAAAATACCCATTCAACATTCCCAGAGGCACATAATACAAATATACAAGAGAGGATTAAAGAGAAAGGGGAAAGGAAAGAAAGACAAGAGGAAAATAATGAATAAAATACAGTGTGTGAAGGATATTAGAGTACTGAGGTTGGCAAAAAAAAAAAGTCTATCTTAATTTTTAATTTTTTAACTGATAAAACAAAGTTATACATGTTAGTGGGTATGATGTTATATTTTGATATATGTACACATTGTGTAATCAGGTTAAATATATCCACTTGAACATTTATCACTACTTTATAGGAAAAGCAGTCAAAATCCTATCTGCCACTCTTTTAAGATATACTGTACGCAACCAGCAAACACAGTAACTCTATGACACACTAGTGTGTGGGGATCTGTGCCTGTCTAGCTACAGTTTGTAGAGGCCTCCCTACGTAGTTAGATGGTCTCAGGTCAAAGTCACATTTAGATCTGAATTTAGCAGGGGATTAATAATGTGCTTATGATTCAGTGTCTTTCTCAAATCTTCACCTAAGAGTACAGGACACTTTCAAAGGACAACTTGATGTAAACCATACCACTGTCCTCTTGTAATCACCATTCAACGCTCAATTTGTAGAAAATCTTTTTTATTTTTTATTATAAGCAAGATTATGTGGCAACTGTCTTTTTGTGCTTGGTATATATCTCTTAATATAATGATCTCCAATTCGATTTGCATAGTCACATAGGACATTGCTGAATAGTATTTCATTGTATATATTATGTACCATATTTTTTATTGCCCCATTCATCAGTTCATGGACACTTAGATTATTTTTATCTCTTGGCTATTGTGAGTAATATACTAATAAAAATGAGAATGAAGATGTTTCCTTGCTTACTAATTTAATTTCTATGCACTCAGTAGTAGCACTGCTACAGCATATAGTAATTCTGTTTTTAAATTTCTGATAATTTCCATATTCAGAATCAGAAAATTAGAATGTGTCTCAGCTCTGAATATAATTCACTGTCCATTATATCATGTTAGATCTTCTCTCAAAAATCTCATCTGGGGGTTTAGCTCAGCTGCGTAAGCGCGCCTGCTTGGCAAATGCGAGGCTATGAGTTCAATCCCTGGTACTCAAAACAAAGCAAACAAACAAAAAACCTCATCTGTTCAGTTTCTTCCTTTCTCCTGAAATCTCTCGAATCAGAGATGAATCTTATGATTCATAAGATTAATAGGGTTATATGCTGTTAGCCGTCTCTAAAATCATAGGATTAACTTGTTGAATTAGAAAAGCTTCACTTTCCTTGTGACTTGCAAAGTGCCTGTCCTGATTATATTTAGCAAACAAAATGAATAAGTTGGCATTTCAATGGTTTTCTTGAATTTAATTCATTTTGTAAGTAGCAAAGCAAAGCACTATTTTGGTATATATTGCATATGCCATAGCTGCAGATGAGGAATGGCTATCATTAGGTGTAATGCGACAGAGACTATCAAAGGAGAGATTATCAGCAGAAGCCTTGCTGAGACAGAGCACAGTTATAATGACTGAAATCACAAATTGTTCTTTTAACAAAAATCCAAACAAATGTCACTTTTTTCAAAGACATAAATTGTGTTTTAATTAGGAAAGAAGTCCACTTAACTGAAATCTTACTTATATTGCATACAATAAATTTCTAGCGGCAATACCACATAATTTGAATTTCATTCATTTTGATTTCTAATTAATTTTCCACCACATGGGTATGCTGTGTTTTATCCACTAGACAATAGTGGATATTTAGATTGTTTATAAATGTTGTGCTTTGTGAACAATGCTACTGCTGTGAACATTCACTAACAGTTGAAAATTCCACTCTATCTATCATCTTCCTATCTAACTACATCTGTATATATAAGTCTAGATTCATCTGTATAAGTTCTTGTGACTATACCATCTCACAAATTTATGCATAGGTTTTCAAGAAATTGCTGAATAGTTTTCTACCGTGGGTGTGTCACACAGTATTCCATAAGTGAGGTATGAAAATTTCAGTTTTTCCATATACTTCTCAGCACTCACTATAATTCTACTTTTATCATTATAGTGGATAAAAATTTGTATGTAATTTACTCCATTTGCTTTCCTTTAACATCAACTAATGATGTCTTATATGCTTATTAGCCATTCGTATGTTGTCTTTGGTAAAATTCTATTCAAATAATTAAACTATTTTTAAGTTGGATTATTTTTTCTTTTATTACTATAGAATTATGAGTTCTACAAACCCTAAGTGCAACTATTTTATCAACTACCTAGCCTTATTACTAATAATTCTTTGTTTTATATCAGAGGCACACTGATGTAACATTATCCTTCTCATCCTGATTTTTATAATGCTATGTAACAGGTATAGTGTAAAATTTTTGCAATCACATATTTCCAGGTGTGTATCTGATCCTTTTGATTACGGGCTATGTGGACCCTAACAGTGTGGAGTCACAATGTTTAACACCCATCTTTTAAGATAGGATTCTAAACACAGGCTGAATGTGAAAAATGGATCAGCAGGTTTAGTTCAGTAACTTATTTGGAAGTGAGCAAACAAAATCCAGTTCCTATCTTCTAAAACTGATAGTCTTCTTGGAAGAGAAGAGTGTTTGAAATAGAGAATACTATAACTATGATGGCTGCTATTTTCTGGTTCTAGCCAATATTCTGAAGGAAGAAATTTAACTCAGTTGAACTTGGCTGGTCAGGAAGAACTTCTGGAGATATTAATGATAAGGGTGTTGAATGTTAGGTAGCATCAAGATAGGAGCAGGGCATCAAATGGTGATAATGATGGATATTCTATTACTTTACTTTCTTTTTGGGCTTGATTACTACATAAACCTTGTAAGATTTTTAAATGAATTTTCCTAGAGAATATTTATTTTTAATCCACAAATAAAGAAGTATCGTTTATATTGAGATCATCAGGGCAAATGGAGAGTGAATTCATGAGGAGATTTCCCTTTGAAATAAGATTTCTCAATGATTTGATAATAAAATTCAAGATAACTTCTAAAGAACTTATAAATAGTTACAGGATGACTGAGATATAACAATATGTTTTAGAAATCCCAATTTCAATTCTTCCCTATTTAATTATAATCAAATAGACCTTTAAAAGTGACTAAAGTTTTGTGCAATCAGAATAAAGAGCAGAAATTTATTTTCCTCTAATTGAAAGCTGGCACACTCTAGAGCACTTATTAACTACTGCAGTTATTTGAAAACCTCTAGAAATCATCAGTGAAGGCTTTCAGTAGACTAGTGCATAAGTTTTGAGTTCTATGTATAACAATATGAAATTTAGCATTTGGAGGGAAATCACACATGCCATTCAATGGCCTTTCCTTGCTCTGTGATTTTGTAAGTATCATGATTCCATGTCTTTCATTTGAGTTCAATCTCATGAAGAACTGATATTATATGGAATAAAAAAATTTAGAAGATAAAGCCTGGGAGAGGTTGAGAAAGGGTTGTAGTAAAATGATTACAGAGATCACCCACGGTATGAAATTTTTATACGATTATTTTCCAAGTTGTGATCTCTCAGAAAGTCCCTGAAGCAGTTCATATTCTGATTTGTCTTACTGCCCCTCAGGAAAATCTAAGAGTTATATATAAAAATAAAGTCACCTGTGAAATATGTAAGAGGTTCAAAGGTAATTTATCATCAGCCATTAACAAATAAAAAATAAAACTCACTTTTGAGAGCAATATTTTTTAAATATAAAGTGTCAAACATACAATGAAATAAAGCTCAAAGAAGTTTCATTCATGGGATCTCTCCATCTTTAGCTTTAAATTACACTGCGTGAGAATAATCAAAGCTATCGAACTGGAGCAATTTTATAATAAGTCAAGATTGCTAGCTAGCATGAACTAGGGATGGTGTTGTGATAACGATGAAAACCAGAAATGAAGCAAAGAAAAAAGCAGTAATCAGAATATAGTGTTTTCATTTATTTCCAAGGATCAAATGAATGAATGGGTGATTTGTCAAGCTTTAATAGGGGTATAGGGAATCAAGATTTAGATTCAAGTGTACAGGCAATATTATAAAATATATTTGTAGAAAACCCCTTATTTGAACCATAAAGACTCGATAATTTCATGAGAAAAATTTAAAGAATTGCATAATAGAAAGTTGTCATAATGTTGCAGGCAGCTGAGTTAGAAATATCACAGGGAATGAGATAGGGCTGGGTCCTCAACGGAGCCAGTGCAGACACCTGGCTGCTGCGGGGAGAATGACGCCTCCTGCTGTGGGCCAGGCCTCAAGACAAAAGACCAAACAAATGCACCCATATCCTGAGGATTGATACCCTAAATAGCTTCTGTCCCCCTAGGAAAGATTCACTGCTCTGTAAGAATGCTGCTTTCTATGTGACTCGCTTCCCCATTTGTCCCTAATCGATTTTACCTGCACTGTTGGTCTTATTGGCTAACTATAATTATGTCCCACCTTATGCCCATCTGCCTTGTGAGTTCCCAGTCTTCCCCACCTTGAACCCATGGTTTTACTCTAAAGTCCCTGGAAAAGACAGAGTCCTTGGCAACCTGCTCAGACCCCTTCTGTCTCTCTCCAGACAGAAGTTTTCTTTCTCTCAATAAATATAATCCACTCTTAACCTCCATTGTTCCTAAAATTCATTCTTCGATTTTAGAGAACACAAACTCGTGGACATAGTAGGTTGGGAGTTTCATTCCTCTATATCAATAAAGGAAAACCTTCCGCAAATTGAAATCAAGCATTGTTTCTCTCCACTCTCACTGTCAACTCTCCTATAACAGTTATCTGGTATTCATTTTTATCACTACTTCCCTGCTATATTTATGACATTTTGATATTCAAGGACAAGAATATTGTTGTCCTAAATTTTGTTTTCACCTGTTGTATAGTGTACAGGTATATAGTAGCATAGAATGTAGTCCAGAATTTGAACATAATTTATCATGTGAATGTGGAGTTAGATGCACCATGTTAATCTTACACAATTTACTTAGGTTTCAATTTCTACTTTTGGCTCTTCAAAAGGTAATGTTTCCTATTAAGTCAGTTACTGGAAGGTGAATTGAAATATATTGGCTTATCTGTTAGGCAGGTTAGAAATAAGCCCTGAGTCATGATAAAGTAGATGGACAGTGGAGATTTTGGCAAGACGTGGACCAGGGCAGCTCTCAGATCAAGGAGAGGACTCTGTCCCAAGGAACCTCATAAGTCATCAGTTTTCTTTACAGCTCAATTCTATCAGGGCTAATTCTCTGGGCCTCTCCTATCTGCAGTTTTTATTGTCAGTTTTATTTCTTCAGACTGCAAAAATCAGGGAAATGGATCCTAAAAGAAGACAAAATTTATCTTTCCTACAAACTGTAGCAGAGAAATACCAAGAAGAGTTTTCAGTTTTCTTTCAGTATCATTAGTTCTTGAGAATGCTTAGGAAGTTACCAGGAGCAGACAGGAGATAGGTTTCAGTCAACTAAAAGCTGTAACTACCAAAGGTACCCTGTGCTAAATGCTTAGCTCAATACATACTTACAGCTAGACTTTAATAAGTGATGTATTTTATAAAAAATATATTTTCCTGGAAAGCTAGTAAATTCTAATGTATGACTCTACTCTCTGTAGTAGCTGATGTTATACAAGTGACTATGGATGTAAGTTATAAAAAATCTGAATTGTTATAATATCTACTTCTTTCTATATCAATAAATTTCACTCTTGGCTGCCCCTAGGATAGAAGTTTCGCAGTTGCTTTGTCTCCAGACTATACAATGACCCTTTGTACATCTCATTCTCACAGATGAAAGCTGACCTGTGCCACTGACGTAACTCAATGGATGGCTGAAGCCCCTTTCTACACAAATTCTCTGCTTTTAATCTTATCCTCTATTTTTCCCTCAGCAGCCAGTGATTTTTAAGGGTGTGTCTCTGGGGTGGAGGTGTAACTCAGTAGTGGAATAACTTAGTACGTACAAAGCCCAGTGTTTGTTACCTGCAGCACCCAGAAACAAAGACTACATTTACACAATAGAGGCTTGTTTTAATGAATGTCTTCCCTTTGCAGTAAGAATATAGTCTGAACCTCATCCTTGTCTACAGTGAGTTTGTCATGTGACCTTTTCCTCTGACTGCACTCCCCACATCACTGGCCTTATTCTATCCTTTAGCTCAGGGTTTTGAGATTTTTGCTCCTCTGGAATGCTCTTCTTCCAGAAGTTTGTATGTTTGCTTCTTTACATTTGTAATACATCAACCCAAACCCCATTGCCCAGTTATCCCAACTAGAACAGAAACTCCAAGAAGGCAACAATTATAGTTTTCCTTTTTATTCCTTTATCACTAAAGCTTAATAAGCAGGTGGAGCTTAATAATTTGAGTGAAAAGACCAAGTGTAACTAGAGTAGAAAGTAAGAACCTTGCCACATTAATAGAATGTTAAAAGAACCATGGCACAATCTCTGTAGAAATCTATTTCTTTTTTAATTTTTTTTTAATTTTTAAGGTAGTAGAAATACAACAGAACAAGACAGAACAAAGCCAGTTGAGACAGTGTGGTGAAACTGGTACAGAACTTCACAGCAGGATACTGGGATAACAGTGATAGGTACCATAGTATATCTCATTATCTTCATAATAGTTGTCTAGCTAATTAGGTATAGCAATATCAAACCAAAGGAGAACATTATAAAATCCACCGAAAGTGAATATTGAATAGCATAAAGCAATTAATCTTAATGAAACAAAACTGAAAACAACATTTGCTTTCAAACAGAAGATAGAGGGGACCCCCCCATATTTGCTACATTGCATACAGTCATCCTCACAAGAGATGCTCAGACCTCTGTGCCCAGTTGCTAATGGGGGTGGGGGTTGGGATGCTTGATTACAAGCCCGTGCTCCGGTAGGCTTACAGGAAACACTACTGGGTTTCCTGGTGCATGCCGGAGGAAGGCACGCACCAAGAGGGCAGGTGAATTGCTTCTTTGTGCAGCCACCTCAAAATCTATTTCTTTAAAGGTGGGTATTTATCCAGAGAAGATATGTAGCATTGTTACTAGCATCTTCTTTAGGTAACACTTATGTGAGATATAAGTATGTATTACATCACAATGTCTTGAGTGAATGGAACTCAAAACAGGCATTTTTAAATGTGAGACAGGTATAGAAACCTACCTAGACTCCTTATCTAGTGATTTATATTGTAAGGAACAACCAAACAGTAAAAAATACTTGATTCTAAAGAAGAATAGGGAGCTAACATTTAAGGAAGCCTTGCTTCTTCAATATTCCAGAAACCAAGCCACAGAAATGCTATCGTAGCACAGTGCTTTGAGTTGGAAGATCAGACACTCACAGTGAACCTGTTGGGTGACCTTGGACAAATCCTTCTCATCACTGAACTCTTGTTCTTATCTATGTAAAATGAGGGTTGACCTAATGACATGGAGTGACTTTCTTTTTCTAACACAGGCTTCCTCCATCACAATTCCTCAATTATAGGTGAAAGGTTTAGAGTCTTCCTTAGAAGTCTGTGGGGAGAGTATGCCATGAAAATATCTCAATTGCCAGGCCATCCTGTGCAAACCAGGACGGATGTCAGACCAACCACTCTGAGACTGTTCAACTTACATTTCCCTCTCAGCAGGGACTAAATGAGAAAAGAAATGATGAAAGCATGAGGAAGGAATTGAGTGCCTGTGTTTTTGTGCCTGTATGTTTTCCATCTTTTACAATATTGGTTTAATCTCTTTTTAGAAAATTAATAGCAAAGAAAGACTGTAGACCTGTTTTGTATTAAGAATAGTATTACTGTCACAGCTCTCAAGAATATAAATTAGGATGGGTGGCAAAATCTTTGTCTTGTTTGCTGCAGGTTTACTGTCTTAAAGTGGTTTGCAAGTTCTCAAGCATCAGTGGAACAAGAACGGTAGTGACAGAAGTTACATACCTAACCTTTATTTCTTTTTTCTGATATGCTTTGAGTGCACTAAACCGGGGACTAATTTGCCATGTGTCCAGCATTTTGCATGATAGAATCTATCCATCAAAGATTTCAGATTAGATTCCAGTAGCAATACCTGAATCTAATGAGAAAAAAGGGGCTGCCTCTGTAAAGAGAGAATTCCACAGAGAGAGACCTCTATTACATCTGGTGGGATAAAGTGAAGCTTGGCGCTAGAAACAGATTCTCACAAGGGCTACTAACCACACAAGTTTTGATGATATAAGAAACAAACATTGTGTAATTCCATCACTGTTGGAAATATCTCTGCCTTGCTGTCAGTAGGATAAAAATGAACTTGGAAAGGAAAGGGGTACATACCTTATCCTAATACCATTTGCAAACTACATTATGCTTTAATTTCTCTGTGGTCATTTTCCAAAATACATTCAAAGAAGTAGGTGTGAGGTTAGTATAAGTTTGTTGCTCTGAGCTACTACTTAGAAAATGAAGTATTTGCTGTTTGCAGCAGCCATGAATGGCTGCCCCACCACGCCACGCTGCCTTGAAGACAACTAAGTATGGACTGAAATCTCCAAGAACTGAATCACAATTTTAACTACTGTACCATGCTCAAAGAAAAGTCTCCTTTCTTGAGGGTGAGATTTTAGTCAGGAGCAAAGTTTTGGAAATCCATCCAGTGTGTTGTGCAGTGGGAGAAGAGCTGTGACAGTGGAAAACAGTCAGACGAAGCTGTATGGGGAATGAAGTAGAGACTGTAAGAGAAGGCAGTATGGAGCAGCAGACTTTCTTGATCACCAGGAGGAGCCTGATAGCTATTCAGATTCTGTGAAATTTGATGCTCGTTCAATGACAGCACTGCTTTCTCTCAATCCTAAAAATGGCCTCCAAGAGAAACTAAAGTCCTTCAAAGCTGCATTCATTGCCCTGCACTTGTCATCCTGATACCTGTCATCAGCATAGTGGCAGCTCATCTTCTGAAGTGAGAAGTGAAGAACTGCACAGCTGGTTCAGCTCATGCAAGTGCTGTATCTCAAAGTCTGGGAAAAGGAAATGGCAGTGAAGATGCAATAAAATTTCAAGAAATTGCTTTGGAACGCATCAACGACATTGAGAAAAGAATCCACTACATTTCAGATGCAGAAGCCAAGTTCCTAGGTTCGGAACACTTACAAAATTTCAGTGTGACAACTGATCAAAGATATAATGATGCTTTTCTTCAGCTAAGTACCTTAGTTTCCTTAGTCCAAGAACATGGGAGCACAGTAGATGAAATCTCCAATCCTTAGTAAGTCTGAATACCACCTTGCTTCACCTGAAGCTCAACGCAGGAACATTGAATTTTTAAAAAGTCCAGGAGACTACGTTGAAGCAACGTATTAGTAAATTGAAGTATTAATAAATTGAGTATTAGTAAATTGAAGGAGCATGTATACAATGCATTAGGAGAAATTAAGTCTCTAAAAGAACATGAGCACGTGGAAGAGGAAATAAAGTATTAAAAGTGCTGAATAATGTCACCAATGATCTCAGATTGAAAGACTGGGAACATTCTCTGACATTGAGAAATATCACTTTGAATCATGGTCCCCCTGGACCCAGAGGTGAAAAAGGAGACAAAGGTCGCGCTGGAGAAATTGGTATACTAAGCATTCTAGGTCTAAGAGGTCCTCCAGGTCTTATGGGTGATCCAGGAGCAGTTGGCTTTCTTGAAAGCAGAGGCTACCTGTGACCAACAGGAAATGTGGGCAGTCCAGGAAATCCTGGACAAAAAGGTCAAGAGGGAGAAAAGGGAAGTGGGAACATATTCCCTCTGCCTAAGACAGTCTGACTGGCTAATGGTAAAGGCCTCATGAAGGTAGAGTGGAGGTCTTCCAGGAGGGCCATTAGAGCACCATTTGTGATGATTGCTGGGAAATACGAGTTGCATCTGTCATCTGTCAAAGTTTGGGATACAAAGGTGTTCAAGCTATGCATAAAGCAGCTTATTTTGGACGAGATACTAGTCCAATATGGTTGACTGAAGTATTTTGTTTTGGGAGAGAATCATCTACTGAGGAATGTAATATCAGGCAATGGGCTGTGAGAGTCTTACACATGCCGGAGGTGCAGGATTCACACCCACTGTATAATGTATCATATTTTCACTCACATTTATAAAATCATTGCTGCAAGATAATGTTTATTACTTTGCTCTTTTAAAATCAGTTTAATTAATATATAAGGGCTTAAGATTATTTGCTAAGGGATATGTAGATACTGATTTCCTACTTATATAAAATCTATGAAGAAAATTGTATCTGTAATAAGTGACCTAAAAAAATTTTGTAATTGAGAAAATATAATGAATTTAGTCCTATCTAGGAAAGAACTTAAAAATGTCAATATAATTTGTGGGCTCATATTACCTTGGAGCAAGGAATAGTATTAACTCCAATAAGCAGACACTCATCATTTTTTTATTTAAAAGAGAGAAAAAAGTGGAAACAATGATACATAATTTCAAAACAGGATAATAGGAAATTAGCAATGATTAATATATTGTGTATTGTTGTCTTCATGAATTTTTTAAAGAGCAGCTAAGTCAAAGCACTATTATACTATTATATTTGTCTGGTCACCTAGCACCAAATTAAACATAAAATGTAAGAACAGAAGGAAGAAAGGAAGAAGATGAAGATGAAAAAGAAGAAAATGAGAAATATTACATGAGAGTTGACATTGAAATACTGAATGTTTTATCTCAATTATCCAGATAGTTTTAAATAAATATTTACAATTTTTCCAAAAAAAAGTAAATGGAAAAAAAAAACCAACGCTGTTTATCCAAATAGAGATACATATTTACATTAAGATTAAATTTTTTACAGGTATATAAAATATTCAGTCTTTCATGGTAAATTAGAAATAAAAATATACGTATGCACACACGCTCCTTATTATGTTTATTTTAAAAAGATATTGCTAAGTAGAATGCAAAGAGGGTTTTTATTCAGTGTCATAACATGAAAGACAAGAAATTCATTCTGATTCAAATCTAAACATATTTAATGAAAAATTTGGATTTGAGCTTGGAGCTAAGGAAGGATTAAAGTTTTTAATGAGTTAACATTGGGTTGTATGAAAATTGGGTTTGAGTAGATAGTACCACCAGCGGTACTACCAGATATTCTCTTGTGAGGGGAGATGTGAAGAGGAAAGTGTGCTAACATGTGAAAATATAGTAGATTGTGGAAAGACTTGGAATTAGGAGTTTGACCTCAAATGAATATAAACCATGTGTTATTCAGTATTTTACAAAGCCAAGGATGAGGTCAAACCCTGTACGTCTCTTTCTTATTATTGTAGCCTACAGGGCTAACTCTACCATGGCAACCTTTATGATCTAATATAGATTTTCTCTTTAATTACATTTGTCTTTGTCTCCCTTTTTCCCTTTTTCACTTATGCTCATTATGTATCCCACATGAAACACATCATTACTTGCAGACTAATATGATTCAAAAACATTGAAATAGTTTTCAGTACTACTACTCTATTGTGAAAAAAAATCATGTTCTCAAATCAAAACAACAGTAAACACAAATACACATTTAGATTAACCTGTGGGATGGATATTGATCTTGTCCAGCAGCAAGAATGGAATTTGTCTGAAAGTTTACTTTATGTCTAGTTCAGTCATATTCACTCTTCTATGTGGTTAAAAAATCCATATTAGCAGAGTGCCAGCGATGCATCAAATGTGCTGTTAATTTCATTCACAGCAGAGGTTCTGTGCTTTGATGAGGACTACTTAAATTTAATAGAGAAGCAAGCTGCCCTGTGCCTGGTCTAAAACTGGAAAGTGACCCAAAAGCCAAGAGACAGATTTATGTGGCCTGCTCAGAGTGTGATATGTGACTTTCAGCCCATAGAGCAGATTTTTGACCAGAATCCTATGAGTCGAAAAGGTAGTCGGGGGCAGAACCTCCAGGGGGGACATGCAAGAGCAGGCAGGCTAGCTTCTTTTATCACAGCCCAGGAAAAGGACAGTTCTCATTTTAAAGCACTGATCAAAGTGTGAAAAACAAATCCATTTAATAGAGCAGCACTGTGCAGACAGTAAGACCATCAGGAGACCTGGAGGGAGTGCACAGCCTGCCAAGCCAATTGTCAGAAACAGCTGCCAGAGAGTCAGATGGTATGGTGGCAGGGCTATTGGCTGTGACTTGGCAGTTGGAACCTATGCAAAGATGAGTAGCAGAGGCTGAACCAATTCTCAGGGAAACACAAGAACCATATTATCTATAATTCATTTGACTGTAAAGACAACCTTTGTTTTGAGGGGACAAACAAGAAATGATGCTTCCTCTGTAGAAGAAATTGCCTTAGAGTTTGTATTCCATGGATTTCTCCGAAGATAAGCATAAGATTGGATTGACAGAGGAAGCTCATCACAAATTGCCCCAATCAGGCAAATTCCGATATGTGAGTCAAATTTAGGCAGTATAGCATAACTGCAAGACAGCAGCTAATTAGCTGAGCAGGGTTATAACAATTCTCAACCACTCTAACTACTGGAAAAATAGAGCTGACCAACAAATGTGGAGGAGGCATAGAAAGTATTCTATCAAAGTCTGCACAGCAGCTATTGTTTTTCTCAAATTGTAGCCAAAAAGAGGGTGGTGAGATAATTAAGGTTAAGACTTTGTCTCTGATAACTTAGAGCAATACTCACCTAGCTGGTATCTCCAAACATTACACTAAGATTCATATTACTTCTTATGTATTAAAATTCATCTGTTAATATAATTCTGTGTTTTTCAGATTCATTCATTCATTTATTCATTCATATATGCAATAATAATTACCATGTACACACCATGTATCATTCTTGATCTAAATGTTGAAATACTGAAGTAAACATAACAAGCATAAGTTTATAAACTTGCTGGACTTACTAGTTGAGGAGCCCAAAATAAACTAAATGAGAAATTGTATAAGGGGAGGCTTTCAATGAAAAAGAAACAAAATAAGGAAGACAAAGGGTATTATTTGAGGTATAGATTTAAAGGGGTATCCAAGGAATACTTTAATAAGAAAGACTTCTTGTCTTGAGTAAAGACAAGAAGGAGGTCATGAAATGAGTCATGAATATCTGGGAAAAGAATGTTCCAAGTAGAGATAAGAATGCATATAGAAGTCCTGAGGCAGCAGCATTTCTGGGATGTTAGAAACAAATGACTACTCTACACAGCTAGAACACAGCAGATGAAGGGATTCTTGATGAAAGGACCTGAGACTTGGTTAGAGGTTGTGGATGCCACTGTAAGTGTTTGACTGTGTCACAAGTGAGACAGAAATACAATGGATAATTTTGAACTGAGAGAGGACATCATTCTTCATCATAAAATTTTGGAAGATCACTCTGGCTGTTGTCATTAAAACTGAAAATAGGAAAAACACCAATTAGTACAGCTAAGAGATCCTTAAAATAATTCAGAGAGGAATCATAATGGTTTTGGAGGAGGACAGGAGTTGTGAAAGTGTTTATAATGTATTGTCATAATCCGTTTATGTTACTGAGTATTTTTTATAATGTATATATGCAGCCAACTAGCTACAGTATAAGACAGACTTTTCAAAGTGTCATTGTAGTGATACAAAATTTTGTTGTAGTTTTAATTTGCATCTCTCAAATGGTCAGTGACATTGAACATTTTGTCATATATTTATCTGCTGATTATACTTCATCTTAGAAGTGTTTATTCATTTCAGATGCCCACTTTTAGGTTGAGTCTTTAAATTTGAGGATTTGATTTTTTTTAATTATTTATATATTCTAGGTATTTCTCCTTTGTCTGAGAAATAGCTGATAAAAATATTTTCCCACACTGTGGGTTGTCTCTTAACTGTGTAGGTGATTTCCTTTGCTGTGTAAAAGCTTTTTAATAAGATGAGATCCCAGTTGTTGATTCCTTGTAATATTTCCTGTATAATGGGGTTTTGTTCACAAAGGCTTTCCCATATCTGTGTTTTCAAGAGTTCTCTCTATTCACTCTTACAGCAGATTTAGTGTCTTTTAATATTTAGATCTTTGATGCAGTTTGGTTTTAGTGTAGTGCATGAGGAGAATTTTCAAGATGTGGAGAGTCAGTTTTTCCAGCACCATCTATTAAAGAGGCTGTTCTTCCAGTAAAGAGGTTTGGCCCTTTCATCAAAAATCAGTTGGCTGAGTATGTTTGGAGTTGTTTCTGCATCTTCTAATCCATTCCATTCATCTTCAGGTCTGTTTTTGTTTGTTTGTTTGTTTGTTTGTTTCCTTTGCTTTGGCAGTACCATGCTGTATTTTTTTTTTTTTATCATAGCAGCTTTATAGTATAATTTCAAGTCAGGAATTGTGATGCCCCCTGCCTTGTATCTGTGGCCCAGGATTGCTTTTGTTACTCTAGGTCTCATCTGGTTCCAAATAAATTTTAGGATGTCCTCCTCTAATTTTGTTGCATATGCTATTGATAATTTTATCAAGACTGTATTAAATCTGTATAACTTTTTTTGGAGTATGGTCCTTTTCATTATATTTTTTTCTTTCTATCCAAGAACAAGTGATATGTTTCCATTTTCTGATATCTTCCTTGATCTCCTTTTTCAGAGTACTATAATTTGTAGTATAAAGGTTTTTTTTTTTTTTTTGTCTTTTTGAGACAGGGTCTCTCTATGAAGTTCAGGCTGGCCTTGAGCTCACTTTGTAGCCCAGGCTGGTCTCAAACTCACAATGATCCTCCTTCCTCAGCCTCCCAAGTGCTGGAATTACATGCATGAGCCACCACGCCCAGCGAAGTAGTATAAACGTCTTTTACTTCCTATTGTAAACAGATTCCTAGGTCTTTTTTTTCTTTTTCTTTTTTCTTTTCTTTTTTTCTTTCTTCTTTCTTTTTTTTTGATGCAATTGTGAGAGGTTAAACTTCCCTAATTTTTCTCTCCATGAGACAAAAATTTATTGTTTGTGTATAGGAATTTTGTAGATTTTTGAGTGTTGAGTGACTTCGTATCCAGTATCCTACAGAATTGGTTTATTAAGTCTACAAATCTTTTGGTGGAGTTTTGGGATTTCTATGTAGAGTATCATGTTATCTGCAAAAAAAAATGTGGTAAATTGCTATAAATATGTCTCATAGTACTTCTTTCATTGCATCCCATAAGTTTCAGTATGTTGCATTGGTATTATCATTTTAATTGTATATGCAGTTTAATTTCATATTTAATTTCTTCTGTAGCTCATTGATTATTCAGAAGGGTGTTGTTTAATTTTCATGTGTTTGTGTAGTTTTTGTGAATTCTTTTGTCATTGATTTCCAGTTTCATTGCACTATGGTCAGATAGTATGCATGGGATGACTTCAGTTCCTCTACATTTACTTAAGCCTATTTTGTGGGATAATATGTAGTCTATTTTGGAACACGTCTCATGTACAGCTGAAAAGAATGTGTATTCTGATGTTTTGCAGTGAAAACTCTCTAGGCACTACCAAATCCATTTGATAGCAAGCTTGTTTTAATTCTGATATTTCTTTGTTGATTCTTTTTAGTTGATGTTTATTTGTGAAAGTGGGGCATTAAGTTCCCCACTAAAATTGTGTTAGTATTTATTGCATTTTCATGTCTAGTTAATATTTGTTTTATGTATTTGGATGCACTGCTATTTGGTGCACATATTTTTGTGAATGACATCTCTTCTTCTTGGAGTTTTCCCTTAGCAAGTATGTAGTGACCTTTGTCTCTTTTGTTCAGTTTTGACTTAAAGTTTACATTGTTTGCAAATAAAATAGCAAGTCCTGCTTTTTTCTGGGCATGAAGTTTGCTTTCCATCCTTTGCCTTTTACTTTATGAATTTCTTTTTGGGTTAAATTTGTTTCTTGAATGCAGCGTATTGTTGGATCTTACTTTGTGATACATTGTACCAGGCTGTTTCTTTTGACTGATGAGTTGAGACCATTTACATTGATGGTTATAACTGATATTTATTCATTTATCTTTCTCACATTATTTTCCTGTTGCTTGTTCCCTGTCTTTTCCCCCCATCTAATCACTTGCCCTGCCTCATAGCTTTTTGCTATTGGTGTTCATGTGTTTTATCTCTTCATTATTTATTTCTAATAGGTCCTGTGGAAATTCTGTAGAGTTGGTGTGGTGGTCATAAATTTCCTTATTTGTTCTTTGTCATGGGAGTATCTTATTTCTCTATTGATTTTGAAAGATAGTTTTGTGTGGTATATCAATATGGGTTGAAGATTGTTTGCTTTTAGGGCTTGATATACCTCATTCTAAGCTCTCTTTTATTTGTGAATTTGTGTTGAGAAAACTTCTGTGATTTTGGTGGGTTGTCCTTTGTAAGTGATATGTTTCTTTTCTCTAGCTGCTTTTAATATTTTGTTATTATGTTGAATTTCTGGCAACTTGATTACTATATGCCTTGATGTTGATTTTTTGGAGTTCTATATGATTCACTAATTTGTATGTCAAATTCTTTATCCATGTTTGGGAATTTTTCTGCCATTTTTTGTGAAGAGGTTTTTAATGGCTTTTGTTTAATGCCTCTAGTTTTCTCACTTATTCTAATCAATTTTATTTTGTTCTTTTTTTCATCTTATAGCTGTTGGATTCGTGTGTGTGTGTGTGTGTGTGTGGTCTCTTGCTCTTTTTAAAATATCTTTCTTTTCCTTGTCATTAGTCACATTTCTGTCTTCTAGATATGATATTATATCCTCCCTTTCATTAAATCAGTAGAATTTTTATCCTCCTGGATTTCTGTTTGGATCTGTTTCATTGATTTCCTTTTTGTCTATGTTGGGCATTCATATTTTCCTTCATTTTCCTGTGTTCCTCTATTTTTTATCTATGTCTGCTTTAATGTTTATCATTTTGATCATCATGTCTTTATGCTCCTTAGATATTATTTTTCCCATGGCCTCTTCCATTTGTTTTTTGTTTGTTTGTTTGTTTTCATTTTTGCTGCTATCATTTCAGAGAGTTCTACTCACTGACTTCCAATTTTTTGTATATTTTTGTGCTCTGGATTTGTCCTGGGTGTGCTGTGCATATATGGTTGCATTTTACTTCTTTGTCTTGTCATTTTCTAATTTTTTATTTTATGTTGTTTTCTTTGTTGGTGAGTGTAGATTTCTTATATTAGATAGTTTTATCCCTGGTGTCAAGGATTTTGTAAAGGGATGTCTCTTCCTCATTATGTCTTCTACATGTAAGTGGTTGCTGGTCTTTACATTGCTCCCCAAAACCTACCTTCCCAAAATATTAAGAATATGAAGTTGCTATTTAACTCAGGGCCCCTTTCTTTGGTGCTGGACTATAGTGATGTTTATGTTCTCTTAAAATCACAGTGTTTTTATATAGGGAGGAATATTGATTTTAATAGGTATGATATTCCAGTTAAAATAGTAGTTAGAAGTAACAATAGACACAAGCACAATGTACTGACAAACTGGTAATTTTTAACCTGATATCTTTAACCATAGGAACATGTTCTGCAGTTATATCAAAAAGTATAACTTGTACCAAAAACTCATATGCAATTTTTCACATAGCAGAGTGATTTTACTCTGCTGTATGTGAGGGAAGGGTGTGATGTTAAGAGGGAATAGGGGGTAGAATGCAGAGATGAGTGAGGTAAAATATTACAGGAGCAAGATTGGAAAGCATAGTGTGATCATACTGGTTTTGGGTAATTGTAAGACACAAGAGGGGAGAATTGGAAGAAAAATATTAAAAGTTTTGAAGTGAATTAGAAAGATGAGAAAATGTTTACTTACATGAAAGTATCATAAAATCAGTGAGATAACTGAGGAAAGGAAGAAGATGAATAGAAAAAGAAAGATTAGAACTTTAAATTATGAATGAGAGAAAAAACAAAGAAGAAAAGAAAAAGAAAGATAAAAAAGTAGGAAAGAAAAATATCCACACACACACTGAAACAACAAACATACAGAAAGAAAAACAAAACAGGGCAAAAGAGAAGGAAAAAAGAGAGAGAAAAACAAAATGAAAATATCGAATCCAGCCAAATACCAGTAGGAAACCCAATTAGACAGAGATAAGTAAAAGTAGTGAAATTCCTCTAGGGTCTACAGTTTCATGGTAGGTTCAAGTTGATCCCAGAAATGTGTGCTCTAGCCAAAATTGCAGGTGGATTTGTGCTCAGTTTGGGTCTGGTCTTTGTTTCTGGATTTGGGGATACAGATTTGTTTTTGGTTACTGAAGTTCTCCCCAACTGTTTAGAAAAGAAAAAGAAAAGAAGAAAGACAAAGGCAAGGAAAGGAAAGGAAAGAGGACTGCCCTACCAGCCTGCTTCTGTTCCTAGTGTCTTTGTCCCCAAGCACAATACTGTTTTACTTACACCTACTGATCATACCATTACTGGTTTTTTGGATTTTTCCAGCTCTAGCCAGTCCATTGTGTATGCCTTGGCTGGGGTCTTACTGTGTCGCTGGCATTTCCATAGGTCTCAGGGCCCTGAGTGCTCCCAATGGAGGGAGGAACAAGCTGATCTCAGGACTCTTCCTACCAGTCACTACCAGTTCTGGGTCAGTGGAGGAAGGGAGAAGCCGATCTCTCCTGTGTTTTCAACCAATAATGAATGCTGACTGTGCTCTGGGGAAAAAAGAGCTCTTTTCCACTTTGGTGGTAGTACAGAATGGTAGAACCGCTGTGGAAGTTGGTATGGAGATTCCTCAAAAACCTAAAATTATTTTTCTCACTTACTATTCTCTTTTTTGGTATCTTCCCCAAATATTACAAACATTTTATACAGTGATATATGCACACCCATGTTTATATCCCCATAATTGTAATAGCTAAATCTTTGAAACAGTCCAAATGCTCTTCATGAATAAAAGGATAAAGATGTGGATTTTTAATAAAATGGAATACTACAGTACCATAAAGAAGGATATACTTGAGTCATTTCTGAGTAAATGGATGCACCTCAATACCATATGCTTATGTGAAACAAATTGGACATACATGTTTAAATATTACATTGTTTTTCTGGCATGAGACACTAAAGGATAAAGAAGGCAACAAATGTGTAATTTATATTGCTAAATACAAAGAAAGTATTCAAATGGGCCCAGTAACCAGGGATGGGTCTAGATGAAAGCAAGGTAGGGAAAAGAAAAAAGAATAGAAGAAAAATGGGAAACATGGACAAATAAATAATAATTTAAAATCATCATATTTGGAACTGAAAAGAAAGAATGAAGAGGTGGCTGAAAAGACATTAAAGAGGGCATAGTAAAGGTTTTTTTAAGTCCAACCATTCCTAACTAGAATTATTCTAAATGCATATTAGAACAGTGGAGAAAAATGAAGAGATTAACAGTATCTTTCATGAACATAGCAAAGAGGAAGCTACTGTGCCCCACCAAGCATGGAGCTTAGTGACCATAATAAAAAAAATAGCTTCAGGAAGTTGTGCAACAATTCAGGAAACATAGATTTTCTGTTGTGCAGAAATCATAGCATATATGTAAGAAAGAGAGAGATTGTAGAACATAGAATCCTGACATATTTATTAAGAAGGAAGAAAAGAGATCTTTAAAGATTTATAGTAAATTAGTTTGTTAAGAAAATTAGTTTTGTAAGAACTAGTCATTAATCAGGGAGAAGACAAGATGGCCGATCAGTGAGCAACAGAAAACAAAGCCTCCCAGGAGAAACAATTCGTATGCCAGAATAAAACACCCTGGAGAGACCCAGACAGAGGGAGATGGATCCTCTTAACACAGGAAGAAATTAAAACTTAAAAAAGCTAGTCAAATACTTTGGGACTACAACTGAAACAGCTAAAAACTAAAGGGACACAGTGTTTTCGCGATGACCTGCCAAGATTGCACCAGGTTGAATCCTCACAGGCAGGCAGAGCCGCCCAAACTCGTTCCCACCATCACTCACAGGAAGCACAGCAACGCTGAAGTCGGGGGTTGGTGAGCCCAGGTGAGAGCAGAGAGCGGAGCCGGTGGAGGAACATTCACTGATCCACGGTCAGTGCTGTGAAAAACACACCCCTGTGTGCCTGCTACCATCGTAGGAGTCACAGTATAGACATGCAGGCTGAGAGAAGCAGCCCTACTTCTATGCATACCTGTTCATTGGGGAAGCCCCAGTATAGCTGTACAGGTCTGGAAAAGCCTGCCCACACCCTGCTACCTACATATAAATCTGGGGTGCCTGTCCCCAGAGCCCCAGGTGCCTGTCTCATTCCTCTACAACATGGAGGGACAGCCAAAGTGGGAAGGGTCTGAGTTTCCACTACCAGCTTCTTGGGAAGAACCCAAGAGAACATCAAGATGAAGGAGTAAAAGGCAATCTCAGACCTCCAGACCACACAGAAGACATTTGGGAGATACAGTCATGGAAGTCACACACCTGAAACTTTCAAGAGGATAACAAGTGAAGTAAAAAAACAAACAAACAAAAAAAAACCAACCTCATGAGACTGTAAAAGTAATCAAATCAGAAATAATAATGTCTCATGTAAAAGATGAAATGAAAAACATAATGAAAGAATTGCTGAGCATATCAAAGAAGGTATAGATAAAAAAGAGGAGCATAGGAAAATGATGGAAACCTTGAATGAACAATATAGAAAGGAATTACAATGCATGAAACAGATTCAAAGAGAGATCCCGGATATTAAAAAGTTGATAGAAAGCTGGCAAAACCTCTTGAAAGAGACCAAAAACAAACTTTCAGACCTTGAAGACATGATTGCAGCTATTAATTGTGAAAGGAAAGATCTTTTTAAAAAAATGAGGAACTAGGAAATAGCAATTTGACAGCTGCAAGGTGATGTAAAAAGAAATAATTTAAGAGTGATAGGTGTCGGTGAAGGAGGACTCCACACAAATGAAATTAAAAAGCTATTTACAGAAGTAATAGCAGAAAACTTCCCAAACATGGGGAAAGGATCTGGTATGCAGATAAGTGAGGCTTATAGGACTCCAACTAGCCATAACCAATATAAATCTACACCCAGACATATAATTATCAAGGTCCCAGAAATTCAGCACAAGAACTGTTAGAGAAAAGAAAAAGATCATCTATAAAGGAAAGCCAATCAGAATCATGGCAGATTTGTCAGCACAAACCATCAAGTCAAGAAGGTTTTGGAGTAAAGTGTTTCAAATCCTGAAAGAAAACAAACCCTGAAGAACTATCTTTCAAAATTGATAGAAAAATAAGATATTTCCATGGTAAAGAGCAAATGAAGGAATTCATGACCACCAAAACATGGTGGGACATGCATGAGAGAGATGAACCAGTGTATGCTGGTTGAAACTATTTATGTAGATGACCTCAACTCAGCAATAGTAAAAACACAGGGAGAGTAGACAAAGAGACAAGATCCATCAATACACTGTATATAAGAAACACATTTAACTTGAAAGGAAATTCATAGTCTGAAAATCAAAGAAGAGAAAAAAGTTGTTCCATGTGACAGGAAACCAAAAAACAAAAGGGAAGAGTAACTTGCCCATCAACCACAGAATGAATAAGAAAGATATGACATTTTCATACAATGGAAAGCTACCTAGCTATAAAGTAGAATAATCTCGAGGCTCTTATAGGTAAATGGATGCAAATGGAGATGATGTTCATGGGCGAAACAGTTTGAACTCACATGAGTGAATCCTATCATAAAAAACAGAAGGTGTGAATGGGATCCAAAAAGCAAAATAGTTATTGTTTTTTGCAGAAAATGGGATATTATAGTAACCATTGTTCATTTCCTGTTATCTGGTTTTGAAGTCCTGTAGTGCTTTCATTCTTTTAATTGATTTTATACTATTTTGTTGTGTTTGATATTATTATGTGTTCAGGTATGGTCAACTATTTTGAAGAAAACAAGAGGCATTATAGTAGCCACTGTGGATGTTCTGTTGTCATGTTGTGAGTCCTGTGTTGCTTGCATTGTTATGGTCTGATTTGCTTTGTTCTGTTTTGTTTTGTTTTATTCTCTTTTAAAAAATTAAAATAAAGTAATGTAATTTTGTTTTGTCCTTATTGAACAACATGAAAATTTATTTTCTCTCAATTTTATACAAAGATACTGAGGCTGAGAACAGTTGAACAATTTAACCCAAGAAGATACTGTTTATAAAGTGCCTCTGAGTAATAAACCATGCTTTGTGTGATAGTAAATTTTGATCTTGCTTCTTTTCTGTTATTCCCTGATTTACCTCTGTTAGATTCTCACTGACATGAGAAGGATGGTGAATTTTATAGGAAGTAACCAGTGCATGCTGATAGAGAATGTAACAAAGATGCAAAGATTTCTTGTTTTTATATTACTATTATGTCTAATAACCTAAGATAATTACTTACATGCATATATGGGTTAGTTTATAATGAATTTTTATATATTTTGTTACAAAATGACCCTCTGAATTGCTCCATTTCACATTTTACAATGTTGTAAACACAGAATTAAAAGATGTTGTGTGGCTTACCTACTGTTAAATAATAAAATACATAGCAGATCTGGGTCTTTAACTAAATTTTTCTGTGTCAAAATATAAGTCTTGCCATTCTACATTTCCTATAAAACTAAGAACTTAATTGTCCCTAATATTCACCATGGGTACATGATATTAAATCATATTTAGTTTGTTTCATAGATGCAAAGCTCTTCTCAATTATCTTATTATTTATTATCTCTTGGCTTAAGTGCCATGGTATGTATAGATAATTGGGTTCAGAATGACAATTACTTCCTTCAGAAGAGATTGGTAATTGATTCTTTCCTGCATCATGTTGTCAAAGAACCATTTATTACATTCATCACTCCAATGTGATGTCTGAATTTACTGAGTTCAATGGGACCTTCCTGAATCATCAAATTTTGGCTTCCTACATTGCCTTGAAGCTAAAACTGGCTTGTAAATAAGTGTAATGCTCTATAAAGTTCTTGTTTATATATCCGTAGGAACTTTTGAGTTCCACTGAAACTGTGACTAACATAACTACTGTACCAGGCTTAGTTTTCATCTTTTCCAAAACAAAACATACACCATGAGAATTTGAACCAGCAGCAGTGTAACATGAGATGTGTTTGAATTTTACATGAAAACAAACAGCATATAGTGTTGAATTCAATTCTGTAATATCTGTAATATTAGTAATGGACAACGTTTCTTGTGATTCCAATGTGGAATCCATAAAGAGTACAAATTCAATAGCAAATAGTAGCATGGGAACCTGGGCTACCAGTAAACGATTGAGAAAGACAGTTACGAGGCCTCCATGCCAAGAACTCTAGCTTTTTGAAGTACAGGTAGGATGCACCCGTCAGATAGCAAGTGTGTCTATTCCATCTCTAGTGTCACTGCTCATCTGACTTGTTCTGTGATTTGAATGCGTCATTTTCCCACTGTGCAGTGTCATTTTATCCCTTTGTGGTGCTCCTACCATTTTTCAAAAGAGCAATTCTGGCTTAAATGAAATATAAATGTAGTCAGGAATAACCAATATGATAAATATTTCTAGTGGTGATTCTTCTTTCATATGTAGAAATGTGACAATTTTCATAGGTAAAAATATTCCTGAGGGGAATTGTAACATTTTTCTCAACCCCATTATTACTCTAGGTAGAAATGTGGCCAGACCTCTTGTGATTTTGTTCCTACTGACCAGATAATGGAGGAAAGATTGAGGTATAATACAAAAAGGGAAAAAACACACTTCTTTTGGTTATTGATTTTTCTTTAGACTTTTCATTATTTTAGTCAAACAGGATGTATTTGGAAGTCTAAAAGTTATTAAGAAGATAATATCACCATGCGTAACTAGAAGTGCTCCATTCATTTTCTTCATTCTTTTAAACTTTCCAAAGTTAAAACATATAAAGATGAAAAGAGCACACAATCCATAGCAAAAGCCATCATGAAGCTGCTTTAATGATACACAATCTGTTAGTTATCTGAGGACTGTAAACAGACTAATATTTCGAGATGTAGAGAATGAATCACCCATTTAGAAGCATTGAAGAGAAAATGAAGAAGCTATGAGTGAGTTGGGAAGCAATGGATAAGGATGTATTACACCACAGGAAGCCATCAATATTTGTTTATTATGTCAGCATAAGGAATAAATCTGTTAGCTAATTTGTATTCTCCATAGTTAGTTCCAGTGTTCCTGCTTGAGGGTTTTGTTTCAGAATGAGTGCTGCACAGCTGTTTAACGATGCCATCAAGAATTCAGGAAGTCACGGTCCCATGGAGGTAGAAAACCATTATAATGTATGATATCAATTTGCAAATGATGAAATACCATTACCTTTGAAAGTCTTATGCTACATCCTTTCTTGAATTCTCTTTCTTTTATGAAATTTGATAAAATTCCCTTTGTTTTAAAAAGCTCATCTGTTTAGACTAAAAGCAACTATTAATTTAAATGATGCAAAGAAGATTTTGCAATAAAAGTTTTCTGTATTTTTAGCAATGATTTTGTCAATGTAATTAAAAAAGAAATCCAAAATTTTCATGTATAGAACAACCTATATTTAGAGATTGGACTTATATAAGTCATAATAATATCTCTACTGTAGCTTAATATTTGTACATGAACCTGTACAAAATAAAATAATTGGGAGGGTTTTTTGTTTTGTTTTGTTTTTGTCTTTTTGAGACAGGGTCTCTTTATGTAGTTCAAGCAGGCCTTGAGCTCACTTTGTAGCCCAGGCCAGTCTCAAACTTGCAATGATCCTCCTGCCTCAGCCTCCTGAGTGCTGGAATTACAGGCATGAGCCACCATGCCCAGCCTAATAATTGTTATTCCTCTTAGATTTTAGAAAGCTATATTATCCATCTCATTTGTTCTGTAATGCTACTGTTCTGACTGTGGTACCTAGGGCTGGGGGTTTAGCTCAGCGGCGTTAAGTGCCTTCTTGACAAATGTGAGGTCGCGAGTTTGATTCCTGGCACCAAAAAAACAAAAAACAAAAACTTTCACAGCTGACTGTGCTACCTGAAAGACATGATAAAAACTGCTGCCTACTCTAACAAAGAAGGGAAATTAAATCCTTACCTCAGTTTGAAATTATGACAGGAAAGTCTGAAACTGGACTTGTTCTTTGGAATTCTCCTTACCTAAGGTTGAAATTTGCTCCAGCTAATCTCACTGAAGATTGTAGAAGAAAAAGAAAAGTCTGCTTTAGTAGTTATAGAATATTACAAATATTCCTATTGACACAAAGGCTACAATGTTTAATCCTGGTTTGCGTGACTCTCTTCTTTGATGCTGACCTAAACATTGAATTAGTTCACTGATCTACTCATGTGTTAGTGTGACACAAAACTAGGGAATAAATAATTTAAGAAATGTTTGAGTAAAGGGCCAAGATATAGCTCAGTGGCACAGTGTCTGCCTGGCAAGCATGAGATCATGATTTTGATTTCCGGTACAATAAAACCTCCCAAACAAACAAAAAATTTGAGTACAATATCAAATGTATTCCTCTACTACTAAAATTTTTTCTCAACTAAACCAGTGATAATATTTTAAGTTACATGATTATATTGCAAAGCCAGTTATTAATAGTTTGCTTTTCTTTGAACATATGACATTCTATGTGTGATAATATTTTTCTCATCCCAATTTTATATTCATTATGATAGTTTTTATTTTCGTAGTTGTTAAATTTAGTGAGGGGCCTGTTCTTACAAATAATTTTTTTCAAATTGCATTTCATTTGCATATAGCAATTGTGTTCGCTCACATTTGTGTATATAGCATACATAATAATATGGGCAAGATCACTTATTGTGCATTTATGAAATATCAAAACTTTAATCACTAATAAAAATTTAATGTTATGTTGATATTCTCCTAGTGGATATGAAATAACTGCTCATGTTAAAGATCCAGTTAATGAATATAATATATTTTAAACTGTAAAAGATATAAAATTCACTAACACAATTTGTAGAATGAAAGAAATACAAAAGCACATAATAATTAGTGTTCTGTGGGTGTTATTTAAGGACCTAGGGGGAATGTTTATATTTTCTATGTTGTAGAAACCATTTTTAGCTAGTAATAATTTATTTAAAAATACTGAGTTAAGCATAGTGGGGCACATGTGTCATCCTGGCACTTTGGAAACTGAGGCAGGAGGATCACTGAGGGTTCAAGGGCAACATGAATTACATAGTGAGACCCTGTCTCAGAAAACCAAATACATATAAATGAAATATATATGAAGCATATATGAAATACACACACACACACATATATATATATAATATATACATATATACATATATACATATATATTTCATTTGCATATAGCAATTGTGTTCGCTCACATTTGTGTATATAGCATACATAATAATATGGGCAAGATCACTTATTGTGCATTTATGAAATATCAAAACTTTAATCACTAATAAAAATTTAATGTTATGTTGATATTCTCCTAGTGGATATGAAATAACTGCTCATGTTAAAGATCCAGTTAATGAATATAATATATTTTAAACTGTAAAAGATATAAAATTCACTAACACAATTTGTAGAATGAAAGAAATACAAAAGCACATATATGTATATATTATATATATATTCCTTGTTGTCTTTTCTTGAAGGGAAATGGAACTAGGTAAAGATATATTTTATATTTTACTCAGTTTAGAAATTGCTCAATTAAGAAAACAATGTGTTTTCCCAATAAATCTTTAAATTGTGATTAATTCTTTTTTAATTTTTTCAGCCATTATCCCCTCAGCCTATCTTGGCTTATTTCATTTTCTGAAAATTTCAGTAGATTTGTCTAAAATATTGATCCTTTTTTAAAAACAAAGCACAGTGCCTATTAAATTGTCATGCTTTAAAAACCTAGCACCATTATTAACATCAGTTACAAATACTTCAATATTTATATTTTCTGTTGCATGAAACACATTTTTTGTGATTATTTTGACCAAAATGAAGTTAAAATAATATCTCCATATCACATTTATTTGTTCAGTAGGATTTTCTCTAGTGCTTCATATGACATTTTTAGATCTACAAAAATTATAGAAATATTATCAAAAACCATTTTTACCAACTTTGATAAATAGCATTTTTAATAGCTCTTGTACCACATATCTGTGTGTTCCTCCACTTGGTCACTAACATAGCTTAAGTCTGAAGCTCCTAAAACTACCTGGGAAAGAATGGTGAGCAAAGTATTATAGACAGATGCCACAGGAGAGGAGGGCCCAGGTGAGAGCATGAAGTATCCTTGTTCAAAAGTGTGGACATGACCATATGTTATTTCACCGAAAACAGAAAATAAAGACTAAACAAGTAAACTGAGTGATGTGTTGCACTGTGGTAAATACCAAGGAGACATACTACAAAGGAAAACGGAATAGAACAGGTACTATAGTAAGATTCACAATTTTAAAAAAGGTGGCCAGGGAAAGTGCCACTAACAAGGGGATATTTGAATACAGCTCTGAAAAAAAACATTAGTCATGTGTATGTCTGGGAACTGAGAATTCTAAGAGAGGAAAGAGTGAGGAAAGCCCTTAAATTTAGAATAAACTGTCAATTTAAAAAATCATTTTAATAGAGTATAATTATAGAAACACTATCAGGTCATAATAACAGGAACAATACTACCAAGAAAGGAAAGTTATCAATACTTCTTCTACTGCTGGAAATCAAATTGTTTTCACTTTCTAATCTCTGGTCTTTCATGTTTTTATGTATCCATGTTGACCTAAAATTAGGTTTATGGAAAAAATTATATATAAACATACATATAGTTATTTTCAACAATATTACAAATGCTTTCCATGTTACTCTGTAGCTTATGTACTTATTACTCTAATAGCTGCCTGTTATCCCATCAACTGAAATGCCATAAGATCTTTACATAGCAAAACTACCCTTGTAAAATATTTGAGTGACTTTTTTTCTTAAAAAAATTGAGTAGTATCTTTATTCAGTTAGTGGTTTTTCTTTAAAAATAAGTTTTATTTTATATTTAAAATATAAACCATGATGTGTACATATATCTATATATATATTGATATATAAAAATAAATGGTACAATTGCTGCTTCAGTGAGGCAAATTAGCATATCCACAATCTCACATAAACATTCTTTTTTGTTTAGTTTTTGTGACAAGAGCAGCAAAAATCTACTCATTTAAGTGCAATCCTTTTCAAATGTTTAAGAAAAATTAAGGAATTGATTAAATATGTAAAGGATGAATATTTGAATGATTTTGCTTTATCTAGAGGCTTTACTCAACTAAATTGTGCTTGGAAAAAACAGTACTTTTTAACAACTTATAAACAGCAATAACAGCATTATGAATCAATGTATTTTGAATATTTAAGTTCTAAAAAGGAATTTGTTACTTATTTTGTATTTGTATAATTTAATATGGCATATGTTTCTCTAACTGTTATATTAATTTAATTTTCTGTTTTTAAAAGAAAAACTAAATTTTTAAAAAAACTTTGCACATGAAAATTAAAAAGAAAGAAAATAAAAATTCCATCTCTTTCCGCATCAGAAGCTGATGGACAGACCAGCTTGCCGCCTTCTTTCCTAGCCTTCGCCTTGCCTGCTCTGCACTAAGGTAAAGGCTATACAGACTGCAGAGGAGTGTTAGAGGACATGAAGTTTCATTAATACGGAAGACTGGCTAGAGGATATTCTGTTAGAAACAGAAGAGAACATCCCTACAAAACAGGCTCAGAAAGGTACTAGGGTAAAAAGTGATGCAATACTTAATGAATTACATTACATGTTACTTATTGGACTGTCAGTATCTGCTCCTCTTATTCTATGATTCCTCAAGGTGTTGACCCAGTATGTATTTTTTGTCCTATCTGCATCTCACAATGCATGAGCTCAATCAGAAAGGGAACCTTTCCATTCTGTTCCACTGCCTCAAAAAGGAGATAGCATCGGACAGGTTCTGAAAATATATTGTGCGAATGTGCAAAACCTAAAAAGTCTTCCCCACATCTATGAAATGATCAAAATTTTCTGCTCCTAAATATATATTTCAACGGTCCAATCTTTATGTTTTCAATTAAAGTTCTTTCTGAGATTTTATCTACAGAGACTGTCATACTTACATTTTCATGATCTTTTTAAATGTGTTTATCTTTCATAGAGTTTTCAAAGGTATTTTAATAGGAGGCAGCTTCATCAAGGCTGGTAGATAAGTTTAGTTTTGATTAAGATATGTGGTTTTGTTTAATAATTTCAAATGGTATCCTTGGCCTCTCTGATTACAGTACAACGTGTCATACTGAATCGCATGTGCATTTTCCGTCAGTACAAGTGGGCCCTTGTACAGAATTCTTCATTTAGGAAAAAAAATAATAACCTTTCTACTACTCTAACAGAATGTAGCTTCGTGGCCTCATGTTTGGGGGGGGGTTCTTGTTTTTTTGTTTTGTTTTGTTTGGTTTTACCTTTTTAACAACAACAAAGTGGCAGCTTTGCTTCTGGCCACACTATAACCGTTCCTGAACACTGATCTAACTTCAAAAGCGTGAAAAAGTGTGCTCCTCTTTTGAAGTTGGGCAGAGAATGCACAAAACATATCCTAAGAGAAAATCATTTGTAAAAGCCATTTGCTGTTAAGTAGTTCCAAGTTTTCTTTTATTTCTGTTTTCCATTTAATTTTTTTTTCTTATAGTCATGTATTCTCTTTCTGTTTTACTCCTACCTAGTTTATTACCATGTGAACTTTTGTTCTTAAAGTTTTGTTTTGCTACACTTATTCCAACATTTTTTGTTGTTGTTGCTGTTGTTGACAGTTATACCCTGTTTCTGAAGCATTTCCGCTCTTGCGATCCTAAGAGTCCTTTTAAATGAGAACAGTAATGTTTAACTATTCAGTTTTCATTTAGATACTGGATAGCAGCCCTACAGGAGGCCTGGTGTGGAGCAATAGGGCTTCATGCCTCCAAATTAAGTTTTTAAAATGAAAACAATAAAAGTTAACAGGAACAGGAGAACAAGAGAAAGTGGCAAAATGAAGAACAATACAATAGAAATCTTATCGTAGGTTGAATACAGAATTCAGAAAATCAAATGGCAGGAAAGAGGCAATGCATTTAACAGTACATAGAATATACTAGAGCCAGGTACTCAAAAGAAGGATCAAAGAGAACAGTTCATTGTCATCAAAGAAGACAGAAACAGAAATGTATTATAAAAGTCATTTTAATACTTTGAGAGATGGAAGCAGTCATTTAGACAATTAGAGCTCCACATCTTTTATAATACTTGTTTATTTTGGATTTTGATCAATCAATATTTATTAAGTATCTTCTGTCTAAATGTACTTTCTCCTCTTCGTATACTTTATCTCAGATCATTCTAACAATGTCACCAGGACAAATAACTTGTTAAATTACAAAGTGATTGCTTAGGTTGGAATTGTATTTTCAGATGGTCTGACTTTAAATACAGTGTTCTTTCCACTGTATGGAACTTTTTCCTGTTAGATTTATAGTGGCCAAAACAAAATTTAAAAGCCAGATATTTATTGTATGCTTTATGCAAACACTTACAGAGGTTAGAATAATGAAAAGCAGATCATGGTAAGATTCTGCTTAGACCTGGCAAGTCAAGAAAACATTTTCTGATTTCAGATAGGAAAACTGTTTCCACACACGGTACACACTGATACATACATTCTTTTTTATCCACTTCTGTTTGAATACTCATGCTTTACATTTTTATCCTAACTTCCTGATCTAATGAAACCACAGAAGAGCCAATAACAGTAAATGAGAGAAAGGTTTTTTTAATTCAGTGTTTAGGCTTTTTATCTTTCAAATATTTCATTCAAAAAATAAGGTGGAAATATACCAGAAAATAATATGTAGAAAAGGCCCATTCCAATTTTAACATACATAGTACTAGCTTTATTAAAGATGTAGCTAGGGTAGATTGATCAATGTAAGCAAAATATAAATCATGGAAATAGTATGTCTTGAAAATCTTTGCATGTAGCCCTTTGTGTAAATTTTTAAACTTTATTTTATTAATGAGTCTGAATTTAGAGTAAATAAATATAATGAGATA
The DNA here is from genome assembly GCA_004027455.1 of Hydrochoerus hydrochaeris. NCBI lineage: Eukaryota > Metazoa > Chordata > Mammalia > Rodentia > Hydrochaeridae > Hydrochoerus > Hydrochoerus hydrochaeris. The sequence goes on from PVLA01000783.1 coordinate 79,210, forward strand.
TAAATATTTTCTTTAGTAAAAAACAATTTGATTTGTTGTCTATTCTATAATTTTGTTATACTTGTTCTTTTTATTTTTCTGTCCTTCTCTCTCTTCTTTATTTTTGATGCAACCTCTATGAGTCCAAGGTAGGACAAGAAAAAGGTTTTTGGTACCTTGATTTAATTTTGCATACCTTAATCTCCATCAAGATGAAGAATGTTCCTTCTCCTCCTCCTGTCAAAACTTCACACATCGCTCTCCTAACCCAAACTGAGTAGCTATTAAGTCCAACATATACAGAAAAATGCAGCCTTGTTCTCAAGGAATCTTTTTTTTTTTAATTTTGTTTACTGTACAACTTTTTGTTAGTGGTTTCAGTAAGTGATAGTAAACAATATGGCAATTCAAGTCCCTTGAATATTCAACTGTGAACTATTGACAGGTCATGATATTGGCAGAAATGTAGGTAAGACTGCACATGTGTGATTTATACATCTATTCCTGTGTCTTCTCTTGCCTTCTGTACAGTTGCAGAGAAGCTAACGCATATGCCTCAATGTATTTAATGATGAAATTTAACTCCCTCATTGTTCCCAGGATGCAATAAAAGTATAGTAATGATTACAGGAAAAGCATTAATAAAAAAGCAAACCATAGAATTCGTGAGTCAGCCAAACTGAACTTCAAGTCTTTAGCTGCCTGTGATTCAGGTTAAGTTTCCAATACCTTATTGCTATATTTGAAAGGCTTCACGAATACTAATGAGTTGAAAAGGATATTATGATGAATAGACACGCAGAATGTAGTACTGAAAGGTTTTCAAAAGTTCCACATGGAACTGTAATAATACAATAAACCACAGTGGCTGGATATTAACAATAAATATGTAAATGATTTACTCTTGAAAATAGCTATTCTTCAAAGGTGAGGAGCACTTATTTCATTATTTCTGCTGAATGAGTGGTGTGGAGAAATGCTGATTTCTGTGCTTATGTGCTCCGGGGGAATAAAACAGGCTGGTTCAAGTGAAAAACAAAACAAATAATCAAACAGCATAACTATGTGGGTTGTTGAAGTTTTCTTTCATTTTCTTGCATACTGATTTACATGCTGAGCATAATGGAAAAAGGAAGGATTCAAACCTATTAAAACAGAGCTTTCCCTTTGCAAATAGACCATGATGATAATATATCGTGATGTGGTTTTGGATATAGATTCTCTGAAATGAAATTAAGTCTTGTTGGGCTCATTCTCAGTACAGAAATTTATGGAAGGAAATGAATTCTCATGTTGAACTGTTAAGGCCTGCATTCTAAGGCAATAAATGAATAATAAATAAGATCCAGCCATGTGAAAAGCCTCATGTTAAACATTCTGGAATATTAAAAAAATAATAAAAAATACACCATATCGATGCTTATAGAATTGGAATGTTTAGAGACAGAAACCACGCCATGATGTATTTTAAAGAATGGAATCCTTGTAGTTCAATTTGTTTTGGAATCCTGAATCACTTATCACATCAGTGACTTACGCAGTTTACTAAAATATTTTTAATTTTTAATTTTATATCTATGCAGCAGGAGTAATGACAACTACCTTTTGAGATCAATAAAAATTAAACAATCAAATGTTTGTTTCAATGAGCCAAAAGAATGCACTGTGCATTTTGTATGTTACCTATAAGCTTCTTCTAATTTATGTCTTAATATAGTATAAGTGATGTTTTGAAACTTTAAGTTAAAGATAAACTGTTATGAACAAAACACCCTAAAATGGATCCAACATGATAAAATTTATTTCTCTGAACTGATCTTCTGAGGAAGGCAGGTAGATTCTACTCCAGAAAGTTATCTAGGTATTTCAACCAGTGGGTCTGATCTTATTCTACTTGTGTCTAATTTCAACCATATATAAAGAGCAAAATAAGTTTAGGGCAAGTATTTTTTTATGAAGACAATTTAGAGTTTGGTCATATTTATTCTGTTATATTCTAATGCTGAAGATTTGCTCACATGGTTACACTTAAATATAGTCGAGTCTCTAGAGTATGATCACTAGTTGCATGATCTTAAACCTAGGAAAAAGGGAAAAATTGGATTTGGAGAGATCATGAGTTTACTCTGTCTGTTCTACTTACCTGGAAATAGTGTTAAATTTTGAGTGTTTATTTAAGTTTGGATTTACTCCCAAATTTGTAACTCCAGCTGACCTTTCCTCCTGAGCTCAATTCTAGTTGTTGTCTCTACTATAATAAAATCCTCATTCTTTAGGTCTCAGAGTCATCTTGTATCTAACAAGTATATATCTTATGCTTGATTTTCTTTATAAATGTGTTCCTTTGTTGTTGATTTCCTACACAATGGAAGAGTCATGTAGGCCAGTCAGACACAAAAGCCTTTCCTTTATCGGTCTGCACTCTCATGTACCCCAAAGCCAGATGGGCACTGAGCCTTGAAGCATCTGCTTTCTAAATGGAGCATAAATCTGGCAACAACTCTTTGTGCTGCTGCCACCCTAAGCCATGGCTCTGTCCTCTCTCACCTGATATGAAGCATAGTTTCCTAAATCTTTTGCTGAAGTCCACCACATTACTGTGGTCTCTCATCACAGCCAAGAGGATGGCAAAAGTAGAGATATGTTTTATTTTCCATTTTGAAAATCATCTATAATATCCTTATTTGAGATTACTCAATGACATCTTAATGCTCTTAGCTGAATAAATAATCAAAAATCTTCCATAAAACTTCCCATGTACATGTTGACTCATCACATAGTTTAATTCCTTGGTTCCCACCACTTTTTACACCACTTGTTCCTCCTAAGTCCTCTGTTATCTGCCATGACAAAATATTTTCCTGTGTAGTTTTCTCTGCAGATGTTTTTGGTCCCTCCAATTTCATCACATTCCCTCTTGTTGTTAAGTACATATCAGCTCATTAGCTAATTCCTGATTGAAGCCTTTCCTGAGAGTCTTGATATTGTTAAATTTTCCAGGAACATGCTGTTTCAATATCACAATGGCAACATTACTCTGATTTCTCCTGGGTTTTGTTTATTACTTTATCACTCAGTGGAGCTTCACGAGTGTTCAATCAACACATGTTTTTTCTCATTATGGAATACTACTGCTCAATGTAGGATTTGGCCATAATAAACATTCTATAGGCATTTATAGAAGAAATATGAAAATTTCAATTTGATTTTAAAATCAAAATATTCTTTATTTGTTTCAAGTAAGTAGTAAAAATAAAGAATAGTCTTAAATTTAGAAGGCTAAGGATTAATATCAAATAAAGATTGGCCTCAACAAGAATATAACATATAAGTAGGTGATAATAAATAAGAGCAAAACATCAGAACAGGAGAATATTTTGACTTAGCTCAACTTTTCTGCAGCTAAGGCAGATCTTGTGGAGACTTTAATCATAAGAAATGTGGAAGACAATGTGCAAAGGTAGCATATTACATATATAGTGTTTCAATGAGTCTGATCAGTAGGGAGAATTCTTTTAGGGAAACAAGGAATGAGAAGTTATGGGCCGGAATATAAAAAAGTCATTTTAAGTAAAACTAACAGATGTGAAAAATTAATTCATTGGATCAACAAAACTACCAGCAACAAATGCTGGAGAGGCTGTGGGGAAAAAGGAACTCTTCTGCACTGCTGGTGGGAGTGTAGACTGGGGCAACCACTTTGGAGGTCAATCTGGAGATTCCTCAGAAAGCTGGGGTTGGAGGTCCCATTTGACCCAGCTATTCCACTCGTAGGCATATTCCCAGAAGATCTGAAAACATTTTACCACAATGATATATGTGCACCCATGTTTATAGCAGCACAATTTGTAATAGCCAGATCTTGGAAACAACCTAAGTGCCCATCAACTGAGGAATGGATAAGAAAATTGTGGTACTTTTATACAATGGAGTACTACTCAGCTATAAAGAATAATCACATTGAGATATTTATAAATAAATGGATGCAACTTGAATCCATACTCATAAGTGAAATAAATCAAACTCACATGTATAAATACCGTATAGTCTCCCTAGTGTAAGAAATGGTAAGAGTACATAAAATTTTATGGTAATCATGGTTCACCATTATATTGCTTTGAAGTCTTATGTTTTCATGGTTGGAATGGTTTTATTCTGTTTTGTTTGATCTTATTATATGTGATGGTATGAATAGTTACTTTGAGGAAAAGACAATATGGCAGCCATTGTTGATCTGATATCATCTTGCTCTGAAGTTCTACCATGCTCTTGTTTTTCTACTACCATTGGTTCTATCATGTTGTGTCTTATTGGATTTTAATATGTATGATAGTATAAACAAATTTTTATGGAAAATGAGATAATATAGTAGCCATTGTTCATCTTTGGTTATTTGGTTCAGAATGCCTTGTAATACTTTCATTCTCTTGAGTGATTTTATTCTATTTTGTTATGTTTGACATTATTGTGTGTAAAGCTAAACTCAACTATTTCAAAGAGATACATTATGATAGCTACTGTTAATATTCAATTGTCTTGTGAAGTGCTGTGTTGCTTCCATTGTTCTGTTCTAATCTGCTTAGATCTGTCCTCTTTTGTTTTATTCTCTTTAAAATAAAAAAATAGAAAAAGTAATTCATTCATGAATCCAATAAAAAGAAACCTGTAGGTACAGATGGAAGGGGAAAATATGAGGTAAAAAGACATTTGGGTTGTTTGGTGTACTGTTTCGTGCCTATGTAGGTAATAAAGTTGAAAATACAAAGAAAATAGTTGAAAAAAATCATTAAAAGAGGTACATTCATTTTTCAAACTGACATCAAGTTAGACATATCTACAACATGACTAAAATGTGCAAGTAAAGCTGAGGAAAGTGAATAGACACAGATTGAGTCATTTCTAGAAAGAGTTCAAACTAAAGAAATTAGAGACCTTCAAAGAAGTCACTGAATACAAAAGAAGCAGAGAAAACTGAATAATTGAAAGTTTCTATGTAAAAGAGGTCAGAGGGGAGATTGAACATAGGTAAACCATGTAACAGGTGTGTATATAGAGAATGGTAAAGTTGCAAATGTGCCCATGAGAATGCTTTTAAAGGAAGTATAGTCAGAAAACATGTCCAAACTCTACATTCCTTCAAAATTGGCCTTAGTCGCAGAAAACTGGTTGAACCAAAGTCAAAAAATTCCAAAAGCAGTCCAAACATACTGATCAGAAAAGGCAGACTTACAAGCATCTGATGCAGGCCAATTCTAATGGTGAACACATTACACTCCTGCACCTGATTGGCTATAGCTGTATTCTTTGTAATTCAGCTGCTTCTGGTTCTTGCTTCCTCTTCCTTCCTTTCACAGGTGATCATCTATTAAAACATCTTGCACCTCAACTGTTTTTCGGCATGTGCTTGCTCAGAGTCCCACCTGTGATAAGAGACAAAAGAGAATTTGTAGCTTTAAGGAAATATTTCACGATAATCACATAGCTATAAATAGCACTTTATAATTCTCAGATAACATTTACATAAGGTCTGTTTAATACTCCACACAATTTTCTAAAGATGTCAAGTCAGTTTAAGAAATTGAGGCTCAGGGACTTGAATTCTACCGTAAAAATATTTAGCTAGTTGGAAATGTGAATCTGGACCTCTGAAGTGATAAATTAGAACATACCTGGCTAACTTTCTGAAACCTTTAACAGTTAGAAAATGGTAGAATGAGGACAAGACCATCTGCCTCTAAGCATGGGCTCTTTTCATTCTCATCCTTCCCATAAGAAAGAAAAGACTGTAAATAAAGTCCTCAACAGTAGTAACAGTTAGCATAAAAAGAATGATACCTGCTAAAATTGATAAATCACTTAAACTGTTAGTGTGCCTGAATTTTGAATCTAGTGTTTGGGATGATATTGGTGTACTCCAAGATTTGCAATAAATCTTCTTGGAAATGTATTTCTATACATGGATAAGCCTTTCTTTGTATAGAATACAGATAGAAAAAAAAAAACATTATCCTCCTATAAGTCTGTTTGTTTGGTGCAATAGATAAACTATTCAAATAGTGGCTTTACCTAATCAAAAATGTGAAGGGAATGGCAGTGGTAAGTTCTCAGTAGTTACGACAACATCATCTCTTCTAGTACCGAGGATGCCCTAAATGAATTCTGCAGGACATGTTTATTTCTAAGATTTTCCCCATGTCAAAACATTTGCACATTGGATTTCAAAGTTTATGCTTGCAGGCTTAAAAAAGTAAGACCAAATTAAATCAATAATATTGATGAATGTTAAACAGTTGAGAAGCATTAGAAAAACTGTTATGTTATTCTGAGTAGATGTAGTCAAAGACTAAAGAAATACGTATACAGATATATGATTTAGGAAATGTTATTTTTCACCTGGGAAGGAGATCTATTCTATTATTAAGTATTATTTATACTTTAAATAACAAAAATCACAAATACATACTCCCTTAAAAATAAGAAAGGTTATTATCTTAAATAATGAGATAATATGGTTATATTAGGTTTGGTACCCGCCAAGTTCAGTGAACAAGAGGTGGAGACGGTTCCTTGATTACCTGGGCTGAGTCAAAGCTGGATCACACTTGAGTAATGGTCTGCATAAGGTGTGATCAAGGATCACACGGAGCTTTGCTGCAGCTGGCAATGATTGCAGCTTGAAATACTGTCCATTCCACGGACATAGAGGTTTCTACCTGATGCCAGAGCTGGACTAGAGGCATCAGGTACATTGAGAATGACTTTGTAGAATGCAATGTGAAGATCCATTCTGGAATATTGCCATTAAGTGATGCATATATTAAGGCACAGGTTCATTCTAAAATTGTCTGGTATTTACCATTCCCTGGTTATTTGTGTGCCATATATCAAGCATTAAGGTGTGTGGCCAATTAGTGGCTAACTATAGTTTCCACCTAAATACTCTGCTACAGTTACTCTTCATGATAAGGCTACTATCTTACCAATTTTCAGATGGGTACCCTCAGCAACTGGAGAAATATGCTTTCTGTGTCCAATGGGAGATAGATAAACTCTTTTTAAAATAATGTGAGTAATAGCTTTTCAGATTTCCCAAGGATGGTAAAATTAGTTTCATTCTATATAATAAAGATGTTAATTCATTATATATTATAGTTCTCTTTGAATATCAGTTCTTGTATTTTCCAATCTGGTTAAGGAGGACTGCTGATTAGTGCATAAGCTAACAAAACCAAATTAGAAACAGGGTGTATATATATATATATATATATATATATATATATATATATATATATATATATATATCAGGTAGGCAGCCAAGGTTACACACTATGCATGTTTTTTATTCTACTACAAAAATCCTACTACAAGTATTTCCTTTTTAAAATCTAAAAACATTGATCTTGATTTGTTTCTAGTTCACTTAAAGATTGATATTTTATAACATTTATCTTAATACAGTCTGCTAGTTTCAGTAACAGTCCTTGGGCATTATTTATCTTGGTTGACTCACATTTGCTCAACAATTGTCTTCCATCATGGCTCTTCATTCACTTCTCATTTATTAAGCAGCAGATGTATGACATGGTTTAGTTCAGGCCTTTGCATTTCAGTTCAGCAGGGTTAGTCTCAGCTCATCCTTCTTCATTGTGTGATCTTTGTCCTGTGCTTTTCTTTCCCTCTCACTTGTGTACATTAGCAATGACCCTACAATGGAATTCAATTTCTTTCACTTACCCAGCATTCAAAAGTCATATTATATCGTTTTCTTTTATCCTCTTTGGCTCGATTTGGAGATTATTTATCTTGATTATTTTTCTCCTTGATAAATTATGAAGCTAATGCCACACATTAGCCTTTTCAGTAGGACGCTATTTCTGACCAAGAAATTAAGCATATATTCATGTATACTCTAGTCACTGCTCAGCTTCAATTGAGTAAATGATATATTTTCATAACTTAGTAAAAATATGACAAATATGCCTTAGCTTTAAAAATATAAATGTGAAGTGATCAAGGGCATCGTTGGGGTTGATTGCGTATAGTATATTTTAAGTGTATTTTTTCTGTCCAATTCTGTTTATGAAATTTCAGGTAACATTTTGTAGAATCTATTTCTTAATGTTTTACCTTTACAAAAAAATGTGATTCAATAGTTTAGGTGGTCATGACAAACTTTATACCACAGTGGTTGCATTCAAATGAAAGTTTTAAGTACAAGGTTTAAATTTACTCGTCAAGAATGTTGAAACTTATCTGTCCACAAGATGGGCTTCACGATAGCCTTTCCATTTCCAGGGAGGGATTTCTACTGAAAGTTGTACAGGTTAAGTAGGTGGTAGTTGTAGTATTACATAATGAACAAGTTACGTGTATTTATTTAATGGTAATATGTATAGTTCTTTGCTCACTCATTTTCTTATTTTTTTATTTTCATTTTTTACTAGTTCTTGATGCAGTACATAATGATTAGATACTTTGTGGGGAGTTTGCTCATGTATATAACACATCTTACATCTTTTTTCGTGCCCTTCACCCACCTCCTCCCTGCTCCATCTTTGGATCCCCTTTTGCTTTGCAAAAGATCTATCTCCATTTTTCCTATTATACATCTTTTATTTTGTGTTATATTTTCTGTTTCTCATGCTAAAACTAATGTCATCTCTAGCTCATCACTACCTTGGAGGTCTGCATTTTAACAAGCCTATTTTGATACTATTCTTTGAAGGATTTATACATTTCAGATATCTTGAGGTTTATGTAAATTTTTCTCTCCTAGTGTTCTATTTATATTTCATTTAGGTATTTTAATCATCTTTATGACAGTGTTTTCCGAAAGTAATTTCTAATAAGAACGTCTTAGAATAGTGCATGAGAGTCTACCAAGCAACCCAAGTTTTCTGAAACAGATACAGATGTATACATTCTAAATTTCGTCTTTCATATTATGTAAACCATTTGGTTTAGATATAAGGATTTTGGCAATTTTATTTCAGACTACATTGCTATGTTATTAAAGCTCATATCCCTCAAACATATAATGAAATATTTTGCTGCTCACCTGGCCAGGAAGTGGTTGTAGTGACACCAAATAATCTTGGCCAGCCCTCATCAGAGTCTTTAGGCAGCAGGAATAATGCTGAAATTATAAAACCTTCTCTAGTTCACAAGATCTTTAAGAGCTTTTTTGATTTCAAACCTTTTGAAACTGTATCCTTATTATGGACTCTAATGGATATAAACTTTGCACAAACTTAAACAAAGAGTTCAGAGAATATGTAATGAAAACATTTAAATACAGCATTTGCAATGCATCTTTTTTCTTCCCATTTACCTTTTTCTCCCCTTCTCCTAACAACTATTGTCCTATTGTGTACTTTTTCATACAAATAAGACAAGAAAAGATGAAGATTTCAGGTACATTTAGAAACATTTGTAATTTTTTAATAATCATTATTCTATGCTTCCCATTAGGTGATATTACTTCGATTCCAGAGTGCACTGTAACATTTTAGAGCTGTGTTGCCCACATTCAAAACTATCATTCATGTATTCTCTGTGCTACATACAGGCTGACTGTGTAGTATGCAATGTGAAGATCCATTCTGGAATATTGCCATTTAGTGATGCATATATTAAGGCACAGATTCATTCTAAAATTACCTGGTATTTACAATTCCATGGTTATTTGTGTGCCATATATTAAGGGGCAAGATGTGTGGCCAATATCAAGAGATCAAGTGAAATGTGTAAAATATAAACAAGAATTCTCATCTAGAATTCCTAAATCCAGTCCCAAGGCAGTTGTACATTTGTTGTAAGAAGAAAAATCAGAACCATGCAGCAGAAATTTTTTCATGGAAAGAAATTTGCTGGCCTTAAAGAAATGCTGTTAATGTTTTTTAATTATGTCTTGGCAACTTTTTTTCTAAACAGGAAAACAATAATAAAAATGTCACATAAAATACATTACTACATTTAAATGCTGATTTGAAAACTATTATTGTAAAACAATTTGAGTTGACTATCATTCTTCATGTAAAAATCCGTCCTCTTAAATTTATATTTATTCCTTGTTTGAATGAAGGAGGGAGCAGTGTGCATATGGTTGTAGAGTAATCGGTACGATTGTGTTTCCATGTTACTTCTTACATGGTTCAGAATTAAATTTCTAGTAACTAGCAACTAGCAACAGTCATTTTCAGTCCTGATGATTCAGTGCATGTCATTCACCTATCTCAAAGCACACTGAAACAAACCATCAGGTCTACTGTATATACTATGTACTAAGATAGTCTAATAGTTTTATAAAATGTTTTGTGCAGTGAATCGCCAGCATTCTACTCCTGAAAGTCAAAATTTTTATACATCTTTTCATGTTTTAGATTGAATGTAATTGTACTACAGAATGTTATTTTCAATATTGCTTTTAAATGTTTCATAATGTATTATTTTAAAATTGTTTATATATGTAGATAAAGATTTATTAGATTTTGAGTTCTTCCAAGTAGAGTTTATCACAATGGTTTTGTATCAAAAAAAATAATCAATTTCAGGGCTATTCATAGAATTAGACCTGGGAAAAATTTATATTTTGTTTATCAATATTCTCAACTTTTGAGAGATACTCATATTTTCAAAAGACTTAGAAGCCTTAATATATCTTAGACAAAATTTCTTAAAAGGTTTTATACATATGCATTTCTATTGCAAAGACAAAGAGTGGAAAAGGGTCACAAATAGGAAAATCAGTTTTAGAATAAATTTCTTATTGTTTATTTTATATATATATATATATATCCTCAATGTTATCTTTCTTATCTTGCTCCTCTAATTTACTTCATGAATTTTTAAGCATTTATTTCATTTTCATATTTGATTTTCAAGGTACAACATACATTTTCATAAGCATATAGATATTATGCTTTTTAAATTTTTTCCGTGTTTTGGGAATAAATGCTCAAAATAATCCTAGGACCTGTGGCTATTTTTAGTCCAGAGGCTTGTAGAGTTATGTGATCTGAATTTTACTCTAGGTAATGAATTTTATTTATATAGAAATAGGAAGCTGTTAATTAATACACATAGGCCTCTTTGTTGTATGGTCAGTAAACTTAAGCCTAACCTAATGCCCACACACAGTCGGTAAGCTTCATGAGAAGCTCTGCCTTTTCTTTCTTTTAATAAAGTTTTCTGATAATCATATTCTTTGAGAAGAGACTGCTATAAATTTTCACCAATTTTGTCTTTAGTATTAACAAAAGAAATTTCCACCTTTCCTCCAAGTTCTTCCAAATTTGCCAGTGACCACCAGTTGGTCAGTATACCAAACTTAACACTGAGTTTCCTAAGCAGTTATTAAATTGTTGTTTCCATGTGTGAATTATGAACCCTGTTCTTTATTGGTGAGCTGTTCACACCACATTACCTGAGATTCACATTGAAATATACCATTTCTAATTATGTTAGCAGTTACCAATTCAGTTTGTTCAATTATATACATGGAGGAGAATGCATTTTTTGTTGAATTCTGGAAATAAGTGCCTTGCCATAAAAAAAATGAAGTTACCCAGTGAAAGCACTTAAATTCTAATGAACATATTGAGGAATTTTGTGAATAGAGTAAATTAGTATCTATCAGCTTCTGCAAGTAACCTGTAGTTTTAAATAATGAGACATTTTCAATGCTGATTTATTTTATATTATCCAACAAAATGTGTTTTTTAAAGTAACTCTTAGAAAGTTCTTCAATTTATATCTCTATTTCTTTTATCACTCCTAAATCAGCACTTTCTATTTTATCATTTATTAATTCTTGAAAATTTGTAAGCTTTACTAATGAAAAAATTTTTTCTGTAGACTTTATGCATATCTTTTATTTTGCTTTGAATAATATTTTACAATGAATTACTCTAGTGTTAATGGTGTTAATTTTTATTTAATGATTATTTGAAACATTTCTTAATTTGTCCATTATCAGTTTACTTTTTAAAGAATAAGTATTATACCTTCTTATTCTTATTGACTAAGAGCATATTAGTCAATTTAAGCAAGGTAATAATCCTGTTTTATACATATATATATATATATATATACAAATAAAATAAAATGGATTAAGATAGAATAAAAAATGGATTAGTATACAAATATATCAATACATAATAGGATTTCTTGGATGATTATTTATAAGTCATGAATTCAATTGAAAAGATGTTAGGCAATAGAAAAAATTAGAGCTAAATTGATGGCTCATTTGTCACATAAAAACCAATCTGAGAGAGAAAGAGAGAGAGAGAGAGTAATACTGAACCTAAGAACTTTTGATTTTTCCTCTCCATCTCTTCCCAGCACAAACATGAACAGCTAGTCTCACACCAAACTGCCCTCACAAGAATTAAGGAAGTCACACATGTGACCATAATACTGTTCTTTCTGGGTTGTTTTGTTTTGTTTTTGTATAAGGAAGTGAAAATATATACTGAAGAAGGCAAGAAGGAAAGAGTATCAACCCCACCCTTCCATTAACTCCAAACTTTGCAACATAGGGAAAGATGCCTTCTACTTGGGGGAGGGAGAGAGAATTAAATCCAGATTTCAGATTTGAAACACTGTATCAGATGCTTCCCTGAAACCTGCTGCTGGGGAGATCCCCCCACAACCCTTCCTTTAGGTTAATACCCACAGACTGAGCCAAAAGAAGTACCGTAGGCCAGGATAGTGGCTGTATCTGTCACCTGTCCTCTAATCTGGAATGATGACATGTGGTGCAAGGGTATCCCCACTCAGGAGCAGGACATAAAGCTAGCATAGAGTTTTCTCTGGGAGTCCATTGCCAGGCCCACTACTATGTGTCATGGTTTGACGTCAGTGGCACCCAGGCCTCATGCATTTGCATTGTGCATTTTTGATTGGTTCATTGTCTAGCACTTGGATTGATAGTGTCAGTGTTACATCCGCCTAGGGGTGGAGCCAACATAGAATGTAATGGCAGGAAGAAGGTGTGTCTCTCTCTCTTGCAGGTTTCTGCCTTGCTGTTTGCAGCTGCCATGAACTGCAGCCCTGCCCTGCCACCTTGCCTTGGAGCCAACTGAGTATGGACTGAAACCTCCAAAAAATGCAAAAAATAAACCTTTCCTTTCCCAACTTTGGGCATCAGGTATTTTGTCTCAGTGACAGTAAAAAGTAACTAAGACACTATGGTACTCAGCATTCAGTAGCAACAGAAGGACCCATATACAGTCCAAGCCAAAGCTCATGAACAGAGCCTCTAATCCAGCTCTGGCATCAGTAGAAACCTATATGCCCATGGAATGGACTGTATTTCAGCCTGCACTTATTGCCAGCTGCAGCAAGGCTCACTGTGGGTCTTGGTGTACACCTTAGGTGCACCTATTTAGGGTGCAGACTATTTAGGGTGCATTACTCAAGTGTGATCCAGCTTTGAGTCCGCCCTGGTCATCAAGGAACTGTCTCCCCTCTTGTCCACTGACCTCGGGTGCCACAACTGTCACCAGGACAGTGATTGCAGGTGCTACTCTGGAATCGCCCTGGCACCAGCCATGAAAGAGAATAATATCCTACCATTTGCAGCAACACAGATGAACTGGAGATCTTTGTGATAAATGAAGTAAGTCAGTCCCTATATGACAATTACTTCGTGATTTCACTAGTATTTAGAATCTTAAAAAGCTGATCACATAATATATACATGTATTGAAACATTACATATTGACTCACTAACATGCACAAATGTATTGTTATGTATTAGTAAAAATAAGTAATAAAAAGACAATCTAGAATAAACAAAATATCCCAGAGATAATACAAGTGAATAATACAATGTGAACCATGAATTAAAAATAAATTTTAATGACAATATTAAAAAAAAACTTGTCCAGTTTCCTAAGTTGTCCTTTATAACTACTTTGATGAAATTATAGTAACCCAAATATTATTTTTTTCCTTGGAAAGTTATTAGTTTGGTCTTAAGAGACATATTTAGTAGAGTTTTTGAAAATGCTAATTTATTAAATTGGGGTGTTGTCCTATTAGAATTAGACTTGTCTTTAAAGAGTTTTATCAAATATTCCCATTAGATATCAATTGTGTACTGACTTACTTTAATCTGGTAAGAGCAGCCAGGATTAGTAAGAATTTCCTATTTTAGAAGACACTTTAGTTAGAGCCCCACTTAACTGCAGTCTTTTCACAGCTCTATCCACTATGGCCCACAGTTTAAAAAACATCAGTCATCAAACCAAAACCGTTTGGTATTATAGTTGTTTTGAATACTGATTTGTTACTAAATTGTTATCAGAAGGGTTGAATATATGCATGTGCTTCTTTAACCAGAAAAATTGAACAAAAGCCAAACTTGAGGATAATTTAAAAGTCCAACCACCTCTTGCGATAGGAAGAGCCAGCTGTACCCTAGACACAACCCTGTGCACTCCTGGCCGGCTCTGCATTTGCTTCCCACCAGCACAGGGCCACAGAGGAGCCATTCAAATGATTGACCTGGTCGTAATGAGACAAAAACTTACAACTGAAGCAAAAACAAACAAAAATCTTACAAGCTATGAAAAGTCCAGGTCCAGATTGGTTCCCTGCTGAACTGTACAAAACTTTAGGGAAGGTATAACACCATTATTCCTCAAGATTTATAATGCAATTGAAAGAAAAGGAATATTTCCAAAGTCATTTCTGGAAACTACCATTACTGTTATTCCAAAATCAAATAATCATCCAACCTAAAAAGAAAGCCATAGTTTAATCTCATTAACATTTTTGGAATATAGACCCAAAAATCCTCAACAAGATACTGGCAAACAATGCAATGAATCATCAAAAATATAGAACGTAATCAAATATGCTTTATCCCTAAGATGCAAGTGTAATTCAACATATGCAAATCAATAAATATAATAGAGAATATAAACCAAAGCAAAGACAAAATCATGTTAATATCTCAATAGATGCAGAAAAAATAGATGAATTCCAACATCCTTTCATAATAAAACACTGAAGAAAACAGGTATAGAAGAATATTATCTCAATTTGATTAAAGCCATTTATAACAGACCTACTGCCAATGTTATATGAAATGTGAAAAAGCTGAAATTTTTCCCTCTAAGATCAAGAACAAAGACAAGGATTTCCACTATCATAACTTTTGTTCAACACACTACTCAAAGTATCAGCAAGAACAATTAGGCAACAAAAAGAAATGGAAGGGATATATACGGAAAATGAAGAAGCAAAATTATCATTATTTTGAAGATTACACAATCCTACATATAGAAGATTAAAAGTTCAACAAAAAATCATATAACTAGTAACCAAATTAACCAACTTGCAGTATATAATCTCAATAAACATAAATCAATAGCATTCCTGTACACTAGCAATGAACAAACTGAAAAAGAAATTAGTAAAAAATATAATTTACAATAGCACAAAATATTAAATTTTTAGTTAAGAGTTAACCTTACCAAGCAACTGAAAAATATCTACAAAATAGGTAAAGCTCTTGAGGCTGTAAGAATAGATACGGAATTTGTTTTTATTTTAAAGAGAATAAAGTAAAACAACAAAGCAAATCAGAACAGAATGATGCAAGCAGCACAGGACTTCAAAACAAGACAACAGGAACTCAACAATGGCTGCCATAATGTCTCTTGTTCTCTTCAAAATAGGTGTCCATACCCTCATACACAATGAAATCAAACAATAGAAAACAGACTAGAACCAATCAAAACACAATGAAAGCATTATAGGACTTCAAAATCAGATAATAGGAAATGAACAAAGGTTACTATACTGTCTCTTTTTCTTCATAATAGCTGTTCATACCATCACACATAATAAAATCAAAACAAAAAAGAATAAATCAATTAAAAGAAGGAAAGCATTATAGGACTTCAAAACAAGATAATAGGGAACCCACCATAATTACAATAATACATCCCATTATGTTCAAAATAACGGCCCATATCATCAGACACAGTAAAATCTAACAAAATAAGACAAAACAAAACCAAACCTAAAAAAATTATTAAAACATTACAAGAGTTCAAGATAAGACAATAAGAAATTAACATTCATTACCATCTTCTCTTCCTGTTTCCTTCCCTATCACTTTTATATTATCTATTGTGTTTTTGGATACCACTAATTCCTTCTAGTTTTTATCCTAGGGTTCACCTGTATGAGTTCAAAATGTTTTGCCATGAACATGACTTCTGGTTGCATCCATCTACCTACAAGAGCCTTGAGATTATCATACTTCATAGCTGGGTAGCTTTCCTTTGTATGAAAATATATCTTTGTTATCCATTCTGTGGTTGATGAGCAGGTTATCCTTGCTTTTTTCTTTCTGCTCTCTTGTCACATGGAACAATATTTTTCTCCCCTTTGATTTTCAGACTATGAATTTCCTTTCCAGTTAAATGTGTTTCTTATACACCATATATTAATGGATCTTGAAACTTGGTCCACTTTCCCTGTGTTTCTTTTTATTGCAGAATTGAGGCAATCTACATTAATGGTTACAAACAGCACATATTGGTTTGTCTCTGCCACGCTACCCTCCTGCTGTTGGCCGTTCACTTTTCCCCTTGATTCATTTGCCTTGTTTGGCAATCCTCCTGTTTGGCGGTCCTCCTCTATTGCTGTTCTTGGAAACATGGTCATCTTTCTAGAACATCCTTTAGCACTCTCTGTAGGGTTGGTTTAGCACCCTATAGAGAGCATTGGTTTGGTGGTTATCAATTCCTTCGGTTGTTCTTTATCATGAAAGTATCTTATTTTTCCATCGATTTTGAAGGATAGTTTTTGCAAGGTATATTGATCAGGGTTGGGATTTGTTTTCTCTCAGGATTTGAAACGCCAAAATTATCCTGACTTGATGGTTTGTGTTGACAAGTCTACTGTGATTCTGATTGGTTTCTTTTATAGGTAATCTGTTTCTTTTCTCTAATAGTTTTTAATATTCTGTTCTTGTGCTGAATTTCTGGGATCTTGATTATTATATGTTTGGGTGTAGATTTACTTTGGAGTCCTATGTGCCTCACTTATCTTCATACCAGATCATTTCCCAATATTTGGAAAGTTTTCTGCTATTACTCTAATAAATAGCCTTTTCACTTCATTTTTGTGGACACTTGCT
This sequence comes from Hydrochoerus hydrochaeris, assembly GCA_004027455.1. Taxonomy (NCBI): domain Eukaryota; kingdom Metazoa; phylum Chordata; class Mammalia; order Rodentia; family Hydrochaeridae; genus Hydrochoerus; species Hydrochoerus hydrochaeris. Next base: position 96,353 of record PVLA01000783.1, read on the forward strand.
TCTTCATTGATACCTACCACACTTAAATTATTTCTTTTTGCATCACCTTGCAGCTGTTTAATTGTTATTTTCCAGTTCCTCATTATTTTTAGAAGATCTTTCCTTTCATGATTGCTAGCTGCAATCCTGTGTTCAAGATCTATAATTCTATCTTCAGTCTCTTTCAAGTGTATTTGCCAGCTTTTGATTGACTTTTTAATTTCCTGGATTTCTCTTTGAATCTGTTTCATGCATTGTAATTCCTCTCTATATTGTTCATTCAAGATTTCCATCATTTTCCTATGTTCCTCAATTTTTTTAAAAAATGTTAAAATTAAACCTAACGAAACAGAACAAAGCAGATCAGAAAAAACAATCTAAATGACACAGATTTCATAGGAAGACAATAGCAGATCTACAGTGGCTACCATGTCTCTTGCTTTCTTCTAAATGGCTATCTGTATCTTCACACACAACGAATTCATATGAAACAAAATAGTATAAAACTGTTCAGAACAGTGTAATGAAGGCATTACAAGCCTTCAAAACCAGACAATATGAAAATTAACAATGGCTGCCATAATGTCTCTTGTTCTCTTCAAAATAGCTGTCCATATCTTCATGCATGTTGAAATTAAACAATAAAAAACAGACTAAAACCACTCTGAAAAATGAATAGAAGCATGACTGGATTTCACAGCATGATGATAATGGAATCAGCAATGGATACCATAATGTCTATTTTTCTTCAAAGTAGCTGTTCATTTCATCACACATAATATAATTGATTCTCGTCAACTGTTTAGGATAAGTTCTAGGCATGTATAAGCCTCTACATGTATCTACCCTTTCCACATTAGAGGGAAAAAAAAAACAGGACAAAACAAAACAAAACAGATTTCTAGAAAAATAAGAAACAAAATACCACAAATAAATACCAATAGCAAAGAGCCCAAAAGAATAATGATATAGGCCTTCAAAACATGGTGGTAGGAACAGAACTAAGGTTGATATTTTACATAGTGATCTTCAAGAGTTCTTCAGGTCACCTGACACAAACATGCAAAATTGTTCCAATCCTATGAATATTAACTGCTTTGTTCTACAACCTCATAGAATTTGTAGCACAATCATCTTAACTATCCTAAGTGTGTTTATACAAATTTCGATATTTTTTCTTTTCCCTTCCTTTTTCTTTTTCCTCCTTTTCCCTGAGATATTATTTTTTTCCTTTGGAGAAGATTCTGTATTTATTGAGGATTTTGTATCTTATGTACTCTTACCATTTCTTACACTAGAGAGACAATACAGTATTTATTCATGTGAGTTTGATTTATTTCACTTAAGAGTATGGTCTCAAGTTGCATCCACTTATTTATAAATATCTCAATGTGATCATTCTTTATAGCTGAGTAGTACTCCATTGTATAAAAGTACCGCATCTTTTTTATCCATTCCTCAGTTGATGGGCACTTAGGTTATTTTCAAGATCTGTCTATTACAAATTGTGCTGCTATGCATGGGTGCACATATGTCACTGTGGTATGATGTTTTCAGTTCTTCTGGGAATATGCCTAGAAGTGGAATAGCTGGGTCAAATGAGACCTCCAATCCCAGTTTTTTTGAGGACTCTCCAGACTGACCTCCACAGTGGTTGCACCAGTTTGCAATGCCACCAACAGTGCAGAAGAGTTCCTTTTTCCCCACAGCCTCTCCAGCATTTGTTGTTGGTAATTTTCTTGATCCTGGACATTCTTTCTGGAGTGAGATGGAATCTCAGTGTTGTTTTAATTTGCATTTCTCTAATGACCAATGATGATGAACATTTTTTCATGTATTTATTTGCCATTTGTATTTCTTCATCTGAGAACTGTGTATTCATCTCAGATGTCCATTTTTGGATTGGGTCTTTGAATTTTAGGGATCTGATTTTTTTTTTTAATTCTTTATATGTTCTAGACTGAAGTCCTTTGTCTGTGGGACAGTTGACTAAGATTTTTTTCAAAATTTATGGGTTTCCTTTTTAATCTGTTGGAGATTTCTTTCAATATGTAAAAACTTTTTAATAAGATCCCATTTATTGATTCTGGAAGGTATTTCCTGTGTGGTTTGATTTTTGTTTATGAATTCTCTGCCTACCCCTATGTCTTCAAGATTTCTATTTACTTTGTCTTCTAGTAGATTTAGTGTTTCTGTTTTAATATTTAAATCTTGATCCATTTTGACTTTAGCTTAATACATGGTGATAAGCATGGGTCTAGTTTTAGTTTTCAGCATATGGAGAACCAGTTTTTCCAGCACATTTATTGAAGAGACTATCTTTCCTCCTTTGAACATGTTTGACCCATTTATCAAAGATAAGGTAGCTGAGTATGTTTGTAGTTGTAGTTGTATCTTCTAGTCGATTCCATTGATCTTCAAGTCTGTTTTTATTCCAGTACCATGCTGATTTTATTACAGTAGCTTTGTAGTATAGCTTCAAATCAGGAATTGTGATGCCTCCTGCCTTGCGTTTGTTGATCAGAATTGCCTTTGCTAGTCTAGGTCTCTTCTGGTTCCAGATGAATTTTAGGAATGATTTCTCTGGGTCTGTGAGGTATACTAATGGTGTTTTGATGGCAAATACTTTAAATCTGCACAATAATTTAGGGAGAATGGCCATTTTCACAATATTTATTCTTCCTATCCCTGAACAAGGACTGTCTTTCCATTTGCTGAGATCCTCTTCAATTTCTTTTTCAGAGTATTATAATATTCCCTAAATAGATCTTTTACTTTTGTTAGATTGATTCCTAAGAATTTTATTTTTTGGATGCTATTGTGAAGGGCATGGCTTCTCTTAATATGCCCTCTTTTTATCTATGTCTTCTTTAGATGTGCTCAGCAATTCTTTCATTATGTTTTTCAATTTTTTTTTCTGAGACATTATTTCTTAACTGATTACTTTTACAGTCTCATGAAATTGTTTTTTTACTTCAGTTGCTATCCTCTTGAAGGTTTCAGGTGTGTGACTTCCACTTTCTTCCATGAATGTCTCTTCTAGACTTATTCTGTGTTTTCTGGAGGTCTGAGATTGCCTTTTGCTCCTTCATCTTAACATTTTCTTGGTTTCCTTCCAACAAAGTGGTTGTGGGGTTCCAGGAACTCCCACATTGTCTACTCCTCCCTTGTGTAAGGGAATGGGACAGGTGTGTTCCTCTGACCCAAGGTTTACAAGGAGGTAGCAGGGTATGGGGTGGGCTTCTCCATACCCCTGCAGCTACACTTGGGCTTCCCTGATGGTCAAGGGTGCATGGTGGTGGGGCTGCTTCTCTCAGCCTGTGTATCTACACTGAGACACCCATGATGGTAGCAGGCACACAGGAGTGTGTTTGTTTGATTCTCCTGGTGGGTGATGGCTGCACAAAGGAAGTAAGTGCCTCCAATGGTGGCCTGTGGGTGGGGTACACGAGACTTACCTGGCTGTGGGTCCCAGTTCCCACTGGTTGCCCCCAGGGAGCTAGCTTTCTACATCAAGGCCAGCAGGTAGATGTCAACCTGCTGGCTCTCTCTGCCCATGGTGGCTGCCCACATTGAGAAACTTTCTGGTGGTGGCAGCAAGTATGCAGAGATAGGTCTGCTGGTTCTCTCTGCCTGCACTGGCTGCCCACAGGAAGCAGCCTCCTGGTGGTGGTGGGCAGTACGTGGAGGTAGATCTGCTGGCCCTCTCTGCCTACACTGCCAGCCTGTAGGAAGCAGTCTTCTGCGGGTGGGGGGCAGAGGCAGATCTGCTTAGATACAGGATTTTTTTTAAACAGAGCCCTGGTTGCACAGTAAATAGTACTGTGGAATCTTATTAAAAAGTTTCTTCACAACAAAAGAAACAATGAACAGAGTAAAAAGACAAACTGAAGAATGGGAAAATCATTATTCTAGCTATACTTTGGAAAGAGCACTAATATCTTGAATATATAAAGAACTAATAAATTTACTCTCTAAAATGAAAGACTTGGAAAGGAATGTGGGTTCCAGGAAGAGAAAAGTTGGCCCTTCCTGAGACTCCTCCATGCAAGGAGTAGGAGGAGCCCACCAAAAATTCAACTAGCCAGGCTTTATGTTAAGTCATTCAAGGCATGTGATGTTGAGAAAAAAAAGGATAGCACCTCCCTTGAGCCTATTGGTGCAAAGGCTGAAAATCAACATGCGCCCCTCTTCCAAGGAACTGGCTGATTTGGAGGACAAGCAAAGTTGATAGCAACTGAGGCACAAAAAGCAACTGAATACTTATTTGCTTGGTTGGTTTTGCAGGTCTGGGGCCAGTGATCTGAGCATCTCTTGGGAGGATAGCATATGGGAGATGCCCTTCTATCTTGTCTTTGAAATTCAATATCATTTGCACTGTTTTGTTTTGTTCTGATTAATTGCTTTGCTTTTTCAATGTTCTATTTTTATTGGTTTCATTCTGTTTTCTTTCAGTTTGATTCTGCTATGTCTGATGGGATGGACAACTATTGTGAAAATAACAAGATATACTATGGTAGCTATTTTTGCTCTCCTAGTATCCTGCTTTGAAGTTCCTTACAAATTTCACTGCTTTGTTTTGATTGGCTTTATTGTTTATTATTTTTGTTGGATTTTATTATCTTTAAAATAAAAAAAGAAAGTCTCCATCAATATATGGGCTGACAAGATCAATAGAAGCTTCACAGAAGAAGTACAAAAGACCAATAAGTACATGAAGAAACAACTCAACATCACTGCTCATTAGAAAACACAAATTAAAACAATATTTGGATTTCATCATATTCCATAAAAAATGTCCATCATCAAGGAATCAAATTATAAATATTGTAATAAATGCAGCCAAGGCTGTGGGGAACAAGGAACCCTTCTAAATTCTTGGTTGGACTGCCAACTAATAAAACTACTTTGGAAATCAGTGTGCGGATTCCTCAAACATCTCAAAGTAAAGAATTTATTTGACTCAGTCATTTCCCTTCTAGGCATCCAAAGGAGTAATAGGCATGATTTTGTTGTGATATATGCATACTCATATTTATAACAGCACAATTCATTATAGCTAAAGCTTGGAAGTAGCCTGTATGTCATCTACAGATGAAAGGATAAGGAAAATGTGATATTTACACACCAATGGAGTATTACATTTCCATAAAGACAAAGTTGAGCCATTTTCTAAAAACAGATTCACCATGAGTCTATAACGTTTAGTGAAATAAATCAAACATGCAAGCTTAAATAGCACATGAGTTATATAAGAAATTCAAAGTATAAACAAAGAGCAAAATAAAATATAGGTAATAGGAACTAAGATCTTCCTTAAAAGGGACATAGATCAAGAGATAGAAGAAGGGGGCAGAGAAAGGAGAAAAAGGAATTAAGATGTACTATGTACATGTACCAGCTCCCCACAAGGAGTGCAAACATTGCATACTATAAATATGTACTAATACAAAAAATGGGGAAAAAAGATATTAGAAAAGTAAAAAAAGAGAGAGAGAGGCTTCCATAAATGAATAATTATGACAAATCTCTTACACATCCATGTAGGGTCATTTATATTTATCTATAGCAAAAAGTTTTTCATCCATTTTTAAGCTTTTGCTACCAAATTCTCTTTCATCTGGAAATGTTTCACCTATCAGTTTCTAAATAATATAATAGATTCCTACATACATTTTACCTTTCCTTATAGTTCTCAGTCCCAATTTATGTAGTCATATACGTGCTAGACATAATTGCATTTGGCAATTATGAGCCTTTTCAAAAGAAAATTAGTGGAAACCCTGTCTTCATGCTGTGGATATACATTATGCCAAGGTGTACTGGATTTCTTCCTTCAAGATGCTTACCATCTAGAGAACAGCAGATTACCACAAGCTGATGCTAGTCTTTCACCCACCAGCTGTTTACTCTTAACACAGTACAACAAAATTTCAAACCCAAAACAACAAGCATTTACTCCTTCCAAGTGTCTGTAAGTCAGTAGACTGGACATAGTTTTACTGTGCTTTTTGTCTCAGAGTTTTGCAGAGATACAAACAAAATGAAAAAACTGCCTGGGGCTGCAATCCCATCTGAAGCCTTGTAATTTCATCTTTCCCTGGAAGGAAAAGTTCTACTTACACTCTCACTTACATGGTCCACGGCAGAATTCAGTTTTATTTGGTCATTGGAGGCAATCTCACTGCATCACTGACTGTAAGATAGAGATCCCCAGCAGTTCTTTACCGTGAGACCCTCTTCATAGAAAAAAAACCAAAAACAAATAAACAAAAAAAAAACCCCACAACATGATATAGTTTCCATTGCAGCAAATAATGAGGCGAGAATGCAGGGGTGGGGGAATCAAGGTGAGAGAAAGCCAGAGTTTGTTTATAACCAAATCTTGGAAGTGACATTCCATTCTTCTGCAATATTCTGCTCATTAGGAGAAATTCACATCTGATTCACCATCAAGGGGCATTTAAAGAGGGCATAATTAGGAAATCATTAGAAGTTACACTAAAAGCTATCTGACACAATCTTATGTTTTACAAAAGTGTCTGCATGTGATCAACTGGGAATTTTTAAAAAGTGAAAACTATTGTGTGAAGAATACTGCAATTTTAGAGGTTGAATTATGTTTCCATAAGCAAGTTAATGAGTTAGCCAGCCTGTCATAAGTTCATGGACCTCTCTAAAGAAGACAATAGATTTCTGGGCACTTAGACTAAAGTTCCATTTAGATGGCAGGAATATTTCTTGTTAGTTCACATGAAATAATATAATAAATATTACATTATCCTTGCAAATGTAGTATATTGCATCATAAGAGAGAACCTCTGAATTTAGGCATCTAAATTTTTTATAATGGGATTATAAGCATACCTGACTTTTCCTCTAGAGGAAAACAATATCTTTATGTTCCAGGTTGTAAGAAAACTTATGTTTTGCTCCAGAGGGAGACTTTCTTTATCATCCAAAGTTATTCACTATACAAACATCCTTGAAAAGACAGTTTAGAACAAAGAACATTCAGTGTATCTCTCATCCATAAGACATGAAGAAACATGAGAGTCCCATGGGCAATTGTCAACCTATTGGTTTTTTATCCCAGTGAGTTTAAAAAGAACTGATCTGTGAGGTTTTTTAAACTATTTTTTTCAAAAATCTTGCAATCTATAGTTTTTTAACCTCTATCCCGATGGTTGTGGAGTCTTCCTTGGGGTTCTGAAGTCACCAGGAGTGGTTATTTTAATAGATAACATTAAAAGACAAATTTTAACTCATATGTATTTCATATCTTCTAAAATATTTGAATCTGATGTAGGAATGTATGAGAGAGGGCGGACTATAGTATTAAAATAACTAGGTTAGAATCTAAGTTAACTGTAGAAAAGAGAAGCTGTGCTTCTTAGGTTAAGCCCAAACAAATTTCCTTATAATTTCAAGAGAGTCACAGAACAGAATAGTCACATAATACCCTCTGGGTTATGTTTACTCCTTGGAAGATCCACAAAATACCCACCTCTTAATTCAATAGCTCATTTTGTAAAAGATACAACTTTTGCAATGTTAAGTATGCCCCCACTTTTAGAATGGGAGAACAGTGAAAAATATGTTGTGTAAATATGTTCTGTAATAAGAGAAAAAGAAATTGATTAAGTTCCAAAGAAAAATATAGGTCTAAAGACACTTATGGAGAATTATAAACAACAAAAACAGGCAAACCTGTCATTAGTTTGGCTTTTCTAGTCACAAGATTTTAAAGGGTCAAGAATATGGTAGAAATCTAAGAAAAGCTGGTTCTAAATTAAAGTTACATTCTGCAGACTATCTCATTAAGATGGTGGTATATTGAAGCAAAAGTTTATGCAAGATGAAATAATCATTACAATCATGGGTATGTATAGTCTAATTAGCTCCAATTTAAATCAGTGTCTGCAGAGGAATTTTAAATTGAAGAGAATCTTTAGTGATCCCAAACCTGTTGACTTTCTTTTTATTTTAAAGAGGATAAAACCAATGAAAATAAAACAGAATAAAACCAATCAAAATGAACTAGTATAAGTGATACAGGACTTCAAAATCTTATGAAATCAACAATAGTTACCATAATGCTTTTTTTTTTGTCCTCTAAATAGCTGCAGATACCTTTGGACATAGAAAAAAAAAAACCAGAACAGAATAGAACAATAAAATAAAAAAAAATGAATGCAATAAATTACTTCAAAAGAAGCCAACAGTAAATCCAAAATGGCTACCATAATATGTCTTGCTAGCTTTAAAATAGCTGCTCATACCATCAGATTTAACATAATCAAGCAAAAAAAAAGAGAATAAAATCTATCCCAACAAAACAATGAAAATGATATGGTGTCCAGGCTGAATATGCTTCCTGGTGGGGCCTTGTTCTCTCCCTCCACAGTCAGTGAATGGTGCTGACTCACAGAGAGAGGCTTGGGTCTGGCTCTCCCCAAACCTGTTGATTTTTCCCTTCCACCATCAAAACAGAATGGGTAATACAGGGAAATATTGAATCTTTGTATGATCTCTTTTCAGCTCTTTCACACTATGGAGGGTGGGATATTTGAAGGAAAGCTGAAATGTTTGAATTTAGTGTTCCATTTACATTGGATTTGAATTACACAGGTGTCTAGGCAGCTAACCACTTGGAGTTTCCCTTTTAGGAAGTTGTAACATCTCCTATGAGTGTTGAACAATGACTTTTATAGTGTGTGTGTATGTGTATGTGTGCGGTTACCACTAGTAGTAGTAGCAGTAGTATAGTAGTTGAAAAACCCATGCAATATTTCCAAATGCTACAGATAAAACAAAAATCTAACTTCCAAAGCCCCATCTTCATATCAGTTTTCTCCAGATAAACATACCATAAACTTTGTGTGTATTTGTCTACATTACTATGTACTCATTTATGTGGTCACATATAAAAATATAGAAATGGAATTCAATAAAACAGGGATCATAAAACTAGTTTGTGAACCAAATCTTATCAGATCCCTTTTTGTCTGCCTGTGAGCTAAGGATCATGTCACACAATTTTTTAGTGGTTACATATTTAAATCTATACTTTCTTTTGGTCTGGAAAGCCTTAAGTGTTCACTTTAAGAAATAGTTTGCTACCTACTGATTTGTAGTGTACTCTTACCCAAAATGACTTTTCTTACACTTTAAAATACTTAAGGTTTTGCTGTAAACCTTTCTAATTCTTTTTGGTTGAAAGATAGCAATTCATACTATGAATTATTACTGTATGAATTTTTCATTCACAAATAGTGTTGAGTGGGCTGGGCTTATAATTCAGTGGTAGAGTGTTTATCCACCAATGTATGAGACCCTGGGTTCATTTTCCAGTACCACATACACATAAAAATAATGATTTGAAATGTGACTTTGGGGCCAAGGATTTAGCTCAGCAGCGTAAGCAACTGCGTGGTGAGTGCAAGGTCTTGAGTTCAATCCTGGTACCAAAAAAAAAAACAGAATTGTGACTTTGGAGATTGTTACTATTGGGTACAATGCACAAATATCTGCATGTGAATATTTCCTTATAATTCTATAAGCAACATAGTGATACTTCTGTACTTTAAAACATTTTAACAAAGTCACATGCATTTGGCTTCTCATATGATAATTTTTAAATTTCAGTGAGAAAGATACATACTATGAACAATGATGTTGCATCAGTAAACATAATACACTTTCCCTGTAGATACTGCTGTAAAGAATGACAAAGAAATATGACTAATGAACAGAAATGTTGCAAGGGGCAGCAAATTTATGAATTTTGTGCTGAACGGTACCAAGCTAATTCAATCTAGTACACCTAACTCTAAAATAGGGATTGTCTTTATTATGAGCATTTCATTCTATTTTTTATATAAACTGTGTGATGCCTATTTAAAATATACACTTGAACATTCATTGTTTTGTTTTGTTTTGGTACCAGGAATCAACCTCATGAGCTGGCAAGTGTGCGAGGTAGGCAGAACATTGACCATTATTTGATGAATATGTGAACACATATTCTGACTTATCTTTGTCTTTGAGAATGATATTCAGTGATGCAAGATTAAAGGGTCATGGATTATAGAAGAATGAATGAAATTTAATTCAATAACTGGGCTTATTATGAAATTTTATTACATGAACTCTTAGAAATAGATATTTTAGTCAACTTTAGTATAGATAGTGAATCTACAAGATGGATATGCAGCCCCGGGGTTTAGCTTAGTTGGCTGAGGGCCCACCCTGGTAAACGTGAGGTTGCGAGTTCCATCCCAAGTGCAGCAAAAAACAAACAAACAAAAACACTAAAAACTCAGCCTGTCCTTTGGGGCTGGGGGTTTAGTTCAGTAGCATAAGCACCTGCCTGGAAAGAGCGAGGTCATGAGTTCAATCCCTGGTACAAAAAAAAAAAAAAAGAAAATGGATAAGTCAAAGAATGGCTGCTTTAAAAAATGTACTATGCTTTTAGACCAACATAATTAAAACACATCCTTTTGTTTTTACCCATTTAAACTTTTGATAGAATGTTAAAGTACATATTTTAATAATATATGTTATCCACATTGAAATGATCTACTGGATGTCATGGAAAAGAAAAATAGAACACATCTAAGTTTTAAAGCAATGATTTGCAAATGTCAATGTTCCATACGACCATGGGATGGCCTATGAAAACAGCTTTTGAAGCTCGCACCTAGCACAAGATATTTTAGTGGTGCCTCAGCTTGGCTAGATTAAGCTCCATTTCTGTAGTTCCTTCTCTTGTATATTTCTTAACAGGGCAGACAGCAAACCTCGGTTTCCTAGGAGCTGGCAGAAAGAAGGAAAGAAGTAGCCGTTTTGTATCATACAACAGCAACTTTTTATTACGATTCAATCAAGCACTAATCTCGGTGCTACTGTGAAAGAAATTTGAAGACGTAATTAAAGTCCAACTAGTAGACATTAAAGTAGGAAAATAAACCAAAGCTATCTCAAATAGCTTCTACCAGAGCATTGTGACAGAGTCACTTGCAAGACCTCAGACCCAATAAAAGGTAACAGCAGGAAGAGCCACAGGCACTTTACCCCAGTGCCTGTGAGATGCTCCGTCAGCTGTGTCCGAAGAGGCCAAGGGGAAACACTGTACAGGGTTTCATGGGCATAACCCCTGCTTCAGAATGTCCAGAATTTGGCACATGGCATCACAGTTACTCTGAAACTTCAAGGTTTATATTTGCTCTGTTGGCTTCTGTAGTTATTGGGGACAAGCTACTCCTTTCTCTTTGTTTCTGTGTTCATTTTGGAATGAAAATATCTATTCTAGGTTTGTCCTACCACTGTATTTTGAAAGTACACATCTCTTTTTGTTTCAAGGTCTCACAGCAAGTGTGTAGTTTGCCTCAAAGAATCAAGAGTTGGTTACACTTATATCTGATGCATATGATATTCACTTGAGATGTTGGACTTAGTGTTTACAGTTGATGCTTGAATGAGTTAAGACTGTTTAACTATTGGGATAGGATATGTATTTCAGGTATCAGAGAGTATGAATTCTTGAGAGAAGGCTAGGGCTTACTGAGAGTGGTCTCCCCCACCCAGCTCCGGGTTTTGAAATCCTGCCTGAGTGGTGCTGAAAGAGGGGTCTTTGTGGTTTCACATAGAGTGTCCCCTTTTGCTCTTCTTCTCTTAATCAGAGTGACCAGTGAAGCTAGAAGACCCACACCAGACACACAACCTGCTGATACCTTGATCTTAAACTTCCCACCCCCAGAACTATGAGAAATAAAGATATGGAGAGAGAGACAGACAGACAGAGATACAGAGATAGAGATAGAAAGAGACAGAGACTGAGAGAGAGACTCATACAGACAGAGAAGGGAGTGAGTGAGAAAAGGAGACAGGAAGCAGGAAAGGAGGAAGACTCACTGAGGACCACAGCTCAGCTCCTCACCATGCATCTCCAGCAGCTTGTCATGGTCTCCTTTTCACTTCTAGCTGCCCCCTCTACAGACGTTACCTATTCCACTACATGCTTAAACCGGTTTCTTACAATAAATTCATCTCTATGAAAATTGAGAAATAAATGTGTAAAATCCTCTATCTGCCTTTGAACACTGACTGATAAAGTGGCTTGTATTAGAGCCACAGAATGTGTATCTCCAATTTTCAGATGTTGCTAATGCTTCTGGTGATTTGTAGGCACATTTTGAGAACCACTATTGTTATGAATATAAAAGTCAAAAGTGTGTAAATTTTCTGAAAAAATGTTAAACACAAACTGAGATAAAGGTACCAAACTGCAATTTTAAGTAGTGAGCAATCTACCTGGTACAGAGATATGATTCTCCTCCTGCAAGTGTTCAGGTTGAGATTGGATAATAGTAGCATGAACTGAGTATTTGCCACATGTTAGATAATTTTACCAATATCTACATATATACTAACTCAGTCTTTATATTATGGAAGGTAGGGAATGTAACCACTTTGACTAGGGTTATAACAGAGAATGAAGAGCCAACATCAGAATAAATAGTGCAGTGAAAGTCATATTAAACAAATTCTTTTAATAAGAACTAGTTTTATAGGATTGTCCAGAAAATATTTTTCAACTCTTGACTTCTATGATATAGAGAAAACAGCTGGCTTGGTTAATTCTTTCATTTTATTCTTCATTTTCCCACTTTAAGAATTAACTGATTTGATTATTTATTTTTGTAAACAATCTCAGTTTGGTAAACATGAATACTCAGTTCCTCTGGTGACTTGGATAAGTGTTTAACATTTTAATTTGTAAAAACACAGATTGTAATTATTCCTATCATGGGACCACTCAAGTGGAGAACTGATATAATCAAATAATTTAAACTTTGTACTTCTGTTCTTTTTATGTGTGTGTGTGTGTGTGTTTACACTTTTGCAAAATCTTAAAGTGTGCCTGTAATTCTACATGAAGAAGTCTCTACTCTATAGCATATGTGTGAAGACCTAAGGATAAAGAGGAGAAATTCCAGGACCTACAATGTTATGAGTGAATTATATCATCTTTACCATTAATCATCATCTGTTATGTCATGTTTGTTCTCCATCTGGCTTGGTATCAGGTATGATGTTGAATATTTTCAGTACATTTATTCTCAACTAGTGACTGCTGATGGCAAGCAGGTTACGTTACTCTGTGACTATTTATGAACTCTGTTAATTGTTTGGCAAATCATTATTGACTATCATTCACAGAATGACAGATGGCCAATAAGATGTTAAATAGAATTCACTCTACTTTTGTCATCTCTTAATAGATCTTACACTAATTTTTTTTTAAAAAATGACACGTTCTTTAAAAGAATGAATGTATTATTACATAAAAATTAAGATACAGATAATTTTAGTATGAAATGAAGCCTAATTTAAAGTAGAGTAATGAGGATCAAATCAAACTTAAATGCTCACACAATTAAGGTTGTTTTCAGAATCTTATGAGCTTCTCTGATAATCAGTATAATAGAAAAGTGTTCTAGTAATCAATATTATAACAGTAGGAGAGATAAACTGGGAAAGAATCCAGAATGAGTGGAACAGTCCATGATACAAATGTTTCTTAGATACAATACTGAAAGTTAGACAACTGTGACTACATGTTTTTTGTTAGTCCCTATGCATGAACAAGAGAAATTAAATAATGGAGCATGTTTAATTACTTTTACCCTCTAAATTTAAGACAGTGAGTTTAAATCTCAAAACATTGCTGATATGGAATTTTTTAAAAATTTAAAAAACAGTGGGATGATATGAATGTTTACAGAAACCAATCTTAAGAAATGATGATTAATATTGTATTAGAAATCCACAACAAAACTATGATGCATTTAGTGAATTAACATAGTTGAAGCTTATTTCTTACACAGTCAACACTACTGATGGAGGTGTTCATGTAGCTTTCATATAACTACAGTTTGGGGACACTGGCTTATCTATGCTAGAATTCTCTCATTCTTTAGCATTCTAGAGTCATTTATGATCTGATTTTTTAAAAAAGGAAAATGAAAAGTAGCAGAAAGCATTTGTACATTTTAAAGTCTTCACACCAAAGTGCCATGTTGCTTTTATTTACATTTCTTTGGCAAAAAATCATCATATGGCCCCACTCAAAATCTTGGCAAGCTAGGAAATGGAAGTTTCTCCATGGTGGTCAACCTTCAGCCATACTTCGCTTCTGTGGATGAGTAACAAAACATTTGGTCGGTAGTTGACTGCCTCTGACACTATTATCCATGGAAGATACTATATTTGTGGAATAAAATAACAGAATTTATTTACCTGTCTACTGTCTGACCTATTTACTTGACTACTGTCTGACTGATAAAATGACAACTAAAGTCACTTAGGAAAGAGCCATCAGTGAGCATCAGGGCAGTTTGTCTCATGTTTAAATGGCACTAGGTGGTAATAAGGTTCCAGGTGACATCCAGTGTCCTCATACTCCCATTTGATTTGGTTTCTGTCTGAAAAATGCTTTTTGAAGTCTAACAACTAGATTGTTAGACTTCAAAAAGACAACGTACAACTAGATAGGATATTTTTTTTAATTTCAAAACTAGTAAATATGCATTCCATGAAGCATTTCAGCTCTAACAAAGTCTATTTCTTGTCTAATGGCCAGTTACATCTAATAAAATATTCACAATGTCATGTTCTTAATTTCCAATTGATGTATGATTACTGGTTTATTTACCACAGCTTTTCCATCAAATATATCAACCAAGATATCAACAAACATCTATGCACTCCAGGATAATGACTTCCAAAAGTGATAATCTTTTAAATCAAGTCCATTTTTGAAATATTTATTATATTAAAATATAAGTGATGCATATTGGTCTAAATGATATTGTTGGGATCAATGTACAAGGATTGAAAAAAAGGAGATTGTAGTGCAATACAAGCAGTCCCTTTTCAAGGGGTAATGGTAGGTTAATAAAAAGTTCAGTGTACTTGGAATCCAACTATCTTGCTTTGAAGCCTCAGGAATAGACTTACTGACTGATCAGACTGCCGCTTACCCTTCTTAACTTTATTTCCTGATGCGCAAAATGAAGATTGTTAAAAAATCATTACACTTCCTACAATTTATATGATTATCAAAAGCAGTGTTAATGAAGGTCTCTACTAAATTAAAGTGCTCTGGTCCAATGTTTCATTATTGCCTACTAGAACTGTCTGTTAGTAGAATCAGGAACTGAACTATGAATTAAGTTAAGCTTCACTAAAGCCACAATGATTACCTTCACAGACTCTTCCATATTGGCTGGAAGTTGAGCTGTGTGTTCTCTATGGCCTCCTTAAATTGTGAGATTGTCTGATTTTATGCATTTGAACTTTGTTTTTCAGTGAAGAAATCAGAGAAGTAAAGGCAGTTACCCAAAGCATTTGCTAGAGTCAGAGTATTCTTACCCTAGATAACCATGGACATTTTTCTGGGATCTGACAGACTTTCCAGTTAGCTCTATGTGAGTTTCCTTCAGCCTTTCTGTCAGTCTTTTGATTGCTTTTTTTTTTTTTTTTGGAGAATTTTGTATATAAGTACAAGCTCTTGATGTAACACACAATTATGCCTTTATAATAACTAGTTGTTAAACAGTGGCACATTGGGTGATCAAAGTATATGATGAATGCTTAAATTTAAATGTGCATTACAGTAAAAAAAAAAAAATTACCATCAACTCCTCTCCATATACCCCGCTTGCTTCCACCATACTTACCTCATCGCTCTTGCCACTTTCTGAAGCAGTTCTGAAAGTCCTCTTCTGTGAGTGTCTTTACCAAGTATGATTTTTTTAAAAAGGTGGTGAATCCTGTTGCTGATTGTCATTTACCAGGCAGGCTGACACATAAAACACTATTGTCCTCATCTATCTTATTCACCAGATTTGGAAACCTAGTTTATAGCTCTTTCTGTAAGCCAAAAGGACCATAAAGAGCAAATGTTTTGAATTTATTTGAGGTATAAATCAGGCATGACAGTGGAACTAAAAACATTCATGGAAGAGGACTCCTGGAGCTGCCTCAGAACAATGGAATAACTATGTTCATAGTGATCAGGACCATTATCAGCAGAGTCGATGGCAATGTGTATTTTACCATAAGAACATCTTTTTAAGAAATAAACATACAATGTATTTTTTAATCACACATCATATATTACTCTACTCAAAGAATTGTTTTCCATTGTACTCAAATTTAGTAATGTGTTTTTAATTTTAACTACTCATGCTTTTCTAATAATTGAACTAGAATTCATACAATACAATTTTACAATACATAAATTAGCCTTGTGAAAGTTAAGAGCTGTAATTTTACAATCCACAATGTCTGGGTATATAAATTGAAATTGCTGAAAAATTTATCATCTGCTGTATTTATAAATATCAATGCACTTACAGTTCCAAAGACTGGCATTTTCCATTGTCTCAGGAAAAAGTCTTTAACTAAATAAGCCTTCTCAGATATTTACCCTAGCTACTTTGTACTATGTGAAAAATTAAAGAAAAATGGCTTTCTAGATCAAATTAAACAGTCTGACATAATAGACACATACTGCTAAATAACTGCCAATGCAGTCAATAACTTGTAACTTGGTCTCTAACTCTGTCTTCATCAACATATAATAGCATAAATCACATCACTTTAAAAATCTGTATTAAAAACATAGCCTTAGATATTCTTGGGTATTTTGTTGTTGTTATCCTCATTAAGTTGCAGTTGTAAATATTACTTTTTCCTGCAGCATCACCATTAAAATGCTCTGATCCCCAAAATCCCAATTTGGAATAATTAATTATAACTATTCTTAACATAGAGAGAACAGTATGTAATTTTAATGGAACAATAAAGTCAGAATAAGACACACAATGAAATTAAAATACATTGGTCTGTTTTGCCAACAGACTATAGTTGGTAATATTGAAAAATACTATGGGTAGGAAATCTTGCCACTAGCATATTGAAAAAATATTTCATCTCTATGGCTCTAGAGCATTGTTTGTTATTCCACTGAGAACGTCAGCTGAGTATCGTGAAGCACAGGAAAGGCGCTGTCGACAAATTCGCATGATGTAGCAAAGCCAGGAAGCATTTTTAATTGGATTATTATACTTTTACACATGTAATTAACAAGTATGCTAAAGAAGTGGCTCTCTAATTTTTTTTCTTTAGTGAAATTTTTTATTTTTAAAAAGCAAAATAGAAAAAGGATAGAACTAATTACAGAGTTTCAAAAAAAATAACAGTAAGAAATCATCACTAGTTAATTAATATACTGAGTGCCAGGACCTGGGACAGCCGCGGGTCGTGGGCTGCCTCTTCTCCTGGCCCCCCTAGACCTAGACTGGCTGCGGATGGTTGGCCTCCCTTCCTCTTCCCCGCCCCCTGCACCCCGACGTGGGACCGCTGCGGATCATCGGCTGTTGCTCTCTAAAGCTTATAACTGGATAATATTTACTAAAGCTACAGCTTTGCTATAGTCACATTGTCGCAAATAACTTTATAAAACCTGAGCTTTTTTTTCTACCAGCTGGTGGTTTAGTATACAGTATGAACTTTAAATGTTAGTTCTCCATGTAAAGAACTGAGGAAAATCAGACTCCTAAATTCAAAGACCCAATCCAAAAATGGGCACGTGAAACATACACATACTTTTCAGAAGAAGAAATACAAATGGCAAATAAATATATGAAAAAATGCTTAACATCACTGGTCGTTTAAACAATATTAATATTCTACCTCATCCTAGAAAGAATGGCTAACATTAAGATATCAACCAGTAACAAATGCTAGACGGTCTGTGAGGAAACACTGTTGGTAGGAGTGTAGACTGGTATAGCCACTGTGGAAATCTGTGTGCAGTGTCCTCAACAAAATAGGAGTAGAGGTCCCATTCCATCCAGGTATTCCCCTTCTTGGATCTTTCCAGAAGAATTAAAAACATCAGACCACAGTGACATAGATGCATACATGCTTACAACAGCACAATTTGTAATAGCTAAATTTTGGAAACAACCTAAATGCCCATCAACCCAAGAATGGATTTAAAAGGCAATACTTTTCTACGATAGAGTACTGCTTGGCTATAAAGAAGGAAAAACTTGATACTTCTATAGGTAAATGGTTGCAACTTGAGACCACACTCATGAGTGAAATAAATCAGACTCACATGTGTCAACATTGTATTGTCATCTGTGTGTGAGAAATGGAAAGAGTAAAATAAGTTCTAAAATATACAGTGGATATTTTGAAGCTGTAGAAATTGTTCAAAAGGTAAAAGGAACTAGGATGGGTGAAAGAGGAAAGGACAGTAGGGAAATGGGAAAAATGCAAGTCAGTTATACTGCTAAGTTTCTCTTCTTTCATTAAAATGTTAGGTTTGTGCTCATATTTACCAGAGAAATTTTTATGTCCATATCTTGTACCCTAAACAACTATTTTAAAAATAGCAACACATAATGTATTAACTATTGTTACTTGCCTATTTTTGTAATAAAATTGTATTTTATCTTTTTTCCATAAAATTAAAACATTTTTAAAAAATGAAATTGACAAGATAAAACTTTGGTGAGAGGGCTCATCTATACAAAGGAAAAATGTTTGCAAATAGGATGAGGAAAAAGTAGAAACAGATTAAAGGCAAATACTTATAAGCATCTCTATGACAATAAAATTAAAAGAACAGAATAAAAGGTTAGCATGAGATAAAAATGGAGTAGAAATCACGGTGATAGTTATACATCTATCCATTACAACAATATACCCCAGAGACAAGTGGTTTTAGTGGTGAGATTTTCCAAAGTTTCAAAGAGTAAATAATTCTTATCTTGCTTTTGTCTTTCTAGGAAGGGAGAAAAAAGAGAGGGAGAGAATTCCTCAGTTCATTTTATAATTCACAAACATCTGTGGCCCTGAAATGTGAAACAATTTACAGACATATTTAAACAAGGATAAAACAAGGAAACAATTTACAGACATATTTCTCCTAAAAATATTTACATGTGAATACTAAGTAAAAGGAATGTGAATAAATAAAAATATGTTATAAATATGAAAAATATGTTATAAATATTAAAAAGTTAGTTTCTATTATTTATGAAATAGATGAGCTGACCTATCTATATAGAATATCACACTATGTTAAATCTCTCCTCTTGAATATTTTCTATATATTGCTGATTGTCACAAAAACTGCTTTATCACTTCCCTTCAGAACAAATACTCTTTCTGTGCATCTGCATACATGTGGTAATAGCAACCCAATGCCTGAAGTAACCAAAGTCCTTTAGCTATGTCTACAAAATTTAGGCTTGATACAGGCCATCAAAATAAAAAACTTAATCCAATTTTTAACTAACTAAATTTTTATTTCATAAATTTTCCATGAGAATATTTTGAAATTTTTTTGGAATTATACATTGAATATTTTACCAATTCTGCTAAAACAGAACTACTCTGCTGATTCTCATAAAGCAAGATCAGAAAAAAGGAGATGTAACTATTTATAATCCATGATTTAGCTCAGTATTGTATTTTATCAAGTATTTGATTACTCTCTCAGGAGATACGTGTATTGGTACAGGTGTAGGACAAAATGACATGAGATAGGTAGGTAAAAAAGAAAGTTAAGAACATAAGATTTAACTCTAAAATGAAACTGAGTTTAAAATGAAGATATTGGAGAGAAGACAGAGAAATGAGGAGTTATAAGAATCCAGTAAATGGCCAGGGATTTAGCTCAGTGGCCTAAGCACCTGCCTGGCAAGCACAAGGTTGTGAGTTTGATCCTCAGTAAAAAAAAAAAAAAGCAAGTTAATCTAAATTGTAGGTATAAAGGCAGCCTAAGAATTAGAATGGTATGTGCAAGACAAGAGTAGAAAACTGAAATAGACCAGTAGAGCAGAGGCATACACTAAAGGATATCTCTGGCAGGAACAGTAGTAGTACAAATATTTATTTTTTCTCAGTTATACATAAACCTAGTGCTAGGCAAGTAATTTACCATCGAGCTATCTCACAAACACCCCATTGTGTACTAAACTTTCCTT
Source organism: Hydrochoerus hydrochaeris (assembly GCA_004027455.1). Classification (NCBI taxonomy): domain Eukaryota; kingdom Metazoa; phylum Chordata; class Mammalia; order Rodentia; family Hydrochaeridae; genus Hydrochoerus; species Hydrochoerus hydrochaeris. The sequence goes on from PVLA01000783.1 coordinate 116,407, forward strand.
CAATTGTCTTGATTTTTCATTTAAATATTTTTTATTTTCTTTTCATATATATAAACTTTTTTGGGGAAAATTTAAATATAATATCATGTATGTCACACATTGCATATGTGCCTTACATATACTGTATTCACTGTCTAATGATATTTTTTTATTAGATTACTTTTTTTTTGTATCGGGAATCAAACAAAGGACCTCGAACTTGCCAGGCAGGTGCTGTACCCCTGAGTCATATCCCCAGCCAGACTGCATAGTTCTTGCAGACACTTGCTTTGATTTCTTATTCCTAATTATTTCTGCTACATGTTGAATTGTGCGCTCCAAAAGTGATATACTGTAGTAGAGTTTTAGTACTCAGTATTGCAGAACTTATTTTTAGTTACATTCTTTAAAAGGGTAAACAAAATAAAATATATCCCTTATGATGACTAATGCTGATAGCAAGAAGAAATTTGGACACAGAGAAACACATTGAGGGAACATGATATGAAGACACAAGAAGATGACAATCTATCTTAAGGGAAATTTCATATACCAGATTCTTCCCCACAGCCACAGGTACGAGTAACCCTCTCAACAATGATTTCTGATATTTTGGTGCCATTGTGTGAAACAATATGTTCCTGTTCTTTAAATCACCTTGTTCATGGTACTTTGTTATGGCTGGCTTGTAAAATAACACATCCTCTAGACTGACTTTCAGATCTACTGAATTCTTTCAACTACAAGAAATAAAACTAAGCCACTTATGTTTTAAATTTTGTTGAATCTGCTTTAGTTTTTTTTTTTTGTTTGTTTGTTTTTTTACTTCACCCCATGCATCTATTGCATTAGAAGTCTTGGACCTGGTATGGTATGTAGGGGAAGTATCACCATACACTACTAATTTAAATATAGGTCATGCTCATAAAAATTTGTTAATACCTGAAAAGTTTGTTTGTTGGTCAATTACCATTTGTCAGTCATCTTTCAATTACCCATGTGCCTCTAACACTCCCTGTTCTTGCAATTGATGTGAGTTTAGGGAATGCAAACTCATTTTAATATAGCTCAGACAAATATTTAAAAGGCTAAATCTGTTTCTAAAATAAAGGAATGCATTCCCAAAGGTAAATATGTATCATCTTTCATCATCAGATGTTTTGGATTATTTAATACCATGTCTCATTTCCTTGATAACCAAGGGTATGATAATCCCTATGCTTATGGCATTTATAAATTATAAATTCTCGATCAGTAGTTAGATGATTTCCTTTCAGTTTTTGGTAGTCTCCAGGACAGCACTGCAATGACTGCTAATATAAATTGACACAAAAAATGGAATTCTAATCCATCTTATTCTTACTACTTGAGTTAAGAGATCTGATTGTGTTCTATTCTGAATTCTCAATAATTACTGTCTCTTTGGTGACTGCACATTCCCAATAACCAAGTATAACATGAATTACCATGTTGTATAATAGATCTATCATCTTCCCACTCCTGTTGTTTGACACGCATGGATGAATAATTCAAGATAGATGGTTATAATTTCTAAAGAATTTGAAATTGGGTCTCAATAGATGATTCCATAACTTCAAGTATGTGGGTCTAAATATGTGAATTCAGAATCCATTAGTGGCAAAGCTTTCTGGCTTAAGAAGTGGGAGTAGACAGAGTGGTCAAATAAGAAAAAAAAGTGAAACAAATGTTCAAAGCATGAGTGTTTTCTGACTTTCTCCAGCTTTGATGTGGCTTCTTTTGGATGCCTTTTTGTAATTTTCCCTTTAAACATTGTGAAAATTCTCAATGACCTTATAAATTTTATCTGTTTGATAAAATCTGGCCATATCTTCTGAAACTATAATAAATTTCATTTGACCAAATTCTCTACATTTACAGATGAAGATATGTGGTCCAGAGATGCTAAGCTCTGGGTCCAAATTCACAACAGATACTTTTAGAACTAGGCAAGGCCATGTATCTCCAAAATCTCAGACAATAGTTCATCTTAATATAAGTGTTCAGTAGAATAATTATCATTTGTTAAATGATTGCCTACTTTGCAAAATTTATATTCTGGGTCTCAAGAGACAATTTTGGACAACACTAATGAGTCTTTGATCTCATGAAATTGATGTGGAAATTGTCCTCTGTTCTCAAAATAGTTTAGATCCTTTGAATTTTAGATGTACAAATCTATAAATTTGTACAAATGTTCCTTTTTTGCCAAGTCTTGCCTGAGACAAATTTGATTAATATGCAAAAGAACAAGCTACAGCGACAGGTGCAAGTTGGTCCCCATGGAGTACTGAAAACCCAGCCAGTCCTCAGGAAAAGAAACACAAGGAAGGCACTGTAGAGTGTGTATGCACAGTCTGTGTCCCATGACTCAGTTCTGCCTAATTTGTCAGCACATGGAGAAAGCTTGTGGAATTTTAGCTCTTCAGGGAAATTATTACTAGTTATAAATATATACTAAACTGCTCTTTTTCTTTGTGTAACTTTTGCCATGATCTTATCACTAATTGTTTTACACATTCTAGAGCCAGCCAACAATCCTTTACCCTCAAATGTTTGTTTTGTTTTTGTTTTGGTAAGGGAAATCAAACTCAGGACATTATGTTTGCTGGGCAGGTGCTTGGGCCACTGAGCTATAGCCCTGGCCCCATCCCCTAATTTTAAAGATTCATCAATATTTTAAAACTTTAAAAACTATAATTGTTAGCATAACCATGTCAGCTCCTCAACTTCCATGACCTGGTTATTGGTCACGTCACATGCACAAAACAATTCAATAGATTATAACTGAAAGAAAAACATTTTTATTCAACTGTTTCCCTTCAAATTTCACACACCCAGGGCAAACCAATGTATTTATTCTTTCTGCATAACCCTCCCTGTGCTCTGGTTTCTTTCATCCATGTCTCAGCCTGTGCATTTCTAGGAAATTGGATTACCTTCTTCCTGATTTGGGACTGGGATGATCTCTCTACAGTGGTTACTTACCTTTTTCTATTAATGGGAGAAGCTAAATAATTCAGATATGTAGTTGCCTTATTTCCTTTACCGCTAGAGTACATAGCTTTGTGACCCTATCTTAGCTAATCATCTAAGAATAAATTCTCTTTCATAATGAAATTAAAGTAGGTGAGGAAAGCTTCATTCATTTTCCCTCACGCGTGGCCTATGGAACAAAGATGCAATGACAAGTGGATTTCCTGGAGCCACCTGTCCACCTGTCTGGATGTTCAAGACAATGTCAAAGAAGCCCATTTAATGCTCATTCAATTGCTGTTATGTCAAAATGAGCTCCTTCTCTAGAGCCTACTGTGACATCTTATCTCAACCATTATTATAGAAAAATCACTTAAATATCAGTGTCTGTGTAACCCCAGAGGCTAGTATATATGAAGAGCGTTCCAGGCATAGTAGATGCTCAAATTATGTTTAATGAGTGAAGTATGTCACTAATCCTTTTTTTAAACTAAGGTTAGTGTTTACTAATATAAGTTTATGCAAAAGATTATACAAAGGCAAATGATCAATCTTATGGATGCCAATTCAGCCTTGTTATTAACGCTCATCCGTATTTCCTAATATCATAGTACTTAACAGAAAAGTATCATTTAGAAACCACAAATTTTTATAGTGCACATGTTTTAACTGGGTTTCAGTAATAGAATAATGCATATTTTCCCACAGAATAATTTATTTAGGGCTTCATCCCATGGTTTAGTCTAAATCTTCTCTCCATATTAATGTCTTCTTGCTCATCTGACTGCTATCTTTGCACCATTGCTTATTATACTTACCACTTTTCTTTCCTTTTCTTTGTGGCTACAGTTACTTTCACAGTCTTATGCTCTCAACAAGACACAAGAATCCAGTTCTTTAATAGAAAAAGGGCAAATTAAAAAGTTATTAAAGCATGTATTGCCACTTGACAACCCTCTCTGGATCCATTTGAGCTTATGACCACGGTGAGTCTTCTAGAAGGTTTTTATTTCACAAATCACTGAACCCCTCAAAGCTGCATGCTGTTCAATAATTAGGGGGTATTATCTGAGCTAGAAACCCGGTACTGAAGAAAACAGTAAAAAGGACTACTGCAGACAATCAGCTGTTGTTTTTCTGCCACTGTACTCGTTTCTTAAAATATATTTTCATCGAAATTCATTTTGAGCCGAAACCTTTTTTTCACACAAGTACAATGGCAAACAGAAATCAGTGCCACCCTAGCTATGTTGACATAGCAGTAGCTAGCATCAGTAGAAAACATTTGAAATTTACAATGTGATTTTTATATCATGTATATCATGATTCTTTTGAATTAGGAAAATTTCCGAGGTCGAACACAAGGGACTTTCTGTGACTTGCCCCAAGTCTTATGGAGGAGCGAGAGCTATCCAGATCCTACTTAGGAATCTGCTGTAGTCATTTCTCATGTTTAGCATGTTAGTACCTGTGGAACTTGAGGTGCTCTTCTCTTATTTATGGGAGCTCTGCAGGAGTTCGCACCTGGGTAACCATCTGTCATTCATTCCACAGCTGCATTCTACTGGGGCCCATTGTTCCAATGACCGGTCCAATAATTCCAAGCCAATGTTCCTGCTAGAGAAAAGAAGAATCACATGGCACTAATCCCTTAGAGATACTTCAAAACAAGATAACACAGCTATTTCAGCGATTTCTTCCCTGGTAACTGCCTTCTCACAATAGTTCAGTAGCTTTAAACTAGGACAATATTCATAATCTAGTTTTACCAGATGAAAACACCACTGAAAAATTTTTAGAAATTGCCTATCTTGTAGTTTCAGGCATCTACAGCAAAATCCTTCAGTTTTATTTTTTCTTTTTGTCACCATTGAAGCCAAAAATGCTGGCATTGCAGAACCTTTTTTCTGGCAGCTGGAGTACATATTTATAATCATTACATCTGTTCTTTGAAGGCAACCTTTAGACTTTACTGACTGGTTCACCATTGTTAATATTCATCTGGTGTCCTCGACTTGTCCTTATGATTCTGGCGAACGAGTTTATCGTCCTCACCTTTCACATAACACACTCAGAAAATGAAGAATATATGATTGTTCCATAAAAAGTATAAGTTCTGATATTTTTACTACTCCTGATGATTTCCTTGATTTTTTTTGTATGTCTTGTGATTTCTTTGTGTTAGAGGGAGAGGGATGCAGGGAGGGAGAGAAAGAAGGAGAGATTAATAGAATGTTAGTACTTCTTGAAAAGTCAAAGACATTCTAAGTACTCTAAGTAATATTGAAAAATATATTTCAAAGTCAGTTTGTTTCTTTAATCCTCTCCTTGATGTGCATTGTACTTGTGACCTCTCTTCATTGCTTGCTTCGTTCCTCTCTACTCGTTTCTTTTGTATTGGTTCACTTGCTCTATAGAAATTAAAATGTAGCATTAATTCCAGAAGAACATGATTAAAGAATCTTTGTTCTTAGTTAAAATTATGAGCCAAAACATGGCATACATGAATCAAAACCAAGAACTTTTTTCGTATGCTGTATATGACCTCATCAATACTTGGAGAATTAGGATAATTTTTTTCTGCCAAATTCTTTCTTTCTTTCTTTCTTTCTTTCTTTCTTTCTTTCTCTTTCATTCTTCCCCTTTCTTCTTTCCTTCCTTTTTTTCTTTTATTTCTCAAGCTTAGAATGTATACTTTGGAAGAAATTATAGAAGGTAACTAAAGATACTTAGAGAAGATCTAAGAAAAGAGCTTCAAATCAGTAAATCTGATATAAAATGAGTTAGAATCAGTATTAAATGTGTGTTGCTACATGAGAGACAGTCACATTGACCTCCTCTCAACTTCTGCAACATGTCTACTTTATTCTTTTTGACAAGCCTTAGTACTCTCTAGCCTTACACATGCCCTTTTCTTCTATCTTTGTATAAATAATTCTTTCTCCAACAGAGGAATTCAACTCAAGTGTTATCTTTCACAGAAGTCTTCCTTTGATCATTCTAATATATGGATCTTTTGTATTCTGTCTCACTATATTCTTATTCTGTAGGTAATTGATTGAAATTGTTTATCTTTTTATTGATTTTGCCTTTTCTGAGAAAATGTGATCTTCATAAGGCTACAGACCTTGTTTATCTTTTTAAAATTTCTAATTAAAATGCAGATGGGCACATAGAATTAAGGAACACAAGAAACATTTATATCATAAATGAGTGAATTTATCTGAATTTTTAGCATTGCAGGTAGGGAGATGAGGTTGGAATACAAAGAGGTGTGAAATCTTAAAGAATTTTGTATAACTACATTTCTGTTCATGTTAGTTGAGGTATAATTAACAAACAACAAATAGTTACACAAAGTGTATATTTGATAAGTGTGTGTGTGTGTATACATATATGTGTCTCTTTGCTTTTCCCACACATCATTTGGTAAACATTTCTATCTTTTTGACGATTAAAATTTAGTTATACTTTCTGAAATTTCATACAAATGAAGTCATAGAGTGGGTCATGGCCTATTTCAAAACCAACATAATTAAATCTAAACATGCTAATACATATATCAACAGTTAATTCAAGTTCTTTGTTGAGATATTTTCCAATTACATATATATCCTAGTGTATCTGTTTGTTTTGGTGAAAACACGTATCTATTTTGTCTTCCTATGGATTAAAAATGGCTGTGGGCATTATTCTATAAGACTTTGTAAACATGTAGCTCTATTTCCACTGAGTAAAAACTAAGCAGCATAATGGCTATGTCATATGGTAAAAATATGGTTAAATTTTCAAGAAAATGTCAAATCATTTCCCAAAGCAGTTAATACATAACAATAGCATGGAAGTTACGGGGTGGGGGTTTGCCCCGTTTTTGTGATATAGTCATGTGGTTCTCCTTTTCAATTAATCATTGTATTAGTCAGCTTTCTCATCCTTGAGACAAAATATCTGACACCTACAACATAAAAGAGGAGAGGAGGTTTTGGGGAATGCAGTCCATAGTCAGCTGACTTAATGACTGAAATCACATGGTAGAGAAAAGCAGTCAGGGACAAGAGATGTAATGAATTAGAAATATGTCTTTTGAATGCACACTTCTAGTGATATACATCTTCCAACAAGGCTCCATCTTTTAACAGCACATTTAGAACATTTAGCTGTGAAATCATCAGTGAATAAATCCATGGATAAATTGAGCCACTATGATCCAAGCACTTTCCAAAGGCCCCATCTCTGAACACATGAGGTTTTTGAAGGTTGTTACAGAGCTAAAGTACAACTATTTAGCTGAAAGTGTGTCATATCTCACCAAGGTTTTAATTAATATCATTTTAGTGATTATGTCAGGAGAGTTCGTATTTATTTATTTACCATCTGCATATCTTGTTTAGTGAAGTCTCTAATCAAATACTTAATCACTTTTTTTGGCCTTTCTTTTACAATGGACTTATAAATCTTCTTTATAAGATATACTTATGACTCTATTGCCAGATGTATGTTTTGCCTTGTAAACATTTGTAAATATTATTTTTGTACTCTCTGGCTTAACTTTTCATTTTATAGTTGAAAAATGAACATTGATCATTTTAACAAAGTCAGATATACTTGTTTTTATTTTATACTTTGTGTTTGTGGGAAATGTGGAAATCTTTGCCAAGCCTATGATACTAGGGTGTTTTACTGTTGTAGAAATTATATAGATTTACCTGGCATATTTAACACATTTCTATAGAGTAAATTGTTGAATAAAATATTGCTCTGCAGTGTTTTGGCTTTAATTTTGTATCCATATACAAAATTGTGATAGCTAACTATGTCAGCTTTACTAAGAAACACCCACCTAATTAGGATCAGCATAGCTCTAGGCATGGCTGAAGGAATTTACTAAATATAGAAGACTCATCCTAGGGGTGAGTGGTACCAACTAATAGGTTTGTTATCTGAATGGAGGGGGAAAAAAAGGAAGAACAAAGGATATCTTCTGCTTCTTCAGAGGAGCTCAAGTCTTCACCTTTATCTTATACTTTGTATCCTAGCTTCCAGTCTTTGATCACAGATCATCAGCCTCCTGAAACAGACAGGGGACACTATAGTGAGTTCTGGGCACTCAAATGGACCCTTCATATCTCCAGACACAGACAATTCTTTTACATCTAGCTGCATGCAGCCATTGTAAGCCTATATTGTAAACTTCCACCTCCTAACAGCATTAAAATTGCATCTTATTAACCCATAAATTCTCAATCTTCTACGGAGATATCATTAACTCACCAAAAAGATAAAGTGCAATTACAAAAAATATGATTAATTCAAAAGAAGCAAGTAGCTGGGTGTGGTGGCTCACCCCTGTAATCCCAGCACTCGGAAGGCTGAGGCAAGAGGATCATTGCTAGTTCTAGACCAGCCTGGGTTACAAAGTGAGCTCAAGGCCAGCCTGAACTGCATAGGAGACCCTGTCTCAAAAGACAAAAGAAGAAAGTTAAAGAAGAAAGATGAGTTAACTTGTCACAAATATAAATGAGAAAGTATGTGGAATCCAAATCACATGAATATTCATAGTAAATGTAAATGATCAAAGTACCCAGCTTTTACACAGTAGAAATATTTAGCACATCTTTAAAAAAAAACAAACATTTTTTTGTATGATACCTATAGCTCTTTGGCTGCAATATTCCTCTCACATCTTCAAATGTCCATAATTTGGTATTAACTTTAGAAAAAGAAAATATTTCTAAAAACTCAACATATGAGAGTTCTGGAAATGGCTCAATACAGTACCAAAGAATTAAAAAAGCAAGAATAACGTTTGAATACAATCTTGAAAGTTGACAGAGAATAGGCATAGGTTAAGGAAATCTTTTACCGCTTGCCTACTTCTTTAAACCTCTAATCCCCATTCCTCCTGTTAACCCTACATTCCAGAAATTCAGACCTAACTCTGCTATCTCCTCTTTGGCGTCCCTAACATATGTTTGTTTCTTTGGATCTATAGCATCATCTTATTGCAGCCCTCCTTCGTACACTTTTATGTCCTTAACAATTGCTCTCATCTTTCAAGATACAGTTCACAGAACTTTTTCTCTGTGAATATTTTGTTATTGTCTCAAGATATCTTGTTTATATTTAAATGGAAATAATGATATAGGTTATTTTTTAAATAAATTATATTTTGGGGCTGGGTTTAGCTCAGCGGCATGAGCGCCTGCCTTGCAACCGTGCAGTCGTCAGTTCGATCCACTGTAGCGATAAAAATATATATATATATTAAACCTGTGATATAACCTCAGAGACAGGCATAACAGTTTGTTTGCCATCAAAAATACATAGGATGGGAATTTAGCTCAGCAGCATAAGCACCTGCCTAGTAAGCATGAGGTTTGAGTTTGATTCCCGGTACCAAAAAACAAAAATAAAAACAAAAAAAAAAAACAAACATAGAATGAGACATTAAATCAGCAATGGCGAACCTATGGCGCATGTGATGCCATGGGCTCTTGGCATCACTGACAGCTTTAAAAGGTTTGCCATCGCTGTACTAGATGAATTCTGTGAAGTCATATGTCAGTATTGTCTTGGTTACTTTTATATCACTGCTGAGACAAAATATTTGATTCCCAAAATGAAGGAAGGAAAGATTTATTTAGCTTACAGTTTTTGGAGGATTTAGTCTAGCTGGTTCCAAAGCAGGGTGGTATGGCTAAGGGGCAGCCATTCATGGTAGCCACAAGACACAAAACCAAAAAGAGAAAAAAGGGAAAAATCCACTTCCTTTCCTCCCTTGTATGATATGCCGGCTACTTTGAGCAGGCTGGTGAAGCGCTCACACGACCAATTCCACTTCTAGACAATGAACCTATCACAAATGCTAGATTCAGCCACCTTCGAAAGGCCCACCCCTCATGAGGCTTTGGGGGGACATTTAAAGGCAAACCATAACAAACATATTGCAGAATCAAAATGTGAATCACATTAATCATTCATCATAGTATGTAAAAATAATCTTATAATACAGGTTACTGTAACTTTCTCTTAGAGAAGTGCATATACAAATAAGCTTAGAAATCCTCTCTGTGCTTCTTCCAAGGCTTACAGTGAGCATGAAAGTAATGTTTTCTCCAGGGTGCATTAGTCATGTTAAATGACATAACGTATGAAGTTAGTGTATGTAAATTCTGTTTTCATGCCTTTGTACAAAATGAGATTGTTTCCTTAAATTCCTCTATCATCTTTTTCTTGTATTCAGAAGTGGAGAGAAAAGAGGAAACTGCAACTTGAAACTGTGACTGAATTAGCCAGCAGCATTTTAGAAGAACTGATTTAACAAACACTTTTTTCACGAGAGATCATAAAGCTGAATTTGTAACTTATACAGATTATGTAAATAAATTCATCACATTCATTTTTTCTCCTCATCAGTGGTGACACTGTAGCAGTTGAGAAATTACTATCCATCTATCTATCGTCCTATAGCAGATTACATTTGGGATATGAATTTTCCTATTACACTTAGGTTGCTGTCACTTGTTTAGTTTTTAATTCAGGACACTGCAGGAACCACAGGAACAAATAATGACGAAAGAAAGGAGTCATCATAGATACAAGTTGACCATAGAATTTTCTTGCCAAGCATATTTAAACTATCAGTCATAAGCAAGCAGCCCAAAGTGTTTCTAGCTGGCAAACAGAGGTCACATTCGGACTGATGCAGATGTTACAGAGATGACTCAGGCAATCAGTGGGGCACATACACTGTAGACCATGATGTTGCACCACTAGTTAGTGACAATGTCTTGTTTTGGTTATTTAGCAGCTCTATGATGGCTGTGCATTTGTGTGGGACAAAAGAAAATTCTGCACAACAACTAGAAATGAGAAAGGATGTATATCAGACAAGTAGTTCATCTCCAGAAATATTATAGACTAAATCTAGATCCAAATCTAGATCCAAATTCTTGTTAACTTAAATCTCTCTCTTTTTTTTTTTGCTGTTTTGTTTCTAATTAATATCGTTGGAGCAAAAATAGATGTCTGAGGAATTTAGGTAACTACTAATAAGTATAATAAATACAGGAAACAGGTAACAATCACTCCCATTATTTAACCATCTTGATTTCATGACTTAAAGAAATATAAACTAAAGTCAAAATTTCTGTGAGTCTTCATTTAGTTTCATCTTTCACACTAAATAATAAAATGTAGAAATAAAGACAATAAATTATATTTTTCATAAACTATAAAACAGCATGCATTATAAATCACCATGAAGAGTTAATATGCTTTGAAAATGAAAAGCAAAAGAAAAAATTCAAAATCTGTGTAATGCAAAAAAATTACTCTCATTTAAGGAAGAAACCATAAAACCATTTCAGAACAATTAATCAAACTTCTTTAACAATGCTTTCACATCCTAAGTAGGAAAACAAATTTTTTTTCTTGCACATTAATGTACTGATTAGAGAGCTTCTAAGCTTTCCTAAACTTTGCCTCCAAAATACTACAGTGCACCAAGGGCACCAAAGACAACAAACATGGCAAGGATCAGAATGTCACTGTGACAGAGTACCAATTTAAAGAGGGAGAAATTAACCTACATCACAGAAGAGTCCTTTGACAAATCAGTTTTCATTCTGACCAAAGTCAGAATTGGCGACATACTATGTAACAGATCAGTGCCAATGGGGTATTCTGATACTGAAATCCAAGATGCTGGCTGACCCAGTCCACACTTCCATCTACTCCCTGTCACTAGACTTCAAAACCTGTGAAGACCCAAAAAGTACTCTTATTTAAGGAAGAAATCAAAAAGTAAATGCTATGCTATGGAATCTTCATAATGAGAAAAATCATAGGAGGAAAAATAACTTAAAACAAAAATTTTCTAGCCAAGCATATTTAAACTATCAGTCATAAGCAAATGATACTTAAAATAGCTTTAAAAAATAAAGCATCAGTCTCAATGTTCCATGAAGTTCAAAGGAGAAAAGAAAAATAAACAATTAGAAAATAAAATTTAAAGAGATCTCAGTGAAGAAACAGAAGAGGTACTGGAAAAAGAAGGACAATCCTTTTAAAATAATTACATATCCACAGAGGAATCAATTATAATAAAAACTACTTCCATGTAGAGAGGAAGCAATGGGGTAAAACTACAGTGTGTGGTAGAGTCAAATGTGAACAATAGTGGGATGAGCAGAATTGTTGTCAAGAAAAAAATCGTAGAATTAGGATGGAGAAAGAAGCTGCTCTCTTTCCATCTCTCTCTCTCTCTTCACACCCTTTCTTTTCTTTTTATTCAATAGGAGAGAGATTTGCTGTATTGACTTTCTGCGGTTTTTGGAGTTCAACAGTATGTAAAACTGGTGACTGCATCTGGTGACAGTCTTAAATCCTCAGGGCAGTAATTAGGAAAGAAAGATAAACATGTGACAGGAAAAGCAAACATGAAAGGGAATTTCTAAGCATGGAGTAGAATCAACATTGGCTTTTCAGCCCTCTGGTATCTCCAACTTTGATGAGGGGTGCCCTGGACTCCTTACCTCAGAGTAAGCCTGAAGTTCCTAGCTCAGGATTCAGAAAGCTTAAAGAGGCAAAGTGGCAAAAACCTGCAGAACTAAAGTCTAGCTTCTTTTCCCACCAAGAGCTCACATAGAAACATGCAATAGCCCAACAATTCTCCATTCCCTATCTCAGACTTCTATGTATAAAACGGAATACATGGTGCTAGTTCCAACTTGTGCATTCCAAATTGCAGGTAAAAATGGTTCTGTAGCCCATGCAAACCAGGTACCATATGCAAACAGGAATCTGGAAAACATGGCTCCAGACTGATTCAATTAGCACAGTACTATTCTACCACAATAGCTTGGCATACTAATTGCCACATATCAACAGATACCTTTGAAAGCTGATTCCAGGTATAAATTTTCTTTTTCTAAAATTAAGTTCCAGAAATTGTAGACAAAATCTTTCCAAATATTATGAAGGAGGAAAAAATACCTCCCCCACTCCTCATACACACACACACACACACACACACAAAATCTATCTTTAATTATGGTCATAGAATATATTGAAGACAGAGTGAGTGCAAAAATTATATTAACCAAGGTTTGCTACCTAGATATCCATCTTTTTAGTTAAGGTGGTTTCAGAGAAATTATTCACTCTCCAAATGCAGTTTGTACAAGGCCAAATGGTAATTACTAGGACAAGAGAGTGAATCAAGAAATACATGATACCAAATAATTCACTGGGTCATTTTTCACACTAAATTCTTACAGATTTTTACCATATGTACTGAGATGTGCAATATGTGGTGTAGCAAAGACACACATCTAAAGCAGTGGGGTGCGAAGGTAACTGTTCAACCTCTGTTTCACAGACCATTATAATAGAACATTGGATTTGGACATAACATTGAGCTCTGAGTGGCAGCTGAGCTCCCAATGCCCATTTTAGACAACGAAGAATTAGTTGAAAAAAAAAATCGTCTAAGGCATCTCACATTTGGGAATCAGAAAACTATGCTTAAACCAGTATCATGAGTATTTATTTCTCCAAAGAAGAAAAGTAGAAAGGTTGATTCCCTCCTGGCTCATGGGGTGATCTCTGCTTCCTCCATGTGAAATCGTTCTCCTTATTCTGTGTTTCAGTGCTGAGCTTTTGTTCTGATTTTTGAAACCACAGATAAATCTTCCTTATACTGGCAAGAAATAAACCCATTCATTCATGTGCTCACTGCAATGAAGGAATTAAATGTTACAAGTCAACGAGTTGCGGGTACAAAAGTTTTAGGCTTTAAGAACAGCATTTGAATCTGGCGAGGAAAAAATAAGGACAGATTTGACTTTAAATTCAATCATTCCTTTCCAGACTTTCTGCAGTGTTGGAAGCATTTTTGGAACTGTTTTATTTATTTATTTTTAGATTTTTTTTCCTCTTAAAAACAGCCATATATGATGTAAAAGCCTTCCAAATTTATCATGGAAAGCTACATGATGCAGTAAGCCATCTTCACATTCTTTTGGCTTCTGTTATAATTTCCTTTCTTCTTTTGAATAGTCATGTGGGTGGTAGCATTATGAGTTTTTCAGTATCTTTCTAAATATATTTAGAATGCTTAATTGAAGCTTAACCTTTATTTTTTTAGTACTTGTGTCTCTCATTAATAGTTTCAGGGAGAAAAATTCCCCTAAGTGAAGGTCTTTTATTTAGCTGCTTCAGTATTTTTTTCTTAAAGCTGGAAAAATGAAGGTTCTGAATGAATCGGTACAACAGGAAATCAACAGGGTAAAAAATAATTTTGATGATTTCCTCTTGGCATGCAATTATATCTAGTATACTTGACAGTGAAATAAATAGTTTAAACAAAGCCATTAATTTCTTTCCTATCTACATAATTTTAATTAGAAACATTTAATTAGATGACTAAAATTTCTCAAGGAGATTTCAGAATGAATATTTAAGCTGCTTGGATACAATGAAACGTATTTTTGAACATATACTAAATACAACAAATAGCCCTGATTGTAGGTATTTCAAGGGAAACATTATTGTCAAAGTTATCCTTTATCACAAAATTTATTCTAATACAACGTTCTCTCAAGGTTTATTAGTTATTAAGCTTTGCTATTTTAATTGTTATACTAAATAAGATGTCTTTTTATGTATTCACTGCATTTTACATTATGTCATATTTTTATGGCATGCAATAAATGTGTTTGATGTTCTTGATAGTATTTTACAACTGGATTTTTTTAAAGCTTTCATTATTGTGAACAAATCTGACATTAATTAAAATGACATGCAAATCTGAAAGCTCATTTCACTGAAGTAAAATTGCTAAACTGTTGAATTCATAGAGCCTTTTAATCATTGAAAGTAAACACTGTTTTCAAATAAATGTGATAGAACTGAATCCATAGTTGGAATAGATCTTTATTTTTTTACTTCTGCTATGCTATAATGATTTGTGTGAAACAAAATTGTAAATACTCTAGTCTCTTATTTAACAAATAATGTATATTATTGCCACTGGGATCTTGAGGGTACTATATTAATATCCAATAAAGTCACCAAATATTAACAAATTATCAAATATGGAAATAAAAATCTGGTATAATTCTCCCAAAGGTAAAAACTGCTAGTTTCATGTACAGTTTTTGAGCTTTTTACTATATATGTGTTTTGTTTTTTAATATAGACAATATCATATATATATTAGTTTACCCCTGGTGCTTTTATTCAATAATATGTCTTAGGCATAAATAAATTCAATATATATCAGTATTAGATTTCAAAAAAGAACTTAATCAAAACCTTGCACAGAAATTCTGAACATGGAGAATCAGCTCTGTCCTCTTATTTGAGGTCTTCAACCGATGAAGACACATAGAGGAACCAATTCCTTACCTCTAAAATATCTTGAAATGTATGAGGACATCATGGAACTTTAATATGCTCTTTTGTCTGCATACCTGTTGTGCTTGAAAAAGGTGTTCTGATTTTGGTGTATTGATTTTATTGAGTAAAGATCATTGTGCTGTTTTTGATATCCCAAATTTGTAACTGCCCTTATCCTATAAACTTAATGACTATATAGCATGTGCCAAAGATTTTTATAGACATTTTCTCATTTCACCTTAAAAACTCATGCAAAATGAATACTACTCTTACCCTCATTTTTGAGCCAGGGAACCTAAAACACAGTAAATAATTGTTCTAAACTATATTAGGAAGAAGAGGAACTAGGATCAATAAGTGTCAGTAGGGGCCAGGAATTTAGCTTAGTGGCATAAGCACCTGCCTGGCAAGTGCAAGGTCATGAGTTCTATCCCTGGTACCAAATAATAATAATAATAATAATAATAATAATAATAATAAGTGTAAGTTATGGTCTTGTCAGTCCAATATTTCTAAGTGTTCTATTCTATGATACCCATATTAAACAACTCTTTCTACAACAGCTCTGCTAAATCAGTTGTTACATGAATATGTGACTACAAAAAAGCCTACTTACCTCTATGGTTAAATATATGATTTAACTTCATGACAAAAACCACATCACTTCATTAAGTCCTAAAGCTCTAGCAAAGCTTGCTCATAGTTTTTCTTTTTAAAGTTAATTGGGAAATCCTGGAATATAAGACTGGGTCCAGCAGGCCTATCTCTTAGTTTTCTACCGGAAATCTGTACATTAGAATAATAGTAGCAAGCTGTGCATATCAGTACCTCTCTCCAAGGGATGCAAGGCGTAATCTTTGTGTTTACTCACTAGGTCTGATGAAAGGCAAGGTGTGTACACATGTGCAGAAGTGGAAAATGAGGTATTTCCCCATATTATTCTTTGTATAAGTGTTTTGCATGTATTTATCTGAGCATCACAGAAGGTCCAAAAAACCTATGCCATTCTAGCATTGTTAAAAAGAGGGAAAAAAACTTTTCTTTTGATTTTTCTGGTAGAAGTAGCCCAATTTAGGACAATGTCACAAGAAAAACTGAATTTGCAAGTTTTGGAGGAGGTCAAAACTAAATCACCAGACTACCCATGTACAAACGATGAAAATGGTGTATTATGAAGATAATAGATAGAAGATATTATGAAGATATTTTGAAGATAGAAGAGCGGCATGGGTGGATGATGATGGTGATGACAATGATGATTATGGCGACTTTGACACTGGCCATGTGAGTCAAAGTTCCTGTGACAGTGAAATGGAACAAGAATTGACTGATACAGACACAGGAAATACAGACCTACTTGGTTCAGATGATGAAGAAAATCGCAATGTGAGTATTCATTTGACTAGTCTAAATGTTGCAAAATGACCATACAACTAAACTAAGGCCAAAAATATAGTGACGTTCTTAGCAGAGGTGAAAGATATTGAACAGAATGTCAGAACTGCCATTCATTATTGGAAATTATGACAGATAAAGTGTTACAAGATGCTGTGATTGTAACATATATTAAAAATGATATGCAGCAGTCATAATCCACTCATATAACAACCCAATAAGTGGATCTTAGAAGTGAATACTAAAATCCTAAGCACTGAAAGTGAAACTACACAGACTAAGGTTGAATTCTGAGAAACATGTCAGAAGGCTTGGCAAAGCGTGGCCCTTTGAAGAGTCCTCCACGGCAGCAAAGAGCACCAGCCAGAATGAAGTGTGCAAGTTAACCAAAAGACTGCGACAATCAGTCTGACTGAGGAATCAGAGTAAAAACACAGAAACTGTGGTATTAAAGATTGATCTTTCCACCATTTGTGTACTTCATGATTTTCCTAAAAATTGAGGAATTATTATTAGTCATTGTAATCATCAAAATAGCATTATAGCAGCCACAAGAAGGGTCAAATGGTTTGGAGTTTCCCCCACAGGCCCATCCTCAGAAAATTGTGATGATTGGACCTGTTTAGCATTTTTGCTAAAAACTAACAATTATGGAGTTTGCCATTATTTATTTCATCTGAGAAGTCACTAACTACAAATAGATTTTCACTGTGATATTTATCAAAAAGCAGTTTTACAGCTTCCTGAAGTGATAACAACTGGAAAGGGGGAAAAGCTTACTAAAAATGAAAGAAAGTTAGTTTAGAAATTCCTGAAAAACTCAGTTTATCTGGTAATCTTGTAAAACAAACACATTTTTTAGGACTGTGCATATGCACAGAAAAGAGAAGAAATCCTTCTCTCTTATCAACTGCTGACTTTGAGGCCCTAGGTTAGCAGGAAGAAAGCCCTGGGCACAATTATAAACCAGCTTTCTCATCTTTGAAGACACAGCCAACTGATACAAAGAGTGTCCCTGCATGGTAGAACTGTTGACCCTATGCATTTAAAGAAATGTCCATGCAATTACTAGTTGACTATTAATCAAACTGGATAGATATTTCAGAAGGCATAATTCACAAACAATACATAATTTACATAATTAAGTCAGGCTTACACAACAAACCAGAAACTATAAAAAGAATAGCAAATGGCAATGGCAAAATTCCTGGTGAAGGAGACTATGATCATCACAGTTTCCACATTACATTATTTAAAATATCCAGGATTCATTAAAAAATTATGAAGCTTGTAAAAACAAAGCTATGAAGTATGACTGATATATAAGAAAAAAAGATATTGATGGAAGCTTTTCCTGAAATTTTTTGCAAGATTTTAATTTTAGTATTTTAAGTATTCACTTTTTTTTTTTTGTACCAGGGATCAAACTCATGACTCACGCGTGCCAGGCAGGCAGTGTGCCACTAAGCAAAATCCCCAGCTATTTTAAGTATTCAAAAAACAGCTATAATAAAAGATATCCACAAGGCTAAACAAAAGTATGAGAATAACATTTCAACAGAGAAGAAGATCAGAAGATAGAAATTATTTTCAAAAGAAGTAGAAATTCTGGAGTTGAAATGTATATGAACTGAAGATTAATTCAGCATGGGGCCTTAAAGCAGATTTTTTTTCCCTAACAAATTTGAAGATAGGTTAAATTAGATTATCCAGATTGTAAAAAAAGGAAAAGCAACAGAAATAAAGATAGAGAGATAGAGAGAGAAAGAGAGAGACAGACAGACAGACAGACAGAGACAGACAGAGACAGAAACAGAGATGTAGAAACAGACAGGGAAAATGAAACAGAGAAAGGACAGAAACAGAGACAAAGAGGCAGAGACCAAGAAAGTGAGAGATAAAGATCAAAAACAAAATTAAAAACAGACACAGAAATACAGAAGGAACCTTGTACAAAATCAGCACTAAATATGTATAATGGAAGTCTCAGGAGGTGAGAATAACACATAAAAGATGTTGAAAAGATGAATATGTGTATTTTTTCCATATTAATGAAATTCATCTCAAGCAGTGAATCTCCTTTCCAAGTCAATTAAAATCATTACAAGCAGAGAGTCCAAGTAGCATATTCCAAAGGGACCTGCACATAATTGTGTTAAAGGCCACTGGCAAAGAGAAACCTTAAAACTGCGGGAGAGAAGATTCTTGCACACTACATCTTTAATAAGATTATCAGAGTTGTTTTCAGAGACCATGGGTCCTGGAAGACAGGGGCATGACATATTTAAATCCCAAAGTAAAAGACTATGGGAAAACATTCTGAATCTGGAAAAAATTTTCAAAAATGTTGGAGAAATTAAGATATTCCCAGACATATAAAAGTGAAACTTATTTATTACAGAACCTTCCCTACTATAAATAATGAGAATCCTTCAGGCTAAAATTCAAAGACCCTACACGATAATCCACATTTAAAAAAAATAAATTTAACTGTGTACTTGTTTGAAATTTTTTCATGAGATTTTATTTGGAAGATAAATTCATAAAGCAATAAGTAAACTGTTGATGAAGTTACAGCATATCAAATATAATTGGTAAGGTGAAAACCACACTGCAGCAAGAATGAAATAAAGCTGTGTGGGAATAAATTTTTATATGCTACCCAAGTGTAGTTGTACAATTTTAAATAAGACTTATAAATTGAGAGGCTAACTTTAATTCTCAGGGCAAACACTAAAAGACAAAACAAAATAAACCTTCAATTAATAATATGTCATATAGAAAATAAAATAAAATTATATAAATTCTACCTTTTCAGGAATTACATTAGATATAAATGAATTAAATCCTCCATGTCAAATGCAGATGACCAGAATATACAGAAGGAACTAACTATATGATAGCTATAATCTAAATAGATTCTCATACAAAGTACTCAAAGTTAAAAAGATGGGTCAATGTGTGTGTATGTGTGTGTGTGTGTGTGTGTGTGTGTGTGTGTGTGTACAAAAAGTAATCAAAGCAAACTAGAGTAACTATTATGGCTTGGGTCTAGATATGCTCCCAAAACCTCATACTGTCAGGTGGGGCTTTTCAGAGGTGGCTCCATGTAGGTTATGATGCTGGGATAAAGTGAATGATGCTAGGATGAAGGAGTATGATTACAAATCATACACCTTGGTTGATTTGGTGTAGTTCTGGGGTGAATCATGGGAAGGCCTAACCTGAGTGTGGATGGCACCACCCAAAGGGCAGGTACCCTGGAAGAGATGACAAGGAGATGCTGCTGCTGCTGTTTCGTCCGTGGTCCACCGCTGTGCTTCCTTCCTGCACTCTGCCTGCTGTGAACCGCTGCTTCTCTGCAGGGCACCTCTGCCGTGCCACCTTGCCTTGGAGCAGGCCAACTAGGGACTGAACCCTGTACAAACTGGGAGCCAAATAAGTCTTCATTTCTTTAACTTTTGGTTTTGGGTATTTTGTCTCCACAACAAGAAAAGAAACTAAGACAGTAAGTATAATAAATATTAACTTATGATGTATTACCAGACTTTATGAAGAAAAATATTACTAGAAACAAAAGTGAACATTCTATAATGATAGAAGTATTAAGACTTCATATGAAGAAAAACTGACAGAAATTAAAGAAAAACTTGATGCAACAATTACAGTTGACAAATTGAATATTCCACTTTCAATGATGGCTATAAAAACTAAACAGAAGACCAATAATCAAGTAACAGATTTTAGCATTATGATTCATATAGGATTAACAAATACCTACTGAACATGTCACTCATTAAGAAAATGAACAAATTCCCAAGTACATATGGAATATTTTCAAAAACAGACTAGTCAACAAGTTTGAATAATTGAAATCACACAAAATGTGTAAGTGACTGAAACAAAATGAAACTACAAGTCAATAATAAGAAAATTTTAAGAAATTCATGATATGTTAAAAATTAAACATTGCACCATACAATAACCAGTCAAAAAGAAATCATAAGTATTCTGAGATGAATTAAAATACAAACATAGTCAAAATTTTATGAACATAATCAAAATTTATGAAAGGTAAGGAAGGCAGTCCTGATGGGAAAGTTTATAAAAGTAAATAAATATGTGAAAACATTCACTCAATAACCTAAACTTCCATCTTAAGAAGCTATTAAAAGAAATGCAAAATGAATAGCAAAGTAGTAGAAAGAATATATTGAAGTAAAAATAAGTGAAATACAGTGTAAAAACAGTATAATAAATGAAAACAAAAGTTTACTAAACAGACCCACAGAATTTACAAATCTAATGGTGACTGAGGAAAAAGTCAGGATTCAAATAGCCAAAATAAGAAATGAAAGACAATCCATGATTACAGACCTTACAGAAATGACAGAAGTACTACAGGGTGCATGGAAACAAATGAGAACACCTACGTGAAATGAATGTATTCCTAGGAAATTACACACTTACAAAGTTCACTTGAAGAAGAAAAAGAAAATTTGAATAGAATTGTAATAGACACTTTTAATAATAAAGAAGATATTCAACAGAGAAAAACACAAACCCAAATGCCTTTGCTGCTGAATTCCACCAAATGGTTATGACAGAAATATAATCAGGCCTTCACCAATCTTTCTAAAAAGCAGAGGAGGAAGAAGGTACAGCTCCCAGCCCATTCCACAATGCTGGCAATACTCTGCCATCAAAACCAAAGACATCAACAACAAAAAAAGCATAGATTGGGCTGGGGATTTAGCTCAGTGTCATCAGTGCCTGCCTTGCAAGCACGTGGTCATGAGTTCAATCCCTGGTACCGATAAAAAAAAAAAAAAAAAAAAACTTAAAAAAAAAGCATAGATCAATGTTCACGATAAATATTCTTTACACTGAAATATAAACTAAAATTGAACTGCCTGTTGTAAGGCTTCCAAAATTACTTCTGTAAAAGTGCATGGCTGTATCATTTTTTGTATGCTATATGTAGAGTGGTTACAATAGAGAACAATATGAAATAATTGTGTATGTACATGTTTGCATGATAAATGAATAAATTATATTACATAGTTTTATTATATATCATATTATAATATTAGGTATATTATTATATATAATAATTATAAAAGTTTGTACAAATTTGGAACTGCTAATATCTAAATAAAGCTTTTAAATACAGATTTGGTGATATTTATTTTTTTCTCTTCTCAGTAATGGAAATTTAACTTAAAGAAACTTTATCTGAATTGTTGAAAATAATATCCTACATGGCTAAGTCTGTATTTTAATTCAAGTATTCAAAACAGTGTTTTCCAGAACATCTCAGTTCTCAGAAAATGTAAGATTTCTAGGAAAAGATCTAAAGGATGTGTACAAGACAATAGACAGGCATTTCCCTTCATTTAATAAAGGAAATGTTTTCCTATTGTTTTAGAAAATGTATATAACTATGTATGTTTTTAAATATGAAAATTGTTTCCTCAATAAAGACAAACCTCTAAGCTCCAAAGTAGCCATCATTATTAGGTAGCATCTTCAGAATCCTAGCTAGGATGTGACTTTATCAGTGTTCATTATTTTGGTCTGATCCATATCCTAAAACAAGTGCTAAGATTATGAAGATAATACCTTGATTTGCCATAATGGACTTGGCTATATTTTTTAACTCTCAATTGAAAGGGGAAACTTGGTTGAGATTCCCATCTGTTTTTCTTGTAATAGATTGTGTTGGAGAAAAGAAACAGAGGACAACAAAATAAGAAAGATTGCCAGGTGTTCTTTTATTCATCCACCCATTCATTTACAAAGTATACACTAAATATCTTTGATAAGTCAGATATGCTTGTGATAAGCAGTGAATGACACAGCCTTATTCTCTGCTCTTTTTCTACTTGAGGAAAAAGCACAAATATAAGGTCATTTGGAGAAAGAATGGAAAAAATAATCAGGTTGTCAATAGAATAGTGCAGGTGAGAGGCAATTGTGAACTGCATTTAGACTAAAGCTTAGAATTGGAGAGGTATTTGTAGGCTGAACAAAATAGTATGTTGGAAATGTTTGTACATTATGTTTATTATTGTTGTTTTGTATTACTTTACATTTATTTTAATGATAATTTTATTTAAAATATGCTTAATCCCATGTCTCTTTTAAAGACAAAAATTTTCCATTTATAATTGTAACAGTTTTTGAATTTTTAATAACAAATTTAAACATATTAAAAATTGGCTTCAAAGATTTTGATGAGTGTGAGTTTAACAAAATATACTTTGATTTTTAACTTTGTCAGTCACAGAATACAAAATGGAAGGAAATAAAACATCTCAGATTTGAGGAATTGCTGCATATACAGAACATTTCTTCTCTCTCTTTGCGTAAATAAAACTGTACAATATTTTTTTCAAAGTATTGCAAAGCAATGAAGTCAGTGCCCTTGGTAATATTTTCTACTAGATTATAAGACCTTTGAATAGGTTGACTGAAAAGCATGTTTGTAGTTTAGACCTGGATAATAAATCACATAGTGGCACTGGGGGATTTAGCTCTCAGCAGCATAAGCACCTGCCTTGCAAGCGCGTGGTTGTGAGTTCAATTCCCAGTACCGATAAAAAAAAAAAATTATAAAAAAAAATAAATCACATGGTATCAAAGATGGTTAACTTGTTGAGCTTATAAAATTTTTCATAGACTCTATGTAGATATTTATTTTAATTTTTATTGTTTATTTATTTTGAAGAAGTAGACATATTTTAAAGTAGTTGTAGAGAGAATTATGCCTACAAGTGAGAAGGGCAGTGTCACATATGTATCTGTAGGTATCTATATCTATATAATTTTATGTGTAACAGATAATATTTTTAAATTTACATGCAAGTACTTGCTTACTTTACAGGATTTATTCCTCTGCTTTTATGTCTTCTTGAAGTTATCAGTGAATGGAAAGCAGATGAAATACATTTAAATAAGAAATCTAATATTTTTAGAAGTAAATTTTAATGCTTGCATCTACTTTATAGTTATTGAAGACCTGTGAGTCATGTAGTTCCATACAAAACACAATGAAAATAAAAATGAAAGAGAAAGCACAAACTTTCCTGTCTATCACACACACAAAAAGTATAATCCAAACACTATATGTTAGTTTTAGGTTCAGTTCAAGTCATTGAAGCTGTCAATCCACATGAAGCTTCCCCTCAGCTTCTGCAATATCAAATCAGTTACCCTATATGTCTTGATTTACCATGAAAGTTAAGTGTCATATTTTAGGCAAATAAAAATTATTAAATTTTGACAGCTGGCAAATTATGCTAACATCTGGTAATAAATCATTCTTGACAGTTCAATAGTACACTTCTTATTGCATAGTTATTAATATTATAAACAGAAAAACAAAAATTATAACACCTAATTAACATATTCCCTGAAGTAATGGAAGGGATGCACTGTTTATTTTAATGTGTAAGAATGTCATCTTTTTATGTTTGAGATTTGCAGGAAATTAGAACCAAATAACTATAAGCATGGATGGTATCATGCAGGACCACAAATTATTGGGAAATGGGTAATAGGGTGAAATTGAATTGCAGGCAATAGTAATAATAAATGACATTACCCACTTAACCATCATTCCTCTAGTATAATACACAATCTCGGTTATATTGGCTAATAGTTATAGAAAGTGGAAGTTCTAGTTGGCAATTCATCAACATGCATGCTCTCAGATCTAATAAGTGGTTGATTTATCTCTGACTCAGCTGTCTGGAGTTTGGAAATGAATATTATTTATGATCACCAATCTTCATAAAGGAGGACTTTCAGCTTTTACTTTGACAGTGACAATTTTTACCCTCATACTACTCTCATTGCTTTCATTAAAAAGAAGATATAAAATATATAAATAAAATCCTAATCCCAACTTGAAGTGTGTCCATAGCATAAAAACTGAATCAGGGTATCAAAATCTATTTTAAGGTCCTGGTTTGGTGTTATGTAAATCACTCTTCCACAAGTGCAATTTCCTACTGTAGAATGAGAAGACTGAAAAACATAATTTCTATAGTTATTTTGGCTCTGAAATATAACTTTTCTTAACTTAGGACACATTTCAACATAGTTTAGAAAATATATTTAATCACAAAGTATTTAATTTAAAATGATAAAAATAGAAATTTTACAGATTCATTTTTGTATGTAAGTGTCAATCATCAAAATCATATAATTAAGCAAAAACATTGTCATCATAGTGCTTTAATACAGGGGGATTTTTAAAAAGAAAACCATACAGTTACAAAGACAATATGGATCAAGAGTTGTCTATCTTGATTAGAAATCTCAGATATAAAGTAATATAAAGTATCTCTAAAAACTTTATTTAGAAAGTTCCTATGTTTCGTTTCATGGTTAAAGATTCTAAAAACAATCAGACTAAGAACTAAGAACTACCATACTTGTAGATAATTTGAATGGTTTTTGATCTTTCTAATTCCAGCCTCAATTCACTTTCAAATACTTAACATGTCATTGGAAGTATACAGGGGGCTCCTAATGAAATTCTATACATTGTATCATTTTAATATTTCAGACATATATATTTTCAATTTACTAAGAATACCAGAGTAATTTGCACACATTTTTATATGCTGCAAGTTGAACTCACACTACATAATTGTTTTAGCAGAATTTATATTTCAAGTCACACTGCATTACTTCATTGTCAGACACTTCTGAGTCAAATGCATTGTGAAAATACTGTGTTTTTACATTGTGCAGTTTCAGCAAGACCTGTTCATTTTTGTTAAAAATCTCATTATTGGTAGTTTTTTCTTGTTTAGACTTATAATTTTTCCTAGAAAACTAAAGGTCTGATGAAGACAAATTAAAAGGCAATATACAATCTTCTACTTGTTGAAGGTTGGGTTAACAAAGTACTGTATCCTTTGTATACTGAAAATAAGCATCAAGCAATAAATTTAGAAAATTTAGATTTCTGTTCTTGACAAAATTCACTTAGTTTCCCTGGTTATTTATACAAAATATTAGTTCATTTTTAAAACTTTTTTTTTGTCTTGGGATGTCACTAATTTATGCTGCTGACTGTTGAGAAAATCCTATGGTTGCAGTGCAGGAGCAGTCAGCAAGGAAGCTAAAACAGAGTAATTCATGCTTTTAAAGACATGATAAAGCTTGCTGGAAGCTGGGTACTACTGGTACAGATATCTGAGTTAGTTACAAAGACTATAGGCAGTGAGACAGAGCTAGGTTCTCAAAGGAACCAGTGCAGAAGTCCAGATATCTTGCAACTATGGGAGAGACAGACACCTCCTGCTGTGGGTCAAGCCTCAAGACAAAAGATCAAACAAATGCATCCAGACCCTAAGGACTGATATTCTAAAGAGTTCCCTATCACCCTGAGGAAGTCAGGAGTCACCATTCCAACCCCCTAGGAAAGAATCACTGCTTTCTAAGAAAGCCTTCTTTCTATGTGACTTGCTTCTCTGCATGTCCCCAGTTTAATCAATTTTACCTGAACTGTTAATCTTATTGGATAACCATAGTTCTATCCCACCTTGTATCCATCTGCCTTGCAAATTCCCAGTTTTCCCCAACTTGAACCCAGCTCACTGAAAAAGTTAACTGTACGGTCATGGCGGTGGTTTAACAGTCATGGAGGTGGTCTAACATGGCAAAAGGCCAAAGTGGAAATGCCTACCACTTCCTGCTTCTTCCTCAACCCTAACTGCAACTCCCCTTCCTGTTTGTGCGTGTAGAGGGTTCCAATCAGCTCCTCACACATCACTGAGGTGTGAGGAGCTGGCAGAGAAAGCAAGGCTGCCTAGAGTCATGGAGTTCTCTCCATGTCCTCGGAATAAAGGCTACTTTTATATTATATTTTTCTCTCTTATTGCACCAAAAACCTAACACTCACCCCATGATTTTACTCTATAACAGCCCCTTTGCAATTTGCTTGGGATGCCTTCTGTCTCTGTCTCAGACAGAAGCTTTCTTTCAGTAAATGTATTCTGTTTTTAACCTCTGTTGTTCCTAAAATTCCTTATTTTATTTTAGAGAACATGAACTATTACTGGACATAGTAGGTTTTGAGTTTCATTACTCTGTATTACTAGCACTTTCACAAAGCCTTCATATTTTCTCTTGCATCATCTTGTTCTCCATCTTTGTTTCTGGCATGATACATTTAAAGAATCTTGAAAGCATTAGGACTGGGTTTGATTACCACTGCTATTTTGGTGGGGTAGGATGTTTTCTAGTAATATAGGAGAATGAAACTCCCAACCTACTATGTGCAGTATGAGTTCATGTTCTCTAAAATCGAAGAATGAATTTTAGGCACAACAGAGGTTAAGCGCAGAATATTTTTATTGAAAGAAAGTTTCTGTCCAAGAGAGATGGAAGGGGTCCCAAGTGCCAAGGACTCTGTCATTTCCAGGGACTTTTGTAGAGTAAAAACATGGGGTGAGATGGCTTCAAGGTGGGGAAAACTGGGAACTCATAAGGTAGATGGGCATAAGGTAGGTGGGACAGAACTATGGTTAGTCAATAAGATTAACAGTTCAGGTAAAATTGATTACATTATGGACAAATGGGGAAGTGAATCACATAGAAAGCAGACATTCTTAGAGAGCAGTGACTGTTCCCTTGGGGGTTGGAATGGTGACTCCTGACTTCCTCAGGGTGATAGGGAACTCTTAGAATATCAGTCTTTATGGTCTGGATGCATTTGTTTGATCTTTTGTCTTAAAGCCTGGCCCACAGCAGGAGGTGTCTGTCTCCACCCACCCTGCAGTTGCAAGATATCTGTGCTTCTGCACTGGCTCCTTTGAGGAGCCAGTCCTGTCTCACTGCCTATAATACTTCTAACTAACTCAGCTGCCTGCAACAATCCCCCCTCTGAGGCAGTAACCCAAACTGCCATGAGGGTAATGGGAGATGACCGATATAGCCTTTTAAGGCTGAAGAGGGTCATACTGGTTGAAGTGCAGTCAGAGGTACTTTTGGAGAGCTTCTGTCTAGAGGTCCTTGATAGACACCAGGCATTTTCATCTTGGGTAAGTGTACAGCTTTATGTCTGGAGGAGACAAAGCCAAACAAACAGTTAAGTATGTATGGGCCAAAGAGTAAAATCAGTAAGACAATTATGAGGATGATTAACAAAGGTTTCCACCAAGAGGAACTAGAATTAATTCCTATAAGGATAAAGTCCAAGAAATTTTAGAATCTGACATGTCATTAATTTGTTGTCTAATGTCTTGAATAGCTACTGAGATATTAGCAGAAGAATCAGGGATGTGTACACAGCACTTAGTTCTTACAACTGTACAAGGGACCCTCGGTGCTGCTTTTATAGTCTAATGCCATCCAATTTTGAAGGACAGCCTGAAATAAAAGATCATCTATCTCCTTATATTTTATAGGAGATCTATTGGCTGTTAGGTAATTTTTCTATATGGTTGCATGAGCATGTAATATTAGGAAAGCACACTTAGAATCAGTATAAATATTGACCTTTTGCCTCTTGCTGAGTTGTAAGGCTCTGGTCAGAGCTATGAGCTCCACTAGCTGAGCACTAGTTCCAGGTGCAAGTGAGGTGCTTTCAAGAGTGTGGTGTGAAGTGACCACTGCATACACTGTCTTTCTTTTTCCATCTTCCATGAAGGAGCTGCCATCACAGAAGTGGATTAAAACTGGGTCAGTAAGTGGGGTGTCTAATAAGTGTTTTCTGGCTGCATATGTATGAAGAATTACCTGTTCATAATTATGTTTATCAATCTCAATTTCTTCCTCCTGTTCTGGCAAGAAGGTGGCAAGATTTAAGGAGGAACATGTCTTTATTTCAATGGTTGGTCCTTCAGAGGTAAAGCCTGTTATTTAAGAACTGAGTTGTCAGACAGCCATAGACTCCCCTTGGAAGAAAGGAGTCCTGCCACATTGTGAGGTGTGTATACAATGAGACCTTTGCCTAAAGTCAGCTTGGATGCCTCTGGCAATGAGAGCCATAGTTGCCACAGCTCTAAGGCAAGCAGGCCCCTTTGCTGCAATGTCTAATTCATGGCTCAGATACCCTGTAGGCTGTTGAGCCGATCCTGGATCTTGTATAAGCACTCTCAAAGCCATGCCTCACCTCTCATCTACATAGAAATTGAAATAGTATCCTGTGAGTAGGCTCTGGGCAGGGGCATTCAGAAGTGTTTGTTTAAACTTCTGAAATGTGGCTTGGGCCAACATAAAATACGGGTATCTTCCTTTTGGGTCTCTTTTATAAAATGATAGAGGGACCATGTAATCTGTCCATATCCTGATATCCAAAGGTGCCAAAAGCCTGTAAGCCCTAGGAATCCCCTTAGTTGTTTTAGAGTTTTGGGCTGTGGGAAGGAGAGAATAGGTTTAATTCTTTTTTTTTTTTCCTAGCCTTCTGGTTCCCTTGGATATAATGAGGTCTAAATATTTTACCTCACAACAGCAAAGTGGTGCCTTTGATTTAGAAGCCTTATAACCTCTGTGTGCTAGAAAATTTAGCAGAGCACAAGTATCTCGACTACAGAGCTCTTCTGAGGGGGCACATAATAGTATATCATCTACATATTGCAAAATGGTGACCTGGAAATCTCAAGACATACTAAGTCATGGGAGAGCACTTGTCCAAAACGATGTGGACTATCTCTGAACCTTTGGGGGAGCACAATCCATGTCAGTTGAGATGCTTGGTCCTGTGGATTTTCAAAAGCAAAAGAAACTGAGAATCTGTATGTAAAGGAATACAAAAGAAGGCATGTTTAAAATCTAACACTGAAAACCAACTGGCATCTTCTGGGATCTGAGAAAGCAGAGTATATGGATTGGGTACCACGGGGTGAATGGGTGCTACTGCCTCATTTATCAATCTAAGGTCCTGAGCCAACATACATTCCCACTGGGTTTCTGAATTCCCAAGATTGGAGTATTGCACAGAGTATTACAGGGCTCAAGTAAGACTTGTGCCCTTAAATTATCAATTATAGGTAGCAATCCTCTCTTTACTTTGGATCTTAAAGGATATTGTGTCTGACAAGGAAAAACAGTAGAATCTCTGAGGTGCATCTGTATTGGAACAGCTCTTATTGCTCTACCTATTTTACCTTTATTTGCCCAAACTTCAGGATTTATTTCTGTCTCCATGAGGGGAAGGCAGCATACCTGACCTGGGTGCATGTATATCACAGTATTTAAACATCATAAAATATCTCTTCCTAAGAGAGGACCTGGATTTTCAGGCTTAATCAGAAATGAATGTGTAAAAAGCCATCCCAGTAACAGCCTAAGAGTTGTGAAAAATAGCGAATCACCTCCTCGCCAGTGACTCCTCTCACTGAGGTGTGGCGACTAGAAGGAAGGCCAGGATCAAAAAGAAGGACCAAGAGGTTTGCACCAGTATCCAGCAACAGGCTGGTTTCTTTTTCCTCTATAGTCATGATTACCCGGGGCTCCTCTGTGGAGATGACAGTCTGGCCAGAGGGAGAGGGCAGCGAGTGCCCCGGGGCCCTTTGATCCAGCACCTGATAGGATGGGTCTGAACCCTGGGGCCTTGGCCTCAGAGGGCAGTCCAACCTCCAGTGGTCACCTTTGTAGTTGGGGCATGGTGCAGGGGCTCCTGAGTGCCGTCCCTCTTAAGGTGACCTGGCTTGTGGCAGTGATAACAGCTAAGTGTCATCATCAAGCTCTTCTTGGAGCCCCGGAGAATCAGACTTAAGGTCTGTTTCTACTAAGGCTGCAGCAAATGCAGCTGCTTTTTCTCAGTCTCTTTCTTTTCTCTCCTTGATCTCCCTCTCATTAGTTATAAAATACTGAGGAGACAACTTTTACTAAAGTATCAAGTGAACTATCTGGAGCAAAGGCTTATCTTTTGTAGCTTTTTGCTAATGTCTGGAGTTGACTGAGTAATAAACATGTGTTTAAGCTAAATCTGTCCCTCTATCAAATCAGGATCTAAAGAAGTATGTTTTATTAATAATCTAAGGAGTCAGAGGAGTTTTCACCTTTTTCCTGACAAACAGCTGACAATTTAAAACAACTAGAAGGTTTGTTTTTTGTCCTTCTTAGACCTTCAAAAATACATACTTGAAAATGTCTCCTGTTCCAATCTCCTATATTGTTGTCAGGCCACTTGGGGTCTTGGGTAGGAACTGCTTGTGCCTCAGTGGGTACTGGTGATTCCCCTAGCTATCTTCTTGCCTTCTAAAAGTGACAATATGATATTCTTCTTCAAAGGCAATAGCAGTTTGTAATGCTGCCACTCGCTCACTAGAAGTCAATGTTCAAGAGTAACATTATACCTTTCGAGCCTACCTCGTAGATCTGAGTAAATCCTCTAAAGGCATCAAGGTACTTATCAGGGTCATCTGAAAATTTTCCTAATTCTAGCTTAATTTGCTTTAAGTCACTGAGAGAGAGAGAGAGAGAGAGAGAGAGAGAGAGAGAGAGAGAGAGAGACCTATGAATGGGAGTGGTCTCATAAGGATTATAATTATACTGGGAGCATAGATAAGAATTATCTTGTAATGCAGGAAAATTTTAACATAATGCAGTTCTAACCATTTTTCCTCTTTCTTACAATATGTTTTTAGTTGTAAAAAAATCATAATTAATACTTCCCTCAATATTCCACTTTGGCTCTAGGGGTTAGGTAGGCCACACACATGTGCAGAGGAATACCAATTGGCTTTTTTTCAACATGGAAGGGTCAGACATCTTCCAGTGCTCAAGAATACATTTCAGTGGAGTAAGGGGCTTTGGCATTGTGTTGCCCATGTCTTTAATGTAAAAGCAAGGCATAAGTTGAAACCTTTTTTTGTACCTGGGCATTGAACTCAGTATCTTTCACTAAGCTATGAATGATATTGAGCTATCTAGTTATGCAAAAATAAATAAATAAATAAAATAAAATAAGGCATCCTCTTTTTATTACTATTTGCTAAATGTTCCCTAGGCATCCCTTGGGTTGACACTGCTCCAGGGCAGGTTGATGCCATCTGGAGATAATGGAAGATAGATTCAGTCTACCTATCTATCCTTGGCCTGGCATGCAATCCTATCTTCCCAGATAGCTCATGAACTTTGTTTCCATAATGAATGCCTAAAGAAGGAAGTATAACTTTGTAATAAACTCCTCCTTTGTTTAAAGGAAGAGAGCATATGTTAAAAGCTGAGTTGGAAACAGAATGCTTCTCAGGTTGTAAAGTAACTTTCCTCCAGAGATAGGTAGAACAATTGACTGGAGGAACCTTGCTCCATGCACTGGGCAGAAGAGTCTCCAGACAATTGTCTCCCACTTAGTTACCTAAGTAACCTTTCCTAGTAGTAGGACAAGGCTATACTTTATTAAAATTTCTATCTTTGAAGCTCACAGGTTAAATTTATAAATTATCATCTAGCAATCACATTTTACCAGCTATTAAAGGCACAGAAAAGGAAAAGCCTATTTGCTCTTAATTAACATATGTAAGGCACAATTGTAAATACATTCTTACTAGCTGCTGTGAAATGTAAACTGTTGCAAGCTACCTCAGTCTAATCTCTGAAGGGGGGGTTAGACTAAGTGATCTGAAAATCCACTGAAAAGTTTAGAAATAAGTATGAAAGAAAAGTGGAGATTTTCAAGTGTTCATGAGCAAATGTCCACTGAGGAACTTTTGGGGATCCACCAGAGAGTTGTCTTGGCCAGGAACCCTCTGTTCTCAGTTTCTATTGGTCAGAGATCAGTCTCTAGAAAGGAATCCAGCTGTCTGACTGGTCAACATTCCATTGACTCCATTGGCCACTGGCTTCAATGGGGATTCACCAAATAGATGCTTGGGAAAACTGTGCTCTGCTTTCAAAGGTGGCAGCTTCTATAAGAGTGATTAATTACCTGGCAGAGTAACCACTGTTTGTCAGAATTCTATAAGGGATAATTAAAAGCCTGAGCAAGATCATTTCCTTCTGCTCTATGAATTTACAATAAATGTTTTAAAGTCTATACTTGAGGGTTGGAGAGCCTCCTTATTCTGAATGTGTTTAGGTCCCATATGTGTGCTGCTTTTGGGAATAGCTTCTTCCATTGTCACATGGAAGCTGGTTCTCCCCACTGTGTCTCAGGTTTAATCTCCAAAGGAGATTTGCAGAACACTGAGCTGGGACATAACTTTTACGTGTGCTCTCCTGGACGGGCACAATTCTGATGATGTCTCATCTGACCCAGAGACGGGGTAGTTGTCCCTCATCTAAGATGACTTCCCTGTCTTTGACATTAGCAAATGCTCATTTTCTATGAGATTCACCAAGAAGGAAAAGGTTTGAATAGTCTAGAGATTTTTCTGACTTCACATGCCCATGTAAGGAAAGTATAAATTGGGAAATGAGTAGAGGTGAAGTCAAAGGAAGGAAACTGGGGCTGAGGATTTAGCTCAGTGGTAGAACACTTGTCTAAAAAGCTGGAAGCCCTGGGTTTGGTCCTTAGCACACACACACACATAAATCTAAAAAAAAACCCAAAACAAAAAAGTCCAAAAATATATTTAAAAAAAGGAAGGAAACTGAAGTAGAACAGGCTTGACATTTCCTCTAGAGTACAGAGGAGGATCAAAGCCAGTCTGTCTCAGTGAAACCTGTCCTCCAAGTCTTGAAGACTGGCCACCAGCCTAGCCTAGTGCCACTTAAACAGTGGAAGGAGATTCAGTTTTTATTTTAGGCATGTATATTTTCTAACTCTGAGCTACATTTCATTTAAGAGAATGATTTTATAGAAGTTTACATTAAAGTCTGTGAGAGGCTTTCTAATATTTTTTTCTCTAGTGCTATTGTCTAAATACAGTCAAGAAAAGTGCACCAGTAAATTTAGCAGCTAATTTAAATTTAACTTGTACAAGAACAAAACAATAATAATATATCATTAAGGAATTACCATAACTTTATAAATTTCCCATGTTTTAACTTAGATTCAGATTATTTTAATAAAATGATATGAGACAAAGCAATTAAAAACAATGGGCTAATAGAAAGCAATTATAACAAGTAGTTATAAACAACTGGCAAAAGCAAAGCAAAATTTGAAGTATAAAAATTTGTTACCTAAATGGGTCCCAGCCCATAGTCTATGAAACAAAAGCAAACTCTCACCTCCATCCAGTGATCTTGGTGGGACCTCCAAATGATGCAGGGGAATGAAAATCCCAAACTACTATGTCCATGAGCTCCTGTTCTCTAAAGCCAAACAATGAATTTTAGGAACAATGGAGGTTAAGCACAGAATATATTTATTGAGAGAAAGAAAGCTTCTGTCCAAGAGGGGTAGAAAGAGTCCCGAGTCAGTTGCCAAGGACTCTGTCATTTCCAGGGACTTTTATAGAGTAAAAACTTGGGGTGAGATGGATTCAAGGTGGGGGAAAACTGGGAACTCACAAGGTAGATGAGCATAAGGTGGGACAGAACTATGGTTAGCCAATAAAATTAATAGTTCAGGTAAAATTGATTACATTAGGGAAAAATGGGGAAGCAAGTCATGTAGAAAATGAGCATTCTTAGAAAGTAGAGACTCTTCCCTAGAGGGTTAGAATGGTGACTCCTGGCTTCTTCAGGGTAATAGGGAACTATTTAGAATATCAGTCCTTAGGATATGGATTCATTTGCTTGATCTTTTGTCTTGAGGCCTGGCAGGAGGTGTCTATCTCCCCCATAGTTGCAAGATATCTGGGCTTCTGCACTGGTTCCTTTGAGGACCTAGCCCTGTCTTACTGCTTATAATATTTCTAACTAACTCAGCTGCCTGCAACACTGGGATCCCAGGAAGGTAGGTTATAAGATTAGTCCACTTCTCCATTTAACCCTATATCCAACACTTTATCATGTCACTTTTCAATTTGTGCAATTCAATATTTATTATTTATGGTGTCCAATCTTTGACTTTAGATTTTCCTGTGTCACTTTCTTGCAGCATTAAAATAATTATATAAGGGAATGAAACTCTCAGCCTACTATGTCTGGTATAAGTTTGTGTTCTCTAAAATCAAAGAATGAATTTTAGGAACAACAGAGGTTAAAAGTAGAATATGTTTATTGAGAGAAAGCTTCTTCTGAGAAAGAGATAGAAGAGCTCCCAATTGGATTTTCAAAGACTCTCCTTTTTAGGGTCTTTTATAGAGTAAAACTACAAGGTGAGATGGGTTTAAGGTGGTCAAAAAGGGAACATTTGAGGTGGGCAAAAGGTGGGACAGAACTATGGTTAACTAGTAAGATTAATTGCTCAGGTAGCTTGATTATATCAAAGATAAATGGGGAAGTGAGTCATGTAGTAAGCTGTCATTTTTAGGGTGCAGTGACTCTTCTGTAGGGGGTTGGGATGGTGATTCCTGACTTCCTCAGGTGGTGGGAACTATTTAGAATATTAGTTCTTAGGATATGGATGCATTTGCTTGATCTTTTGTATTGAGGCCTGGCCCACAGCAGGAGGTGTCTGTCTCCCCCATAGTTGCAGGGTATCTGGGTTCTGCACTGGCTCTTGGAGGACCTAGTCCTGTCTCACTGCCAGTAATATTTCTAACTAATTCAGCTGCCTTTAACAATAAGACAACATGATACTGAACCAGATAGTAATCTGTCTTAAAAGACTTCTTACCTAACCACTTGCTCTACTGCATCTCTGTCAATTCTATGATAAAAAATGTGCCCAGCGCAAACTGTTCCTCCCAGAAAGAGGAGATGTGTGACTCCAGTACTGTGTGACTATAGCCAAAGCCAGCCTAAAAGAAAGTATATTCTTACTGTTGTATGCTACTGAGATTTTATAGCCATTTGTGAAGTTAAAAAATAGCTAATTGGTATTCTTGGGTTTTGAATCTCAAGTCAGTAACATACTAGCTATGTAACATTTGAAAGGACCCTTTTCCCTTTGAAAATCAGAAAAAATCAGTGGTATAGTTAGTAAGTAGTGAATTCCTGCCTTAAGCAAGCCACCATCGAAGTCACTGAGGAGAGAAGAGAAAACTTCTTTATGAATCATAAAAGTTATATTTTTATATAAGATGGCATGTAATAAGTGGATTTTATAGTATTTTAAGAAGGTAATTTGTTAAAAACTATGAATATCTGGGTAGAATATGGGCTTTAATTTTGCTGTCTCAGTATTGGCTCATTATTTATGACAAATATACCATAGTAATATAAGAATTTAGGAGAACAAACTGAGTTTGGTATTGCCATAACAATTTGTGTAGAGGTCTTCAGCTATTCTCAAAATTTAATTGTAAAAAAAATGAATGAGGAAGTGAGCCTTCACTACCGTGGGTTTCAGTGGGCAAGATGTTCTGACATGAAGGATCTCGCGGTGCTAAGGAAGAAAATTGTCAGCAGTGACTAAGGAACAATAAGGAGATCAGTATGGTTGGAGTGGAAGATGAGGGAAAGTAAATTGTTCTTTTTATGCATTAGAGGCTACTTAAAAGACTTCGATTTTACTTTGACTTGGGGTAGATAGTCATTGGGCTACTTTAAAAGCAGCAGAGGGCCATTGTGTTGGGAACAAACTGCAAAATAAGAAAGGAAAGTAAAATGGAAACAGGGCTGCTGGCTGGAAACCTGATTCAGGCAGCTGATTTAGTTAGAAATACTACAGGCAGTGAGACAGGGCTAGTCCTCAAAGGAGCCAGTGAAGCCCAGATATCTTGCAACTATGGGGGAGACAGACACCTCCTGCTGTGGGCCAGGCCTAAGACAAAAGATCAAACAAATATACCCCTATCTTAAGAATTGATATTCTAAATAGTTCCCTATCACCCTGAGGAAGTCAGGAGTCACAATGCCAGCCCCCTAAGAGAGCGTCACTGCACCCTAAAAATGACAGCTTACTACATGATTCACTTCCCCATTTGTGCTTGATTTAATCAATTTACCTGAGCAATTAATCTTATTAATTAACCATAGTTCTGTCCCACCTTATGCCCACCTCACAAGTTCCCTTTTTGCCCACCTTAAACCTATCTCACCTCATGGTTTTACTCTATAAAAGACCCTAAAAAGGAGAATTTTTGACAATCCATTTGGGACTCCTATTTCTCTTTCAGACAGAAGCTTTCTTTCTCTCAATAAACATATTCTGCTCTTAACCTCCATTGTTCCTAAAATTCATTCTTTGATCTTGGGAAACACAAACTTGTACTGGGAATATAGTAGTGGGTCAGGAGTTTCATTCCCCTATATCACTTTTACAATAAGTTGTAGGAAGTTGATAATGCTACCAATAAAATAATGGATACATCTGAGGAGAAAACCAGCAGTATATTCTGAGTGTCCACTGGATGTGAGAGAAAACAACAACAACAACAAAAAAAAAATCAAGAATGATTCTAAAACTTGGTGATACTTGTGAGGATAGAATTGAGGACAGCTGTGTTCAGTTGGAGATTGGGGAAAAGATTGTAGGCTCGGATTTGGGCTGTTTGTATTGAGATACAGAATGCTGTCTAAATAAGACATACCAAGTGGATAGATCAGCAAAGAAATCTGTAACTCATCAATGAGATCTAGGATACAGCTATATATTTGCAAATGTTAACATGTAAATAATTTTTATAGATTTTTGAATGGGCAAGAACACAGCATGAATAAAGAGAGAAGCTCAAAAGTGATTCTTGGAACATACCATCACTAAGGGCAGGTAAAAGAGGAAAAGATTTAAAAGAGATGCTAATAAGGTATGAATAGAAGGAGGAAGATTAAGACAGAGTTCCCCAAGATGCTGAGAGAAGAAGGTATTTACTAGAGGAGAGAGGTTTGCTGTGGTGTCTGCTGCTGTTAGATTAATAAGAGGACTAAGTTTTGAACTTTGGTTCAGTAATGTGAAAGTCATAGCTACCATGTCTAGCCCATTTGAGGTGTTTGGAAGAACACTTCAATGGCCACAGAAATTACAAACAATTGCAAAGAGCTTTATTGTATATAAGATAAGCTAAAAGTCAGTAGCAAGATCAAGAAAAGTGTAGCAAATGGAAGTTTCAGGATTAACAAACTAGTAATATACTGAGGAGTATAATTCAATAGAGGATGGATTAATTATAATTGAAGAGGGAGGATTTACTGGAGTATTAGTTCTGAGAAACTGAAGACTAGTATCTTTTTACAAAAGAAAAATTTTCATAGAAAAGAGTCTGAACAATGCCCCTATAATAAGAAACAAAGGCAGAATAGGTGGGTACAGGTGGTTGTGAGAGGATAGATACCCCATTAAGTGTTTGTTCAAGTTCTCTTCCATTTACTACTACTGTTAACACATCACACTAACTAGTGATAATTTTATCTCCCTAATTTACAAAATTGTTCATGCTCCAATAAGATTATAATTACAAATAATCATGTGAAAAAGGTTATTAAACTTTATCTTGCAGTTCAGCTTTGATAGAGGCAGATAATGAATAAAGACCATAATGACACAGACCGTAACATCTGCCCTACACCAAATAATTTTAAGGCCAGCATTCTCCTTAAATTAGCAATTTTTAGATTTCTCACTTTTAGCAAAACATTATAGTGAGGTGACAGACTCAAAATACTTCAACCAAAGAACAATTAGACTTGATGCAAAACTAAACTTTCTTTGAATGTCTTGATCAAATGATACCAAATCTCTCTGGAATGTGAAGGAATGACATGCTTGCTTCTGAAATGCCCAAGTGAAAAAAAAATCACATGAAATATTAAGTTGCCAGTATGATGGCTGTTATCAGTGATACCTGTTTGCAAGTTATGGCTCTAACTCTTACAATTGCTCAACACAATGGAGGTAATCAAGAACTGGTTTGATGAACACATGAATGGCTAGAATTCAATCTGAATGTCAACCTACAGCCAAGATTCTCTGATATACTTAATTAAAAGGAAAGGGGATATGTCTGTTTATGGTATAAAAATATTGTGAAGGTTTGCTTATCCATGGAAGCGTTCTTCCAGACAACTCAAATGGGCTAGACCAGGTAGCTATGACTTTCACATTACTGAACCAAAGGTCAGACCTTAGTCCTCTTGATCTATCCATGTGTTTTGTTTATTCATGAGAGCAAAAGAAGTAGAAAGGAGTATAAGGACTAAGAGAAGGGAAAAAAAGAGCTTGATAGGAGTGGGAGTTTCGATTTCTTACACCTGTCTCATCATTTTCCAGCTTTCTCTTGCCATTATCCTGAAATATCTTTGCCATCATAGATCCAGGGGAGTCCTTCACCACTACAGAGTCTGCGATGATGTCTTGGGATGTTGTCCAGTCTCCAGCTGTAAATGTTCACACATAAAGGAGCACTATGTATTAACTTGCCACGTATAAAATTTATAAACCCAACTCCATATATTTATATCTAAGAGCACTGGCTACATTGTCACTGTTTCTTTTTACATTCCCAGAAAGTGTTAATGCATGTCAATAATAATGACCAAATATTTTTGAATCCTGGAAAAATGCAAGGAGTAGAAAGGCACTTGACTTTTCTCAGTGGAGAAAAGTTGGTGGTCAAGAACTCTTTCTAGGCATGTATGTGACATAATATCTTAATTTAGGCAACTCTCAGTGAAACCAACAAAAATTCAGGTATCTGATAAAGATTAAGAGAATCGTTCCTGGGTGGCAGTGTGCACCACAGAGGTCCTCAGGACTTGTGCTGTGATTATTTGCCCCATGGCACATGCCACATCTCACTTCTGTGGTTATTGGAATGACGGTAGCAATGGAGTGGCTGTATTCGTAGCTATTTCTGCTAATACCTAAAACACCAACCTATAGAGAGATGCCTTCTAGGCATTACAGGATGAACTGCAGCACTTCTGGTGGGTTTAAGTGCAAGGAGAATGTTCTTTTTCATTTTGTAAAATGAAAAGCTGAAGTAACAGATCTCAAAACCACCTGGGAAACTGAAAGGATACATTCAAATGTGTCTGGCAGGAAAATAAGAAAAGGGTTTAAGTGAAGAAATTGAAAGAGATGAGGGAGGTAGCCTGCGGCCCAGGATGCAGCATTCTCTCTTGTTAGGAGCAAAGAATAATATAGACGATAGGGTGTCCTTTCTTAGCAGAAGGAGGAAACTTAGATGCTCCAAATATGATCAGCTTTCCTCTCACCTTTAATCTGGGCATTTGGCCTGAGGATTTCCCAGGAGCTATGTAATACTGAATCCAGAAATATTGGCCTAAGTGAGAGAAATAACAGATCATAACCTGGCTTTGTCATTTAGTATCTGTGTAAATTCAAGGCAAGTGATTTACTTTTCTAAACCTCCATTGGTAAAATGGAGCTCAAAGCTCAAACTCAATCTAATGAAAAAAACATTTGGTAGGTTTAATGAAACAATGCATGGAAAGCATTTTTATGATGTGCTGCTATATGGTCTAATGGTTAAGTCTGTGGAATTGAATGAGGCTTCTTTAAAACCCCTGGCTTATCACGTACTGACAGTGTAAGTCTGCCATGCTACCTTACCATTCTAAGTCTCAACGTTTCCAGCTGAGAAATGGGGAAGCTAGTCAATACCTCATGAGATTGCTGTGATGATAAAAGGCAATAACCTACACAAAGTGTTTAGCAGAATATTTGGCAAAAATAAAAATAATACATAATTATTATTATCAAATGAGAAGCACAGAAGTGTCATTTCACTTCTCACATGGTTGAAAAAATTTATAGGATGAGGGGGTTCATTTGTTTAAAAAAAAGAGCTCTCAATACTGGGATTGGCTTCAGAATATGCTTTTTTCATCCATGTCTTCCAGTGTTTTCTATTTTTGAAACACCAGATTCTACTTTTATTCCAAGCTTGATTGTTGTGGGGAAAATGTGTTTCTCATGCAAAAAAATTCATATGAATTTCAGTTTTCTTTTAATAAATGTAGCTAAACAATATCCTTCAATGAAAATAATACTTTCCAAGTTTCCATGAGATCCAAGTATACCGATGGAGCTAATATGTGAGATCTGTCTGTATTCCAGGTATGATGTGGATCTTGAAATACGCATCCTAAATGAAAACTCAGGCTTAACAGAGCAAAGCTCTCCAGCTTCTTCTTCATTTAAAATAGGTTATTGCCTTTAACCATCACAGGTGCAGCCCATAGTAGCAGTAAAATAATGGACTTTTTTTTTTTTTTTGGAAATGTCAAGATGTCTCTAAAAAAATTTAACCATGTAAAAAAAGATGGTTCTTTATATTTTACACCTGAAATTACTTCAACTCTTACTTGGAGCTCTCTTAACTTTCCTATTCTGGCGTAGCAGTAGACAATAGTGTTTAAAAGCCATTTCTAGATGTACACTGCCTTTTATGAACAGCATTCTACCTTGTAACTGTTCAGTGCCCCTGGACTACAGACCAGTTACCCCATGGGGCTGCCTGACTGCTTCATTAACTTTGCTCAGTGTAGCTTTATCATTGCTAAGCAGCCTCAATTTCCAATTACAGGGTAATAGCATCATTAGTTTTGCCATCATTATTTAGTCATAATGATAAGAAACAGAAAATATTGGAGCAAATTGCAAGGGATTTATACACGTTAAAGCCTTCATTTTTATGAACATATCCATATGCACCTGCACAGTTCAGTTCATTAACAGAGGCAGAAACTCTTTTTCTAATGTTCTTTTTCTAATGTTCATGGTTGCTAATAAAAAGCAATTGCAACCGATGGAGAAGGAACAGGGAGTAATCCTGCTACCTCTTTCTGTTTATTGTGATTCAAAATAGACACTAGATATAGTAAAATTCTAATTTAAAATGACTTGTCTCCTTCCTACAGGTTCCTCACCTTTGAAAAACTTTTCTTAGAAAACAAA
Organism: Hydrochoerus hydrochaeris; assembly: GCA_004027455.1. Classification (NCBI taxonomy): domain Eukaryota; kingdom Metazoa; phylum Chordata; class Mammalia; order Rodentia; family Hydrochaeridae; genus Hydrochoerus; species Hydrochoerus hydrochaeris. The sequence continues at coordinate 158,000 of PVLA01000783.1, forward strand.
ATAAAAGAGAAAGGAGAATCACTTCCAACAATTTCAGAAAAAAATTATTTTCATCTTCAGTTAGTAGAATAATATTTTGTCTGGTTTAATTAAAGACTCTAAAAGTTTTGACATCTGATTCATGGACCATCATTACAACTCAGTGTAGGAAGAAAACAAAGGTTTTTTTTTTTCTCCTTGCTTTTTAAAAGGCTTTATTTCTAATCAAAATGTGTTTGGTATTTGTGATCAGGAAATATATAAAAAAATCACAAATTTTGCTTATTATCTCCATAATTCAACTTTCCAGAAAGTATTGTATTCTATGGCAATCACTACCTTTTCATGTGTCATTTTTAATAATAATAATAATAATAATAATAATAATAAGCAAATATTCCCATTATAGTTTGCAATTTCAGGAGCACTTAGATATATATTGCTGTATTATTCTTATAACTACTTTATGGTAATGACAAAATAGTGTCTCCATTATCTATGAACTTAAAAAAACAATTTCTTCATCAAGTGTTTGATTTTTATTTTATTATCATTGTAGCAAAGCTTTATCTATCCATTTCTATATAATTAGAAATATGATTTAAAATATTTATTTTTTTCTAATTTCTCTTTTTTTTTCTAATATCTGTACTAGAAAGAATTGTCTTTCTGGTCACCTACAGTGTTGTTATCAAAATCACACATCATAACACTAAGATCTTTCTTTTAACCATGGTTAGACCTTCTCTGGTTTCTTTTCATTCTTTTCCTCAAATTGAAAACTGTCTTTTTCCATGCCTCAATTTTTTCATGCATTGTTATAATAAGCCTGCTTTTTTTCTTTTCTTTCTTTTCTTTCTTTCTTTTTTTTTTTTTTAGATGTCTGGTCTGCAATGCTCTTTTTCTCTGACTGTTTGTGTTTGGCAGGTAGATAGCTACCTCTCTGAGTATCAAGAAGCAGCCTCATACCAATCAGCAAATGGTTCTCTGACTTCTGGCTCAAAATTCAGAATCTTGATTTTAGAATCTGTATGCTATTGGCACCTAGTGAGATAAAGAAAACTTGCATCTCCCATGGCAGATTCTTTTTTCCCAAAATTAATTTTCCCAAAATTCATTTTAAAGAAATTATGCTCCAATGCATTACATTTATCCATTCTTTCTTTATTTTAGACTATTGATTAATACACTTTTGCAATCATCTTCTGACTTACAAATTCTAAGAATACATGCAATCAGGAAATTTTAAAAAGTTTCCCAAATTCTGATAGATTTTATTTAGGTACAATAACTCAGATTTTGATATAGAATTGTTTTTGGTTGGTTTTTTTGTTTGTTTGTTTTGGTTTGTTTTGTTTTGTCACCAAGAGTCAAATTCATGACCTCATGCTTGCCAGACAGGTGCTGTGCCACTGAGCTATATCCCCCAGCCACAGTTTAGATTTTTAAGCTTACATTTTTCTGTTAAAGATTTTTTCTGTAATTTTTCATTTTTGCTTATGTCTTTGACATTTAAGATTACTAATTATTCTCTGGATCAATGAGGAATTATTGTAAAGGAAGTGTTACTAAGCTCTTTTTAGTAAGTTTGATCTATATTCTTTATTTCTATTTTTACTCTTCTATCTAGCTTTTGATTCAAAAGATAGACAGAAAAAAAAATTAAAAACACTTTACAATCACTGCCCCTAGAAAAGTTCAGTAGCAACTCTAAAAAAGGAAAAAGTATAAAATTAAAGCTATCTTTCATTGTTTTTTATTCTATAGAATTTAACAAATGCATTTTTTCTGTGTGGTCAGTTTCATTGCCTGTTACATTTGGAAACAAATTTTGTCTCAGAGATGTAGAATCCTTTTTGTACTTGTGATTTACAACAAGATATTTCAGCTTATTGGAAAATTGTAATGAGTTACTACTGATTTTTCATGTGAACTTACTATGCTTACAAGACAGTATCTTAGGATTTAACTTATATCACAAAACACCAATTTGGTTCATTTGGGATTCTTATTTTAATGCAAGTTTCCACCTTATTGCTGAGGTCTTTTGAAAATTTATGAATTGTGTTTCTACACCTGGGGATATTTGAGCAATAAAACAAGTTCTCTTCCATATAATTTTGTCTACGATGCTCAATTTAGAGAACATTACCGATTAAGAAATAACTGTATTATAAATAATACAACACATAGGTGGCATGATTAATTTTGAATGAACCTGAGTTGAAATTTTAATTTTCCAATTTACTTAGGTAAGTGTCTGTCAGATATACAAATCCCATCCCATCAAAGCAATAAATTGCTGGGGCTAAGTGTAGGGAAGATATGCAAAGTATTTAGTGCCTGTTTGTATTTATTGAGTACTCAGTACGTAACAAACCATATAATTAGGAGTTTTGCTGTTTTTAAAAAAACTTATTAGTACTGTATATGTTTGCAAGACATAATGTTTATATTCCTTGTATGAAGTTGGTGGATATTTAATACATCTTGATTCCCTTTTTCAATCATTTTTCTCCTTTCTTTTCCAACTCCTTCCATTTCTTGATTCATTTCCAAGTTGAGAAAGATATACCTTCCCAATTCCTTTTATTTATCTTTTATTTTGCTATTTATTTGTGATTTGGATTTCTCAGATAAGATAAACTGCAATATTTAACTTTGTGTGCCTGATTTATTTCATTTAACACTAATGTCTCAAGGTGCATCCATTTTTCTACAAATGATTTGAGTTTACTTTTCATTATGGCAAATCAGTTCTTCATTGCATGTAAATACTACATTTTGTTTAATCATCCATCTGTGGATGGATGACGTACAGGCTACTTCCAACATTAGTTATTGTCAATTGTGCTTCTATAAATATAAGTAGGCATGAATCAGTATAATATGGTGTTTTTAACTCCTTCAGGTATATACCTAAAAGTGTCAAATGGCAGTTTTTGTCTTAGTTTTTTTGTAGAATCACTGTACTGATTTCCCTAATTGTTATACTAGTGTACATTGCCACCAACAATGCAGAAGGGATTCCAATTCCCACAGCTTTAGTTAGGTTGATTCCTAAGTATTTAATTTTTCTTGACGCTGGTGTGGATGGTATTTTTCTTAATTTCTTTCATGGTGTGTTCTTTAGTGTACAGGAATGCTATTGATCCTGCAAATTACTGACTTTGGTTATTGGCTCTAAAAACATTTTGCGAATTTTTTGAGTCTTCTACATAGAGCATTACAATGATAATTTGACTTCTTTCATCCCCATACAGATCATTTTTTATTCCTTTTTTCCTTCTCAATTGCTATTGCTAATATTTTTAGCGCTGTGTTGAAGATGAGTGGCGATAGTAGGCACCCTTGTCTTGTTCCTGATTTTAAAAGGCAAACTTTCAGTTTTTCGACCATGATTCATGTTAAATTTTCCCTGAAGATTTTGCAGAATTCTATAGTGAATTCATCAGAACGTGGGCTTTTCTTAGTAATTAGGGTTTTTTGATTACTGCTTCAGTTTTATTATTGTTTTTTTGTATTATTCATGGTTTTTAAATCTTCTTGGTTCAGTATTGGTAATTTGAACCTATCCATTTCTTCTGAATTCTCCAATTCATTGGCATGTGGATTTGTAACATAGTTGTTAATGACCTTTTTTATTTCAGCAGAGTTCACTGTGATTTCACATTTTTCATTTCTAATTGCATTGATATGAGTTTTTTCTTAACTTTTTTTGTTAGATTGGTTAAAGGTTTATTTAATTTATTCTTTCAAAGAACCAACTTTCAATTCCTTGACTCTCTATATTTTATTTTGTTCTCACTTTAAATGATTTATGCTCTGATCTTCAATTCTTTTTTCTTTTTACTAGCTTTAGGATTGAAATTTTCCTACGTTTCTGGGACTTTGAGATGCATCATTAGATTATTTTTCTGGGCTCACTCTAGACTTCTGATATCCACATTCACAGCTATAAACTTTCCTCTAGGATTGTTTTCATTGTGGCCCATATGTTCTTGTATATTGTACTGGCATTATCATTTAGTTCTGGAAACTACATTATTTCTTCCTTGATTTCTTCTGTAACCCATTGGTATTTATGTTTAGTTTCCATGTATTTGCATAGTTTATATGTTTTCTTTATCATTGATTTCCAGTTTCTTTATGCTGTGGGCTGATAATATGCTTGATATAATTTTAATTTGTTTTACATTTCTTTAAGTTTGCTTTACTGAATTTTGTGTGTGATCTATTGTGGAGAAAATTCCATGTGCTGCTAAGGTGAATCTGTTTTCTGTTGCTGGGTGAAACACTCCATATTTATCTATAAGGTGTATTTTTTCAAAGGTTATATTCAACACTGATATTATTTTGTTGATTTTTGTCTAGTCAATCTGTCTATTGGTAATACAGTAAATCCCCAACACGCAAACATTCAAGCTGCAGACTTTCATAGGTAAGAAAGGACCAAGAATTTCGAATATTCACATATAGTGAACAAGTTGCAGAAGTAGCTTATGTGAGTGCTACACGTTGTCACAGTTGTGCCACTGTGTGCTTACTGTTCAGTGGTACAGTGCTCAGAATCCAGGATGCTCCAAAGCAAGAGAAAAGGCAGTGCTTATGTGGAAGGGACTGCTAGAAGGTACAAAACAATATACACTGAATAATTGCAACAATGGTGTGTAAGACTCACACTTTGTCAGACGTATGAATGAATCTGACTTATGAACATTTCCCCAAACTGGAACTCTGTCATAAAACTTACTGTTAGCAGAGTATTGAGATTATGCTCTCCAATAGTGTTTCTGTTTGTATGTATTTTATGCCTGGCAGCGCTTGTTTCAGGAAGTTAAGGTCACTGTTTTTGGTGCATATATGTTAAAAATTGTTTTCTCTACCTGTTGGATTGTTTCCTTTACCAGTAATTTGTGACATTCTTTGCTCTTTTTGATCAGTTTTGCCTTGGAATCCATTTTGTCTGAATATAACATAGTTACATTTTTTTGTTTGTTTATTTATTAGGTTTCTTGGATGGAGTATTTTATCCATCTTTGATTTTTGTCAGTGAGTTGGTTTTTGTGTGGAGTGTGTTTCTTATACACAGTATACCATTAGATTTTGTTTCTTTATCCATTCTGCCCATTTGAGTCTTTTGATTTGGGAATGGAGACCATCCACGTTGAGAGTCATTACTGATAGCTAGTCATTTATTTTTGCCATTGACTTGTTGTAGATTCCCTGCCTTTCCCTTCAACTTCGTTGCTCACTCACCCGATCAATTCACATATTAGACCTTTTATCATTGTTTACCTTAATGTTTCTTTCTAAAGTGTCCTTCAATTTTTTTTGTAGTGCTAACTTTGTGCTCTTAAGATTCTCTACATGTGTTTTTATCATTATCTTGTTTCTTCACCAATTTTGAAACTTAATTTTGTAGAATATATCAACCTGGGTTAGAAATTGTTTTCTTCTAAGGCTTGTAACATTTCAGTTCAGACTCTCTTAGCCTTTAAAATTTATGTTCAGAAGGGTACTTGGGTTTACCTGACAAGAGATTCATTGATTTTCTCTAACCACTGTTAAGATTCTTTTTTTCTTGTATTAGACTTCTTGGATTTTGACTGTGATATTTCATGGAAATGTGTTTGCCTGATCATGGCTATTTGACATTTTATATGCTTCATTTATCTGTATGTTAAATTATTTTACCTTATTTGGAAAGTTTTCTGATATTATTACAGTAAAAAATGTTTTCTATAACATTTGTTCTGTCTTCTGATTTTTCAGTAATTTAAATTAATCTTATATTAGTCTTCTCAGAATCATCTGGGAAGTGTTAGATCAATCTTTCAGGTTCATTGTTATTTCTGAAGCTTCTTCCATAAATTGGTCACTAATAAGAGTCCTGTCTTCTAATTCTGACACTCTGTTCTTTCATTGGTCATTTGTGATGCCAATACTTTTGATAGCATTTTTAATCTCATGAATTTCTATTTGCAGCATCATGTGGATTCTAATTCTTTCTGTGCTGGCCATTCATGTTTTGCATGATTTTGTTCAGCTCTTTGAGCTTTTCATTAGTATCTTCTGTATATTAACTGATAATTTTATTTATTTGGTTCAGTATATTATTGCTTCTATCTTCTTAAAGGTTGCCAAATGCCTTATTGTTTTGTTATCTCCACTGGTATTTTGAATAATTTTAGTGTGTGGCTTTTGATTACTCCCATTAGATGCCTTATTGACTAGTTTTGAAAGTTTGGAACTTTTGGAGGCATTTTGTTGGCTTATCTATGTGTTTCTATGTGTTTATTTTTCATTGAGGCATGCAGGATAGTAATAGTGGAAATCTTAGTTTCCAATAAGGAGATTTCTTTAGTTAATGTCTACTTTATAGAGATGTCTCTCTTTTTTTTTTTTGTACCAGGGATCAAACTCATGACCTTACACTTGCAAAGCAGGTGCTTATGCCACTGAGCTAAATCCCAGACCCTGATGTCTTCTTGTCTATAGCTAATTATTTGACTTTATCTCTGTCCCAGGATCAAACCACCTTCATTTACTTGAGTTGCACTATATTTAACCCACATACAGTTGTCCAGTTGTGAACTGCAGTATTATTAATGATCCCAAGAAATTTGCATGTCAAGAAAACCAATAAATATCAATAGCTATATTACCTTCTCTATGGTAATAAAATCAACTTTAATTATAGTGTCAAACACAAACTAGGTACTGAAAAATCTTAAGGGCCAATAATGTACTTAAGGACAAATCAAAGATGTTTTTACTTATAACATGACAACTAAGCCAAATTAACTATTTGTACACTCCCACTATTTTTACTTATTTATTTATTGGTACCAAGGATTGAACTCATGACTTTGTGCTTGGTAGGCAGGCACTTACACCACTGAACTAAACCCCCTGGCTCAATCTTGCCGTTTTAAAACACTGGTGGTACATGCATGACTGCTCTAATTGCTGGCCTAAATAACTTTGATTAGTATTTTAACTAACCAGATTAATAAAAAGTCTATAAATGAACTGAATCTAGTTAGTTGCTTGAATTTGAATAACTACCACTCAAATACAAAGTTACACTACTCATACCAATTGAAATTATTACAATGATCAAAATGTTTATCTAAAGATAATATATTTATATTCAAGAATAGTTTACCAATAATTAATTCTCTAAATTTTAACCTAGAAATCTTACAAGAAACCCATTGATGGTGAATATACTATCCATTTTTCAATGACTGTTCTGGAAATCAGGTATATTACAAATTTATAACATGTAATGTTTTCATTAAGGAACTGTAATATGATGACATCTGGTCTATTAAATCAATAACTTCCTTTGTAATCTTAACCGTAATCAAGGACTTTCTGAGAAGCAGTATCAGTTGCCCAGTGCAACAATCATGCATATATCATTGGAAGTTTAGGGTAATAGGAATAATCAAATTCAAATTAGATCTGCCTGGCAGTGAGACACACTAATTATAGCCTTGCCATGAATGTGTTAATCTGCTATTGTTCTTGTGGCATAAAAAAGTATTAATAATACAGAACAGTCACATGGTGAGATTGATATAAAAAACAGAAAGCAAAAGTCAGATAACAAAGAAGAAAAAAATTGAAAGGTTTTCCCCTTTTAGAAACTAAAAGAGAAAAAAGGAAAAAAGGGAAGAAAGCCAAAAATCCTCAAATACCTTGATAAAGAAAACATACAAACAAACAAACAAAAAAGGTAAAATCATAAAAAGATTGTGCCAAGAAAAAAAATCCTGTGTTTTTGAATAGTGGTTTCTTTCCAAGATCTGCAGTCTTGAAATTCAACTTTGCACACTTTTGTCCACCTACATTTAGAGCTTATGAATTCTAAAAAACTCTCATTGCACCAGAGGACTCTATGTTCATTAAAATCAGACTGTGGCTATGATTCAACACAAGGTGTGTCCTTGGTCCCATTGCTATACGGGAAATAATCAGCCTCTGGTTTCTGCTGGGCAGTGACTACAAGGTCAGGCTTTGAGCTAACTTGATGACTTAATGTTGATTTGTATAGAGTCTGGCTGCTCTCTTTCCTCCCAGGGCAATGTCCTTATTCAAGATAAGTTTGGTTAGTTGATCTTTGCCTCTGCTGTAGCATGGATAGCCTACTTGTGTTGGTAGATGGTCTTTCTGCACCATCCTGCAGGATGGCAGCACTGTCCTGCACGGGGCTCCTTATTTGTACTGGGGGAGTGATTGTCCTTCTGGAGAGGCCCTGCTTGCTCCTATCAGAAGACTATTGCCACTCTTCTGACCTGCTTTCTCACCTGAATTTTTGCTGATTTGGTTATACTTTTAGCAATGATGTGTTTAGCTGACGGTAGAATGATAGAATTGATATATTTGTATCATAAAGATAAAATTTTAAGACTAAAAGTCTTTCAAACTTTTAGAAGAAAATACAAGGAAGAGAAAAACTATTCAGAGTACAAAAGATTATTCCATTTAGACCAGCATAGCCTCCTCAATCTAAAATCCTCAAAACCAGTGTGGCTTTTTTGTGCTTCAATGTTATCATCCCTCCAATATTGTTTCTCTTTTATTCTTGCTAAATATTCTATGTTTACAAGCAAGAAACAAAATTATTTTTAAAATGTCTGATAATAGGCCAAGGTGGTGACACATGCTTGTAGTCCCTGAATTTGGGTGGCCGAGGCAGGAGAATTGTTGTGAGTTTGAGGTCACCCTGGACCATATAATGAATTGAAAGCCACCCTGGACTACTTGGACTACATAGAAAAACCCTGTCTCAAAAATAAATAGATAAATAATTCTGATAATTAGAAAAAGAGTTCATGTCTTTTGCATCACGCTCTTGGTTGCTTCACTCAATTGTTCCAATTTTAGTATATGTGTTGTTGATGTGAGCACATCGCTTCACTCAATTGATTCTTGTTTTTGTTCCAATTTAACGCTATTTTTATTTAAAGTTTCTTTAATAGCATAGTTCAAAAAAGAATGAAACCTATGAGAATAATGAAGTTCAAAATCAGCAAACTCTGTACTACTGATATTATAGCTACTGAATCAGAAAAGCTCTGTTCAATGACATTTAATGTAATAGATGTCCTTGTGGCAGTGAATTATTTCAAGTCCTAGAAGAGCACATATTTAGGAAGTCTTTTTAAAAATCTTTTATTAGTACATACGCACAGTAAATAATTATCATACGCCTTGAGGAGCTTGTACATACATGTAACAAATGCTGTTTTTATTTCCCTTCCCTCCTCCGTCCTTCCTTCTCCACATCTCATTTCCTTTTGCAAAAGATCTATCTCTGTTTGCTGTTATTGTTTTTCATTTTATTCCTTAATTATGTATAATTTGGGCTTCACATATAAGAGAAAATATGTGATATTTAACATTGTGAGTTTGATTTACTTGCAGTGCATTTATTTTCCTTCAAATGACACAAACTTATTCCTTTTGGCAGATTAGTACACCACTGTGTATAAACATCACATTTTTACCCATTTATCTGTTGTTGGAAATAGAGGTTGCTTCTTAGGTTTAGCTACTATGAGTTCTGTTGCTACAAGCAGGAGTATGTATGTATCATTGCAATATGAAGGCTTGAAATATTTTGAGAAGATATTTAAAAGAGAAATACTGGGTCAAATGGAATTTCTAATTTTAATTTTTTGAAGAAAACCCATACCAATTTCTATAGTGGTTGTACTACATTCACACCAATGATTCAGAAGGGCTTCTTTTTTTTTTTTTTTTTTTTTGTCTTTTTTGAGACAGGGTCTTGCTATGCAGTTCAGGCTGGCCTTGAGCTCACTTTGTAGCCCAGGCTTGTCTTGAACTCACAACGATCCTCCTGCCTCAGCCTCCTGAGTGCTAGGATTACAGGTGGGAGTCACCACGCCTGGCTAAGATTTTTTTGTTTTATTTTCTTTTTTGCAGAAGGGCTTCTTTTACCCTATAACTTCCATATAAATAAAATAGCATCACAATGCTCTTTTGAATTTTACTTTTTATGGCTGAAAATGTTTAACATCTTTTCATATATTTATTAGCTGTTTGCACTTCTTTTGAGAAGTGTCTATTCATTTAAGTTGTTCTTATTTGTTTAAATCATTTATTTTGGGAGGTCTGGTTTTTCTAATTTCCTTATATATTCTAGATGTTACTCATATGTCAGAGGAGCAGCTTCAAAATTTTGCCAATTCTATAGGTTGTCTTTTCATTCAGTAATCTTTTTTTGGCTGTGCAAAGCTTATATAATCCCTTTTATTTATTCTTGATGTTATTTCTTGTGCAATTGGGATTCTGCTTTGAAAGTCTTTACCTCTATCCATGTCTTTAAAAATTTTATCTATCTTATCTTCCAGCAGATTAAATGTTTTGTCTTAACATTTAGATCATTGATCTACTTTAATTTTATTTTAGCATATAGTGATAAACATGAGTCTAGATTCAGTCTTCTTTACATGTGGAAGCACTTTTCCCAGAACTATGTGCCAGAGAGAATATCTTACTTTGAGTTTTTGTCCTTTTTGTCAAAGATCAGAAAGCTGAAGTTCCCTGATTGTTTCTAAATTTTCTGTTCATTTCATTGACTCATGTATATGTTTTTCTTCACTACTATGTTTTGTTATCACTGAAACCTTGTATTCTAAATTTCAGCACTCACTGTGATACCTCGTGCTTTGCTCTCGATGTTACCTGGGATTTCTTCTGGTTCCTTATACACTTTTGAATTGTTTTCTGTATTTCTGAGAGGAATGCTATTGATATTTTGATTGGTGTTATGTAAAATCTATATGATGACCATTTCCACATACCGGTTCTGCCTATAAAACACAGTGAATAGCTTTCTATTTTTTGATGTCCTCTTCAGTTTCTTTTCTTAATTTAAAGGTTTTTCTCTTCCTTGTTTATGTTAATTCCTAAGCAGCTGCTGTAATCCTAATGGGTTTACTTTCATAACTGATTTTTTGTTTGTCTCTGAGAGATTTGTTTTGTTTTGCTTTGTTTGGTTTGTTGTTGTGGTACTGGGAATTGAACTCAAGACCTCGTGCTTGCCAGGCAGATGCTTACGCTGCTAACTTATGTCCCTGACTGTCAGAGGTTTTTAGAATCTATCCATGTTATGAACTTCTGGAATTTTTGACTATGATGAGTCACAGTTTGTAATTCTGCTGGTGTGTTTACTCGCATATTGAAACTTTCCCCATAGTTAGAATGGTTTCGGCTATAATTTTGGTAACTCATTATGTTTTATTCCATTCATGCTGGTCTTTTCTCTAACACCCATTTCTTTAGATGAATCTTCAGATTATTTAGCATCTGTTAGATCAAAGTTTCTTTCTTGTTTTTAAGATATCTTTCAATACACAGTCTCACTCAGCAGATCTGTATTCTAAATCTAATGTTCTCTCACATTTTTACTTCTTCTGCTCACATATTTGATAGAATTCTATGTCTATGTAATTTTTAGCCCTTTTCATATACTTTAACTCTTTGATAAATTAATCATTTGTCTTAAATTATTTTGGTTAACTCTGCTAATTTTTGCTTGAGTCATCCTTAAATTTATAAATCTGTTTATTTATTCCCTTATTTGTTTATATTATTTTTTCACTCTTCAATCTTCTTGGTTCCTTTTTGACCATTTCAAGTAATTCTGTGTTCTGATCCCTACTTCCCTCCCTGTCAGTGTCTATGTATCTGCTCTGGGGAGTGGGGAGACTTGGATGCTGCATGTTGCTAATATATCTATCTAGATCTAGAACTAGGCCTAGTTCTACATCTAGAACTAGACTGAGACCTAGATCTAAACCTGGATCTTGACCTAGACTTCTAAGTTTAGGTCAGTATATATCATCTCTATCTTTATCTCTATCTCTGTCTCTATCTCACAACAAATATGTGTGTGTACATGTGTGTGTGTGTGTCTGTGTCTGTGTCTGTGCTGAGTGTTGATGTTCAAGGAAAGGCTCTGTGGCTAGCATGGAGATCTCTTAAAGTAGATCTGCTTTTCCATAATGTGATCTTTGTCTTAGTATTGCATACCTCCTCAATTTATTACGATTGGAACCAGACGGTATAATTACAAGGCAAGGATTCCTGCAGGTTCTAACAATGTCAACATATCCAATAGCACTTGAGTCATATATTGAGACGTTCTACCCTTTTATGAACACCCAATACAGATGTAACCATACTGCTTTGTAGCTTTTTTTTTTTTTTTTTTTTGTACTGGGGGTCGAACTCATGACCTCTCACTTACCAAGCAGGAGCTAAATCCCCCGCCCCTAACAATACTGCTTTCAACAAATAGATTACAATGTGGAGAGTGAGGGCGGAAAAGAGGAAAGAAATAAGAAGCATATCTGTCAGTGAAAGGAGAAGTAGAAAAGAGAAATACAATAGGTGAAAAAATGAGTACACGCTAATGTTATCATATTTATAACTGAAAAAGAGGGCGTAGTGTTGAAGCAATCTGGGGGGAGATTTGTGTGAATGGGAAGTAGGATTTAATAGGAGGGAGACACAGAGACTGAAGGAAACTTGGAGACAGTGGAAACGGTTAATAGGTCCACAGTTGATGTTTGCGTGCTCCATGCCTGCATTTGGTAAGGGCTACGACAGCCCTTGAAAGTTGCAAGCCCTTGAAAGAGTGCAGGGAAGTATTTTCCTTTCATACAGATACACATAGTATATGCCAGGTGAAAGGTGTAAAGGAGGACAGGGCAGATAGGGGAATAAAAGAGGAAAAGAGAAGAAAAGAGAAGTGAGGGAAAAGAAAAAGGAAAAAGAAGAAAAGACAAGGAACAGGAGAAAAGAAACAGGAAATAATAATATGATAAAAAATAATGCCCCAAACTGAGGTTTCCTCACAGTTCATTGTACTGAACCAGTCTGAGCTGAGTTGCAGGTGGCAGCTGGTCGTTGCTACCCCTGTGGTTTGCTAAAGTGTCAGTCTGTGAGCAGGAGGAAGGTGATGCTGCTGCTGTGGTTACCTGCTCTGATTCTAGATCTGATTACCCCAGTTAGTTTTGGAAGGAGTGGGTGCAGTGTAGTTTGCTCAGGGTCAGGTTATCTGGTATATTTCTGCCAGGGACCTCTCACTCTTGCTCTCTTAATGCGGAGGAAACGGGTGGTAGGCTTCGTATTCTCCTTCGGGAAGTCTTTTGCGCACTGCGATGCTGGACACCCTCTCTGCCCAGTCCTTCCATTTGCATCCTTAGGTAGGTGCTGTCTGGCAGCTCCCTCCCCTGCATTTACCCCTTGCTGGCCATGATAATCTCAGAAGATCATCATGATAGCCAAAGAAAATTAACTAACTAAATAAATAAATATTAAAAAAGAAAACCAAAGGAAATTAAACTAAATCCAGTGACATCCCATTAATTTTTTAGACATTTTTAAAGCAGTTATTGCATTTCTTCTTTACTTCATGTTTTCACTTCATTCTATGACATGCCTCCTAATTTGAGATGACACACCTGATCTGATGCAAAAGGGATATAATTTAATAGTGGGTAAGGGTGGATTTGCATTTATCTCTTAACTTTAGTTTGTACTCTCTCCCTTCCTCTATTTAACAGAGACTTAACTTTGCAGATAGATAAAGTGGTCGTTTACAGTTTAAAAAGATCATAAAAAAGGCATTAAAACATGAGGAAAAGAAGAGGACTGGAACTGGTTTAAAACTAAGGCAATATATAAAAAGTACAGGGGATTGAAAGAAAAATATAGACTGAAAGTAGTTAGTAGTTATTCATATTGGTTAAGTGTCTTCCTTATGACTATGGCTGAGAAGGATATATGTGAGTACAAAGTTGTACAATTACTCTACATACATTGTTTCATTTAAGTTTTGGAAAATCATTTTGAAACATACAAGTCCATATCTGCTTTCCAAAATTCTTTTGTAGTTCTGTTTTTAATGGAATGCAAATTTTGCATTAAAATAATTCCATTATGAAATGTGCTTTAAAATTTATCTCATCGTTTTTGAGGTTAACACATACTTTATTTGCTTTTGTCTTTATTTTGTGTGGTTTTTGTTTGTTTCTTTTGTTTATTGAGTAACAGTTCAGTAAACTTGTCTGAATCCAGAAATAGGGCATCCTACTATCTCAGGAACTGAGAGCCATTTTGAATATACTTTGCCCTTGAAACAAAAGTACATCTAAAACGTGCATATAAAATAAATGTCCTATACTTCATGCCTTTGCCTTTTCTCATTTTGAAATGCAACAGTTTCAGTAAATTTAGAAATGTATTTCAATACTTGAGAATAAAAATGATTTTTATATAAAATTGGTTTATGAATGGATATATTAATAAAACATTTTAGGGACTTACACTCCACCGTTATTTTCACTAGCTATAAAAAGGCTTAAGTAGACAAAAATTCCAAAAATGACCTTGTTCCTTTTGTAATATGCCCAAATCTAAGTGGCAGTGTGATTAAACCTGTGTGACATCAACCATGGCAGACCAATGCACACATGGCACAGAAAATGTCTAAGAAGTTAAGGGAACTGAAAGAGTAACAAATGTGATGCAATTTAGTCACATGAGTGATTTCTGAAATATTTTTCAGTACTTTTCATTTGCCTCTGTAGATACAACACAAATATCACTGCTCTCTTCTATACATGCAGCATATATTAATGATTAAATTTGCAATTATTATAACAAGATATTATATGCATGCTTCATTTCTTAATATTTTCAATTAAGCTGAATTTCTAATTCTTCTCTGGAAAAATGCTATGAGAAAACTATCTCCCTAAAAGATACTATATTTGCTATTATGTCTCCAGCTGCAGGTTTCACCTCCAGGACCCTGTGAATAAAGTCCTGAGGTTATTTCTCATCTCTATGTCTTTCCTCATCTCTCAAATGGTCTCAATGATTCCTTCTCAATTTCAGCACTTACTGCTCTATGCCATGAGGGCAAATATCTAATTTCTTTAGCAGCTGGGACATAACCGGAAGAGTTCAAGTAATTTTTATAATGCCAACAACAAAATACAATACTATGGTTTCACTGCCACATTTTTAAAATGACAACTTGTTCTTGAGAATGAGAACTGATGATTTCAATCTAAAGATGAAGAAAAGCAAGTCAGTGGGATTCTCTGACATTAATTGACTCATCGTGTAGATTAGCATCATGATTTTGTTATGGACATTTTGGAAGAATGCCAGAATAACTACCAAAGAGAGGGGGCCTGAGGCAGGATATGACAAAGGAAAGAAACTACTTTAATTGCAGCAAGATCAGCAGGTGCCAAGAAAGAAAACCAAATTATTCCTAACATAAGCAAGATAGAGTATCAATAAATGGGCCATAAGAAAATAAGAAGTACTTGGAGTAAATTGCTCAAAGACCTTAAAGTCATCATAACCAGACCAACATAATGCAGGAAAAGCAGTTTTGTAATAAATCTTTACCATCAATTTTATTGCCAAGCCAACTGTAAATCTTCGATTAAGTTCCTCAGGATGAAAGTCAAGTTTAGAATGTATTTCTATTCATCGCCTTACACACTAGTACAAAGGAGTAATTTTGATAAATAGAAATTAAAGAAAAAATAAAATGAGAGCGCATGCTTTTCAAATGATCATGGATTTGTCAGAATTATTTATAAGAACAGCTAGAGGTGTTATTGGTAAATAACAAAAGCCTTTTTAATCATCTTATATTTGTTCCTTTGTTTTTCTATTTTTGCTATGTCAGTATTTCCATGTTACCTACACACTAAATGGATTCTTTTATCCTTCATAGGTGCCCACACTCTCTCTGTGTGACTTTCTTCCTCCTTTAAATTTTTAGGATTTTGCTCATATAGTTTCATGTTATATCTCCAGGCCCCAAAAGGCAGTTGGTTACACAGGAAAGGGGTTCAGAGGAGAGTTCGAGACCACAATTATATATTCAGGATGAAACAGATAATGAGAAGAAGGCCCAGAGTTGCAACCAGGTATGTAAGAGGATAATAAAAGAAGCACAGTGGCCAGGAAGTCAACACAGGCTGATGAGCAATGTCAAAATTCTACTGGGTTCAGTAGATAAAGACTAAGAATTTGTCACAATTGACAGCTATTTATTTCAGCTACTACAAGTTCCTAATTAGCAGCTCCACCATTTCCTAAGATTTAGGCAAAATGTCAATATTCCCCGGAAATCTTTCCTGCAACCATAATATTTGGTTCAGTTCAGTCTTGCAGAGAGAGAGAGAGAGAGAGAGAGAGAGAGAGAGAGAGCAATAAAGAATTCCAGAAATCAATGG
This sequence comes from Hydrochoerus hydrochaeris, assembly GCA_004027455.1. Classification (NCBI taxonomy): domain Eukaryota; kingdom Metazoa; phylum Chordata; class Mammalia; order Rodentia; family Hydrochaeridae; genus Hydrochoerus; species Hydrochoerus hydrochaeris. Next base: position 174,289 of record PVLA01000783.1, read on the forward strand.
TTTATGCACTCTTTTGCTTTGGTTAAACAATCATATTGCTCTTAAATCATGGCAAACGTCTGGTCCATTTTAGTCACACAGGAAACAAAATTTTAATTTAAAGGAGAAACAGAGGATGATAGGGAAGGAGAAAACGAAGGGAGACAGAGAAAGAAACAGGGAGATAAAAAGAGTTTCCCATCTGAAATGTTTTTCTGCAGCCCATTAACTTTTCACCAGGCAATTGCTGAGTGACTGATTAATATATAGAATTAATTTGAGTAAGACAATAAAGCTTAATAACAGTTTGTCATATTATATTTTCACCCAAGAATAAATGGTCTTTAATGTGAGTATTTTTAGAGATAATTTTTCAACATTAAAGGCTAAATCTATGATACTGTAGCATTTTAGTGACACAGAAAGACAGAAAGTCCCAGGCGGGATGGCTGGTCTGATGTTCTTCATGAAGACGCCCACTTCACAATTTATAAGTACAGTGTTGTATCTTCATGGAAAATATGACGCTGTGCATTTTTCTAATGTTCCCTCTGAAAGCTGTTAGTTTCACTAAAATAGAGACGAAAACAAAATAATGGGATGATTATCAGGTATTGTGAATTAAACAAAGCTGAATTTAGTACTTTATAATTTAATTGTAAAGATCAAAAAAAAAAAAAACCCAAAGTATTCTGACTTGAAACTCAGTTCAGGGAATGTAGATATAGCTCAGCGACATAAGCACCTCCCTGGCAAGTGTGAGGTTGTGAGTTTGATCCCTGGTACCAGTAAATAGATAAATAAATTAAAAAAAAAAAAACTCAGTTCAAAGGCAGTCAATTCTGACCAAATCAATTGTATGGATCTCATTTTATTTTTCTATTGAGTGTTTTAAAAATTAAATTTAGATGTCAGTAGTCACTGTTTGAAAAATTACATTCCTTTTCTAAAAGGGAGGAATTTGAACATAAAATGGTGTTTTTCTCACCACAAATCACATTGTCAGAAAGCCTCATATCACTGTAATTCATCTAGCTGGGGGGGGGGTATTTGCATATATTTTCACTTTGTAATGTAGGTGATCACTGGTATAGCATTATAAAAGAGCTAATTTTACCTTAAACTGATGCATATTTAACACGGTTTCCTCTATTATTTGTTTCTATCTGTAGTATCCATCGCCCAGAAAAGTACCCTGATGCCTACTATCTGTAGAATGTTCTAGTGGAAGTTGTACAATTGTTATTGTAGGAAAACAAATAATACAAATCGGATAAATGCAGAAATGAGAAAAGTTATGATATTTTGAGAACTTGACCTAGTTATCCTGTATCATGGTGCACTGAAGGGAAAAAAATTAATGTAAGGTGAGACATAGGCTGAGATCATATTAAAGATCTCTTCTGCTCTCTCCTGGATAGTGAATAAGATGAAATAAACCAAGGATTGTAGGTTAGTCTCATTTCCTTTATCAACACTGCCTCATGGCCATTATGCAATCACCTCTGTTGAGAATATCCAACAGACTGTGACTATTGGTGGTATTAATTAACAAAACTGTCTTTATATGTTTGTGTTTGTCAAACTCATCAAATAAAATAGTAGTCATTATTTTTTTTTATTCACAGATTGAAATATCTAGGCTTTGGAAAGACAAAATAATAAACCTTTAGAATGAGGAGGTATGGAGTAGAATGTAAAAGGAAAGATAGGACTGTTGATCAATATAATTTGAGGAGATGTAAAGGGTGACAAGGGGAATGCAATTTAAGAAATGGATAGTTGGGGTTGGGGATTTAGCTCAGTGGCATAAGCACCTGCCTTGCAAGCGCGTGGTCGTGAGTTCAATCCCTGGCACAAAAAAAAAAATGAAATGGATAATTTATGACAGATTTCCATTCAAGAAATATTTGACAAAGCCATGTACTGTTCATCATCTAGAATTTTGCAGTGGAAATGTTGACATTTTTCAAAAAGTCCACTGATCGCCTCACCCTTCTAGAACAAGGATCTTTTTTTTTTTTCTGATCTACACATTTTTTAGAAGAACAAGAATGATATGACAATGACAGTGAACTACAGGGACCACTCAGCTCACAAGTTTCCACTTCCGAAAATACAAAAAAAAGTTTTATAACAAATTCCAGGTAATAAGAGCATAGTGAGACAAAGCAAATTATGAATATGAATTAATTCATGAATCATGACAATTGAAAACCATGACCAATATGAAGTTTATTTATCCAATGATAAAAAATATGGTACTGAAAATTCAGTTGCTCAAGTGAGCATAAATGTGTAGCACTACTAAATAATGTGTGACCACAGGACTTGTGAAAGAAGACAAAAATTAGGTTTCAGCAAACTCTTGTGACTTTTTGACTGTCAATAAACATATTTTTATAATCTCTATTAATCAGAGAGGTCTGTAATCCTTTAGCCATGATTATTATGTAATAATAACAATAGTGACAGTGTTCACCATCAAGAATTCTACAGAATATCTCATTTATTCACAATAACGTCTCTAAGAAACTGTGGGAAAAATGTGTCTTAAATTAACTTCCCTCTAGTAACTCCAGGGACGTTGAGCTCTGCTAGGCCACGTGACTGTTAGTTCTGGAGGAAGTCTTGCAAAAGCGTAGTGTAAAAGGAAATGAAAACAGGACCCTAAGGTCCCAGTGGAAAGCTGCTGGGACAGCAAGTGAATACCTATTGTACATGTTGGATCTTATTACTGTTTCAGTTTTTTATTTTTATTATTTATTTTATTTTTTTATTTAAAGAGAAAAAAAGCAAAACAGAAAAAGGGGTAGAAACAATACAGAATTTCAGAAAAAAAATAAGCAATAAGAAATCACTAGTTGATAAATTACATGTTGTCTTCTTAGACATAGTTGTTAAAGTTACACAATTAAAGCATACAAAGTGGACATTCCAACAGTGAGACTGCAAAGAAGTTCTATGATCCAGTAACAACTTAGCAGCATGGTCATCAATCCTACACACTTAAACATACATGCAGCCATATCCTCTAGAGCACTTTCTTTTCTTCTTTTTATTGTTAAAGTCCATTATCTGTTTAGTTATATCCTGCTTCAGGTTGCTCAGTACCTTACTGACTTGTTTTGTTGTTGTTATTTACTTTGTAATCACCTTATATAATTCTGTTGCCTTGTTTTTGAGTTTCTCCTCATCCATGCTCCATGGATCAGCTTTGGTGGAATTGGGAGTTTTTTGGAGGTATTTTGTTACTTTGTTATCTACTTTTTTTTTTTTGAGGGTAGCAAAATACAGCCGAGCAAGACAGAACAAACCCATGCGACCCAGTGCAGTGAAACTACCACAGAACCTCACAGCAGGTCACCAGGACATGAGCATTGGGCTCAATAGTACAGCCCATTCTGTTCACAATAACTGTCCTTTCAATCAGGTAGAGAAAAATGGAAGGAAATATGGAACTTATAAAAACAGAATATTAAATAGAGCAGTACCATTAATCAAAACTGAGCAAAACAGTGATAAAAATAATTGTCTTCAAAGAGAGGTAGAAGGAAATCCCCCTTACTTGCCATGCTGTGTACATTCATCCTCCCAAGAGATACTCAGACCACCGGTGCTGACTTGCTAACGGGGGAGTGGTGGTGGAATGGATCTATGTCTGATTCTCAGGCCGCGCACTGGCAGGCCCCCAGCTGCTTATCAGGGCAGCAAGTAGGCTGCCTGTTCTCCCAGTGCCCAAAGTTCCAACTATTTTTATTATTTTTTATACTAGGGAGACAATATGATGTTTATAAGTGTAGGTATGATTTATTTCACTTATGTGTATGGTTTTAAATTGCCTCCATTTACCCATAAAAACTTCAAGATTATCCTTTTTATAGTTGAGTAATATTCCATTGTATAAAAATACCATATCTTTTTTATCCTGTTGTTGATGGGCATTTGGGTTATTTCCAAGATTTAGCTATTACAAATTATGCTGCTATAAAAATGGGTGTACATATATCACTATGGCATAATATTTGCAATTTTTGTGGGAAAATATCCAGAAGGAGAATAGCTGGATTGAAAGTGACTTCCAATTGAGAAAGGAACAATTGGGATAGGGGAAAGGAGAAAAGGAAGAAAAGATTATATGTATATATGTATATGTATGCAAGATAGATAACTCTACTACTAATCTCTGTCAATTCATCAAAAAGAATAGTTTGTGCTATCCTTGTTTGATTGTTTGATCATTTTTTATGCCTAGATCTTGTAACCTGAACAACTACTTCTAAGATAAAAACATGCAATATAATAACCAGTGTTAATGTCCTACTATTTTTTCTTTTTTTGAAATTCTTTATCTTTTCTATCCTTTTTTCTGTTTTGCTTAAAGAAAACATGAAGGTCACACATAACCTAAGATTGTTAAACAATTAAATTCTCACTTATCTGTGATTTACCCCTCCTGTTTCCCACTTCCATTTTTTGTAAAGAAAATACTTTTTTGGTACCAAGAATCAAAATTAGGATCTTGAGTTTGCCAGGCAGGCGCTTATGCCACTGAGCTATATATTCCCAGCTCGAGACTAATAAAATGCCAGAGAAAACTATGATCAAGGTCTCTGTCCTAGAGGCTGTGGACCCCCAATCACATAAGTGTGTCTCTCTTGTGTTTTCATATGATGCAACTCATTTTGGGATCTGTCACTTCATAGAAACCAACAAAAAAAAAATGGGTAAACTTTCTTCCCATTTTGCAGAAAATGAAACTAAGAACATAAAAACATTAAATATGTTTTTCAGAGTCATATGTGTTCAAAATGGAAATCTCATTTGTGGCAACTTTTCCACTTGGCCGGTGCTGTATTTTTGCATCTTGTATCTACCTCAAGTAAGGCATACTTTATGTTGTTGCTGCTGTTCATTTTCAGTTGGTTTATACATCAGTTGAGAATGATCAGGAGGATTGTGTAACTCCAGACCCCATTTTAGGAAACACTGCTTTAAATCTCATTTGTACTCCATTGATGGATCTCTAACAATATTCAGTGGCTCTGAATTTTTGCCGGCATTCCTTCTTTCACCACTGAAGGAATCCTCATTGAGCTATATCTATTAAATAATCATATTTGCTTTATTTGTCCTGAAATACAGTATGTACAAATTCTTGGTGATATGTACAAAACTTTCAAATAAATAGAATTTTTACATTACTTTTTTAGAATCTGGAACTATACTGAAAAATACTTTAATCATCATTTTACTGTTATTTCTTCAACTTCCTGCAGCTGATATGATAGAACCTATCCAGGGGAATAAATGGAGGCATTTTTATATCTGCATGATAATTACTTTTGTAATTTCCAGTAGGAAACAGAAAAGCTATTTATTGGTCTCTAGAATTTAAACATTTAAAAGGAACCTATTGCTATATTTATCATCCTTTACAGGAAATGGAAAGCTCTTTAAGACAGACAATGTACTGATAGGTTCATAAAAGACACTGCAAATTTAATAAGCTACACTATATTCTGCTGATTCCTATTTGCTATTCATGAAAATGGGAATTGGTTGGCTTTTCCTTTTATATTTTGTAGCTGGAATTTCAAGAGAATGAAGAAAAAGCAAAATGAGCTTCATGTTTTAAGAAATTATATCTTTAAAGTAGTTTTTCAACCTCTTTTTAGCACTGCCTTCATTCAGATCAACTATTCTAGATGTTTAGGACACTGCCCGTGTTTGTAGATGACTTAGAATTGTGCACAGTATGTGTGATGGAAATAATAGCTGTACTTTGAATATATAAATATATATGATTATATTTAGCTTCATATATCCTTAGTCTTTCTAGAAAATATATGAAAAGTGTGTGTTTGTGTGTGTTCTTTTGTCTCCAAAGAAGTAAAAAACAAGTACACTTACACATACTGAGTTTTTACTTAATCTCATGGATTTTGATCAATCTTTCCACATTTTCAGCTTTCTGGTTTTTGGTTAACTTTGGAAGTAGGGAATTCTATGAATTTGTAGAGAAAAATCTGAATACACTATGTCACTAAATTATTGATGCCAATGCATAGTTCTTTTCTAAATATTTTATCAAACAGCAATTTATTTCCCATTTCATGTTTCTTTGTGCTTGCACTATGATGGTTTTAATGAACGCATCCTACACCATTTTCGAAATTCCTTTTTTCCCTCATTCATATCATATACTGCTTATTATTTATGCATGAAAGCATCACAGAGACTTTTGATAAAACATTTTCTTTAAGTCTGTTTTCTTAGATTTTTATTTTTAAAAATTCAGAATTATTAGAATGATGTGAATGTTTTTTACGAGATAGTGCAAAACTAAATCGTCACTTCAAATTGGTTGATTAAATTATTAATATTCAAAATGATCATCATGAAGTGCAATTTTTAAAATTTCTAATACTATCTGTCAGTCATGTTCATTATAGTTTTTGTGCTATAATTTGTTTTATTTTCTGGCTTTTTCATGCCACAATAATTCTTAATTCTTAAATTTTATACTTTATTACAGTATGAACATATGGTTTGATGTAAAAAGCTGAAAATAAATGAGGGTTGCATCCATCAACATGACCAAAATAATACTAATATGTATATATATTTAGAAATTTTTGAATATGGGAATAATATATTATGAATTTTTGAATTGTGTTTAATGGACACAATTCAAGTTCCTTCTTCATTTAGAAATGAAGTTCAATGGGATGGACACAATTACCTGATGATTTCTTTTTATTTTAATGTGTGATACATGGTTCAATCCACAGCACATATTCTGAAAATTTGCTCCCTCTTAGTGGAACAAAAGAGGCACTGTATAATTACCACAATTATCACCTCTTAAAACTAATTATTTCCATTTTGTTTATGAGGTTCTTTTATTGATTTAACTCCTTTAGGAAAACAGGTCTTTTGCAAATGGATTTAAAAATTGCAACAGGTCCTGTTTTAAGGGAAAAGGCTATTCAGCAGGTAGCAAAATGTTAAGGATTTTTACTGGACACTTCAGTGTATTTGTGATTTTATTTCCATTTAGGAAGAGCACTGAGCCCAAGAGAATACTTTCAAGATCAGAATCCAGTAAAAAGAAACTCATAAATCATAGAATTTGAGACCTGCATAGAAATTCTCAGGTCATTTATTCAAAGATTAAGAATACTTTTAAAATTTTTCAAAGCTATGCACCTTTTTTTTTAATTTACAGAATTATTTTATGATAGTCACCCAGAGTCAAACATGAAAAGTACAAGAAATCAGTCTACACACTAAAGACCCCAAAAATCCAGCTGAGGGCCTGGATCCCATGGCAATATCTTGCATGAGTCCAGCTGAAGACCTAGAACCCATGACAATGTCTCATGCAAGTCTATTTCATGGATCTGTGCTGGGAGGACCCAAAGCTCAGTGATGGAAGCCAGAAAGTGTGTGCCAGCAAGATGCAGTATCTGTGCCAGTAGGTTAAAGATTTTTTTTTTTTAAAGAGAAAGCTATGCACCTTATAAGAAGGTCCATCCCAGCATTTTAACTCAAGTTTCCTGATGCTCAATGTTCATTCTACAACAAAATAAGTCTTATTAGAAAAGCTTTGTTCATGAAATAATGAGATTCAAAGTTTTAAATAAATGCTAAACTAGCAACTCTCAACTTTGATGAGACAGCAGTCATGGGGGAAAAAGGATAGATTCTGCATAGCTATAAATGCTACAGTTGTCTATAGTTATTGTCAGTGGCTGCATTCAAACCAGAAGAATTAAGTTAGATAAGACTTAGTTCAGAGACATGCATTTCAGATGCAAGCTTCCTTTATAGAATGGATGGTTAGTAAGAAGACTTTTCTTGGCAGCAACAGTGACATAATCTGGTTAAGCATGGGCTGGGGATGTAGCTTAGTGGTATAAGCATCTGCCTGGCAAGCGCAAGGTCATGAGTTCCATCCCCAGTACCAAAACAAACAAAAAAACAAAAAACCCCAAAACTTGTTAGGTAATGAGTAAGCATATTTTCTGATAACATGAACTTCTTGTTATCACCTATAACAGAGGTGCACACTCACACAGTGTTTAGGTACTTTGAGTTGGTTTATGGCCATCTTTTCCAAGTCTCAGCCCAAGATAAATATTTCATCCCTCTGACCAAAATTCTACAAGGATCAGTGATAAATCAATAATAATGAAGATCCATGTAAAATATTTCCTGTATCATTAAGAAATCTGCTTTTCAGATAAGAAGCCATTATTAGAGGGGTTGACTCTACACATCGCTCCCTAAGAAAGAGTAGCAGTCATTCAGTTAATTCCATTGTAAATACCCCTTTTGCCTTCTTTCATGATGGAAAGTTGATGAAAGAAATCTTAAAAAATATCAGAAGACAACAAAATATCAGTGTAATAAAGAAAACAAACCTTGTATCACAGTAACAGTAGGCATATTTTCTCTTATCCCATTGATAATCACAGTCAACTTTTTGACACATACTGCTTTAGCCTGGAGCATCTGTCCTATGGGATAGTGCATCTGTCTCAGTCTATTTTCTGCTGTACCAGAATATCTGAGACTGGATAATTTATAATGAATAGAAATTTATTTTGACTCATGGATCTGGAGGGTAGGAAGGCTCATCTGGAGAGAGATTTTATGTTCCATCATTCCATGGCAGAAGGCAAAAAGCAAGTGAGAATAAGAGCAGAGAGCAAGGAAATGCCAAACTCACTTTTATAACAAACTTCTCTTGATGTAGGAAATCTATTCACATGATAACCACATGAATCCATTGATGAGGACAGAGCCCCTAAGGGCTATTCACCTCTGAATGGGCCCCATCTCCAGACACTTGCCTGGAAAAAGAACATGGAAAGACAAGGGGCCCAGAGCAAGAGGGGGCCAAACTCTTTCTCAAACCTCTTACCCTTCTTTTAACTGACTCTTTCCTAAAATAACAATGAAACCCAGACAAGAAGATGAAACCTCTACAATTTAATCACCTATTATTTATCTTTACCTCCCAAAATCATTGCATTAAAGTTGAAGTTCTCAACTCATGAAATTTGGGGGTTGCAATCAAAGTATAACAGCATTTTAAGGATATTGAAATCCTCCCCAAAAGTGATACACAACAATTTTTGTTGCTTCTTTAGAATTCCTTCTGGCTGAGAGGAGGTGTGAATTTTCTTTCTTGTAGAGTTTGTCATCACTGTTGAATAAGTGACAAAATTTCACAGCATGGAGTGGAGTGAGGACAGGAGGCTGAGTTCAAATTGCTTGCTCTCTCTCTGTCTCTCTCTCTCTCTCTCTCCTTTCTTTCTCTCTCTTTTGAGACCTGATCCTATTGAGGAAATCCCATTTTTCATTCCTTTTTTTGTTAGAATGTAAAGCAATGCTGCATTGAAGAAAATATGTAGAATTCTTTTAATATTCCCACAGAAAGTATTTACATTGCTAAAGAAATGTTGTACTTCATAAAGATTATTTAGTTTCTGTTTAATTTACACAGGGATAAAACAAGTTTCAAAAGTGTTACTGTGACAATTACATGAACATCTAGATAAGAAAGCAAGAGTCTAAGCTACCTCAGAGGGGAAAAAGGATTTTATATTGAATTTGCACAAAGAAATCTCCCTTCTTAACTGGATTGCCACATGATTTTCAAACTAAGGAAGAAAAGAAAATCTCATCAAAATAAAAATAGAAGTCATTTGGTTCTGAAGACCAGTCTTCTAAAAGTGTATAACTGATGTGTACCAGTCATTCAAAATGTCCTCACAATTGCACAAACGATTTGTATTTGCTGGAGCAATGTGTGGTGATGCTGAGGTCCCTTAAACCCTAGAATGTGGTATGGAAATTATGGAATCTCTTTTTTCCAAAGGGCTTGAAAGGCTGCTTGGGTGAACATGGCAGTGTTTTGAGGGGGGGCGCATTAATTAGAAAATGTTTCTTCCCTAATAATAGCTAAGGTTATTCTAAAAACCTGGAACCTGGCAGGGGTAAGGGTGAGACTCTAAGTAACATAACATTTGGCAGACATGATGGATGATATTAGTTCTTTTGCTGTGAATAAGGAAATTAGAAATAAAAGTAATTTTTTGGGAGGGGGAAGTAATTACTTTTGACATTGAAAATTTCCACAATTTATATGCATTTGCATATACAGCTGTATGTAGATTTGTTGCTCACAATCAGTTCATGACAAACATTATGATGTACCTATTTCAACACTATGGTAATGGGCTCAAAGAAAATGATGAAACATTCAAATTAGGACCTCTAATTCTTAGTCATTATTTTTTCCTTGAAACATACTGAGGCTGGGGATTTAGCTCAGTGGCATAAGCACCTGCCTGGCAAGCTTGAAGTTACAAGTTTGATCCCCGGTACCCACAAAAAAAAAGAAAGAAAAACAGACTAACTAGCTCTTTATTTGTGTTTCATTTTTCATCTCAATGAATGTGTAACCTAGAGCAAACTAAAATCACCTTCAGGTTTTGGGATAGTGAACACTGAGGAACATTTGACAAAGGTGTATCTGTATTTTCTGATAGTTCTGAGGTCTACATATGCTTATGATTACCTCCAACTCTGAGTTCCTATTTCTGATTCAATGGTTCTACTTGTCTGTCAACTAGATCTAGTGTTTTCTCTATCTGACAAGGAATGGCCCTTTCTGTATATACAACAGACTCCTTAAACATTTAGGGTAATTGAATTCACAATCGGATGACAGATATTAATTATTAGTTACTTTTTCATTGTCAATTCTTAATGATCATTTTATTATGTAGAATTAAGGCTCTATGCTTTTGGCTCCATCTCAAGAAACTAATTCCTTTTTCTGTCTTCTGCATCACTCAATTTCTCTTCTACTGTGTAACTCAATATATCCAACTCTTGATTTTATTGTCTTTTAAAAGTCTTTGACACTCAAGCATTAGTTACTACTTCTTCTAATCAATTCTTTTACTAAGCAAAACTAACTAGCTCTTTCAAAATTGGTGTTTGCTCCTTCCATGACTAAAGTTGGAATAGCTCCATCCAGTTCATACCTACCTGTCTTCTGTGCTTGAATTATGCAAAATGTAGAGAGATGCAACCAGATGTTGTGGTGCAGGCCTGCAACTCCAGAAGCTCTGGGGACTGAGGCAAAAGTATTGCAAGTTCATGTCAGGCTTGGACAACTCAGGGAGCATAGAGATTTAAAAAATTAAAAAGCTTGGAGGTAGAGCACTTGCCTAAGATTTGCAGGGCATAGGTTCAATCTTCACTAACTCCAAAAAGAAACACGTACCCAAACAACCTAGCTGCTGAAGATAATTTTACTGTTTGGCAAAAACATTTACTTATAGTTAACAACCAAGTGCTTGTTAGATGAATCAGTGGTTTAAAATAAGCTGTAAATTTTCTTTTTCTTTTCTTTGTGTTTTGACTTCACTCTCAGGTCTAGTATTTGAGGCTGCTACATTCACCCAGTGATTGTTTTGTCTTTCTTTTCAATGTTTCTAGCTAAGATTTCTATAGTGTCTCTGAATCATTCTATGAATTGCTATCTAAATTCATCAGTTTAGGAGTTGTTTTCTAACGTTTCTTTAACTCCCTGGAATGCAACCATCTTCATTTGTGATTGCTTTCCTTTCTCAAGTAAATTAACATTGTTTAGGGACCTTACAACAGCAAATCTGATTAGTATTAGCACAGACACACACACAAAACAACAAAACAGATGGTCCAACTGAGTTATTTAATATGATCTGTGACTCACTGAAAGTGTAAAAATACACTTTTTTTGAGAAGTAGTTGACAATTGTGTTAGCATTTAAATTCATGCAACCTTTAAAACAGCAGTTTATCTTTTAGGATTGAGCCTATGTGTGCATATGTGCAATTACGCAAAAGTAAAATTAGTGATATAGATTGTTAAGAATTAGTTAAAGTCATGAGATTCTGGCTATAACTTAAACATCTATAGTGGAACCTGTGACCCCTGATATACAGTGTATCCACAGAATAAGTATTACCCAGTTGCTTTAAAAAAATCTTGATCAAACTCCTTCGATAGGTCTTTTTAAACTTACAAATTGATTTTAATTTGGAGCAATTGTGATTTACAATTAATTTATCAACATCAATATAGAACTACATCAGTGTATTAGAATAACAAATTAAACATTAATCTTGGGATGTAAGAAAAATATCTAATACATGGGGCAAGAAACAAAAAGAATAAGTGTAAGTCCTTTTCATTTCATAGTAGAGTATTTCTTATGAACTCACATCTAAGATTTATCTTCAGGAAATGGAACTTTGTTAGCACAGTAGGATAGAGCTCAGAAAGTTTACCATTCTAGGAAGTAGATTAGATAGTATGATTTTTACAAAAAGAAGTGATGGCTTCTTTGTGTGCAGGACTGCATGCGCCTGTTTGTGTTTTATTGCCTTGTATACATTAACCGAATTTTATTTCAGTAATTGTTTCCTTCTTCCACAGTTTATAAAAACGTTATCTTAAAATTTTCTTTTCTGTGAATGTACTTTGTCATCCTACTTGTTCCCTCATTGATGAGTTAAATAAAAGAAGCTTCAAGTAAGGCCTTAATCTGTGATCTGCAACTATGATTCACAGTTGCAGCAAACTATATTTTCCTTAGACTGAGCTTAAAAGGATTCAAATCAACTTCCATTTCGAAAGAAACACAATTGCAGGCACAACTTGCATATCTGCCTGCTAGAATACGGGATGTTCAGATGCAGATGAATATCAAAACAAACTTCGGAGCAGAATTAATAATCTGAAGTACTGTATGATAATACAGTGGAGGTTAAAGTTGTAAAATTCCTCTGGGTCTCCATGTTCAAAGAAAGCCAAGATGCATGTTACTTTACAACATATGATTCAAACTGGATATTATTGTTTAAACCTGGAGAAATGCTTACAGGAAGAAACTCAGAAAGTGCACAGTAAATTTCATATTATCACGTATGCATAGCTAATACTGGAAGATATTTACTAAATTACTACAGGAGTTATACATGAAATCAGTTTGAATGAGTTTTTTTTTCACTTTTTCTCTTTTATTTTTCTATAAATTATTGAGGGGCTAGAGAAATTATTATTTAAATTAATAGTGGGGAGAAGTATGTAACAATTTATAAAAATAGTGCAGCATATATTAGACAAAAGAAGGCTGTCCAGGCATCCCCCTCTGCTTATTAATCATTAGTCTCTATTTGCTATACAATAGAGAAAAATATTTTTCTTTTTAAATGTAGTAGCACAGAATATTCTTAGGAGTATTTCAGTAAGAAAACTCATGAGTACTGTGTCTTTAAACCTGGCTAACAAACAAATAATTACATGCGTTAATAAACTCAGTCAATTTGCATGCAAAAATTTTAATAATATTGATCTCTCTTAAAATTATTTTTGAACTATTAAAATATATAAAAATACACCAAATACTATGGAATGTATTTGTAACTTAGAAATCAAATTTAATTTTGCTGCTTGGGTTACAACATAGAGATCAGTGTATCATTGAGAACGAGTAGCTTTCTTATCCAAATAAGACTCAGTTACTAAAACAAAATCTTGATGCTTAGTTGTAGTTGTTCTGCTCCTCACCACATCTTGTTGATATAATTACATGGTAATATGCCTTTATTGCTCTTCATATATTAAGCATATGAAGGCAGCGTGATTAGCCTCAAAATCTTAGGTTAAATGGCAAATTAGAATCATTATGCCAGTCATTACAGAACAAGAATTCACTTAGCATTTTCAGTAGACTTGGATCTGCTTTACACTGAAGTTCTCTTCTCTGAATTGTCACACTGATTTTCAAGAGAAGTTGAAATCTGTGATCAAATACTTTGTTATTCAAGAAAGTGAGAAAGTTATTTTTAGCAATTAAGTACAAAATAGCCTTTTTGTGATTGGTTTTATAGAAATTTTTTGAGGATGGGGGAAAAACTGACATATGTAGTAAAACCAGAGGTAAATAGTCCTATGCATTCCTTGAAGTAGCCTCACATTCGTGACCGCTATGTATGACACACAGCGAGCAATGAGGAGTGATTGTTTGTGAGCAGAAATAGTGATTTTTATTTTTTTTAATTTTTTTTCAACAAGAATTAAATTCAGGACCTCACACTTGCCAGGTAGGCACTGAGCCACTAAGCTAAATTCCTGGCCCAGCAGTGATTTTAAAATAATAATTATTAGAATATTTTATTCCAGAACACATTAGTGTAAGTAAGTGGTCACCATGTGGGAATTTTGGAGTAGAATCTTTAAAAAATAATGCCCCAGAGTTACTACCTTACTGAGATCATAGAGAGATTCCAGGAATAGTCCTTGAATATTGTCCCTCCTTCCACACATTTTTTGCACTGTCCTTCCGGAACCAGAATTCACTGCACAGAGCATATTGCCTGGATCATAGACTTTGTTTGTTTGGTTGGTTTTTAGGATTTTTTTTTTTTTTGTCTTTTTTGAGACAGGTTTTGATATCCTTGGACTCACTTGGTAGCCCAGGTTATTCTCAAACTCACAGGGATCCTCCTGCCTCTCAGCTCCTGAGTGCTGGGAATACAGGTGTGCACCACCATGCCCAGCACTGAATTTCTTTTGGTTCATCTTGAAAACTGATTTGAAACTTGAAAATAGTGACACTGTTTTTACTCTAGAATAAGGTCTTTCCTAGATTTGGCTACAAAGGTTTTTTTGTATGAGTTGAATTGTGTCCTCCTCAAAAAGGATATGTGGGATTCCTAACCCCTAGTACCTTACAATCTAAACTTACTTAGAAAAAAGTCCTTGCGTATATAATAAACTTAAAAGGCAATTGGAGAAGAGTTAACCCATAACTCAAAATAGTTGGTGTTCTTGATTGGTTGTTGTTGTTGTTTGTTTTGTTTTGTTTTGAAGACAGGGTCTCTCTATGCAGTTTAGATAGGACTTGAACTCACTTTGTAGCCCAAACTGGCCTCGAACTCACAACAGTGCT
This sequence comes from Hydrochoerus hydrochaeris, assembly GCA_004027455.1. Classification (NCBI taxonomy): domain Eukaryota; kingdom Metazoa; phylum Chordata; class Mammalia; order Rodentia; family Hydrochaeridae; genus Hydrochoerus; species Hydrochoerus hydrochaeris. Next base: position 189,291 of record PVLA01000783.1, read on the forward strand.
CCTGCCTCCGCCTTCTGAGTGATGGGATTACAATTGTGCGCCACCACACCCAGCTTCACAGTTGGCACACAGTCACAGGTAGAGAAGATGCCGTGTATTGACGAAGGTGGAGACAGGAGGGATGCAGCTTACAGGTTACAACAGCAAAGAGAGACATGAGACCAGAAGAAACTAAGAAATGGGAAGTGAGGTTCCTTTCACTGGTTTCAGAGACAGCATGGCCTGCTAGCAATGTGATTTTAGACTTCTAACCTCCAGTACTGTGAGGCAATGAATTTCTTTAACGTTATACCCTCTAGTTTGCAATAGTTTGATATACCACCTGTAGAAGACTAAATAAGCATTATTTAATATGGCACAAAATTTATTGATTATTCCCTCTTGATTAGTCTAGATACACTACAAATTCAAACTAACTTTCCTAATGAAATAATGTTCTCATAAAAATATAATTATTATTCATTAATCCTATTGTCTATGCCCTCATTTTACCCTTCTGTCACTGTCTTCAATGCACCATCTTGAATAAGACCTCTGCCACTGTCCTCATGAAAATTATACTCCACATCTCCTTCTCCCAGCTGAGAGGTGGAGGGGCAAAAGTTATTCCTACCCCACCCAGATTCTTTCATAATCATTAATCTCAAGGGCCTACACACTTTAATAATTTGCTTGAGAAAATTTTCTGCCTGCTCCCAACTCTTGTAACCCATTTGGTCTATGTACCATTAGGAATCATCCCTCAAACAGTAAAAGGAAGCTGGTTCATGAATATTCAGGTCCTTTGTCCCAGACATTCTACACTGTCACTGTTTGGGAATCAATCTCAGTTTCTCGAGCACAATAGCCGGTACAAAGATGCACCTGGATTATTTCTTCCTTCAACACTTTTCTTTCTGGTTCTTCTTGATGTAATGTTTAAAATAAGCTACTTGAATTTATATCCTTAGCTCAGGATCTGATTCAGAAAATACTGGGAGAAGATATGTAATGAAATAATTTTAAAAGGAAAAAATGAATTTTTACACAGGTAAAGTAAATGTGAACAAAAGTAAAATAAATAAAGTAAAAGTTTTTATATTTATTTTTCATACTCAGTGAAAAATGCTATTTTATATTATTTTAAAATGCCATTTTAGAGATCACTGTTTTAATGACAATAAAGTCCTTCCCCTCTCCATCAAGGACACACAAGCAACCCGCAGTGAGTGCCCACGCCCAGTAGCACAAGGCATTTCTGCCCATGCTGCAGAGTAAATGCAGCTTCACTTTGTCCCATCACTCCTCCACTAGGTCAAATACCCAGTTATGTGTTCTTCTAGCACTCAGGAACCTCCCAAAATACAGCACTTATCAATTCTGTAATTTAATTTGGGTGTGATTTTTGGATAATATTTGCTTCCCCACTAGACTTCAAGATCCAACTTACTCACAGTTGGACCCCTACGTCTATGGTTGTTAAGTCTAACTCGCTCTTTAATGAGTGCTGACTATCGGAACTAATCGCATGCCCTTTCCAGCATCATTACCCTCTGTTCGAGATCATCTTGTCTTCTCCATGAAATCATCAAAGCGTCGTCAATGCAAGGAAATCATACAAACCATTCTTGCAGCTCTTTTGCACAATGAGACTCCGAGTTTGAAAAAGTACTGAATAATCTTGTCCAAATATTCCTGATACAATAACTGCTTTTATATCACCACTGAGTTAGGAGTGGTATACTATTGTACATAAAAGTAAAATTTCCTGAATCAAAATTCCAGCTGCAGAATTTAAGTGGTGTAACTTTCATTAATCACTACACTTCTCTCTGCTCATTTTCTTTATTTCTTTATTGTGTTGGTGTTAATTTTAGACACAAGAATATGTAAAAAAACCACTCAGACAGATGGCTATGAAAATTACTGAACAAATGTTAATTAATATTATTAATACACATTAAAGAACTCATGAAAGTAGCTAGAGCTTTGATTTAATAATTGACAATGTTTTACTTCGGATGTATAATTACCATCCAGGTTTTTTGACATGTATGTGTAAGACCTTGTAAAGAGTATTCAGTTTAATTTAAAGATGTCACAGTTTTTACATTTCAACAATTGAATAGAGTACAGTTGAGCTCATTGTGAATACAAGGCATTTCCTGGGCTCTGACACAGCGACATTTATTAAAAGAAGCGGGGACCTTTATTTATTGCTCATTTCTCTTCATGGTTCACAGCTTGTAATGATTTGAACCAACAAAGTATCCATTATCACTGTGTATGCATAAGCATATAGTAAGTATGAAAGATATATACTCTAGTATTAAAATCTCCCTTTTCTTTCTTGCTCATAATTGATGCACTCTTTCTGAAGAGGAGCTTGCAGTGTTCTGAACAAAGCTCACAATATAAAAATAAATTATAGTATGTATCCCTGGCATCTCACTCATAAATTATTTCTCCCTAGTGATGCTCTTTTATATTCAGTAGTAGATTTAAAATTTCCTTCCTGGATATTATTCATAGAGGATATTGTAGTGAAGAAGACTTTTTTTTTAAATTTTTTTTTTAATAGCTGACCTGCTAGTATGGTCCAGACTGCAGGTGAGGGAGGAGAGGAAGAAAAAAAAAAACAGGGGTCCTTTCTTCTTTTCGCCCTCACTTACTATTACTTGCTACTGCTTTTCAACATGATTTCTATAAACATTAATAAGCAACCCAGGAATCAATAAGAAAAGGAAAATTACACAGTGGAGGAAGAGTCAAAGAGGCTATCAGAGGTTTGTGATTCCAGTCCCTTTAATCAGAAGAGACCCAGTGCTCAAAGACTGCTGTTTCACTTTTAATTCAGAAGCAATTTTCTTAAAAATGGTTGTACCAAAAAAAGTTTGTACCTTTTAATTATCCAGAGAACTTGAAAAAATACCCCTGCCGGATATATTCATGCCTTTATTACTTGTTTTAATTCATTTTATCTTTCATTACTATATATGATTACAATGCATGACAATTGCACTTGTCATAAAGAATGGCTACATACGCATATTACACCTCCACCATCTTTACTATCTTTCCTTCTCACCTTTCCCTCTTCCTCTTTTCACAGCTCCCTTGTCATCCAACAAGTCTACATTCCCATCATAATTCTAAGTCTAATTTTGAAAATCCAAAGTTGAGCACCGCAGCCATAAGTCATGAGACCCATAATAAATTTTTCCATAGATTCGTGGAGCACAGTCAGTTGTAGAGATGCTGAGGCCTTTATAGGGAGACTTCGTAGAGATACTAAAGAAGCAGAGATACTTCTAGGGTTGTAGGGATTCAGCATAGGTGTACAACAAACCTGGTCTGACAGAAGTGTCCTAAAGTTGAAGTAAAAGGCACAGATATGAAGCTGGAATAAAAAGGTGTACCAGAATTAGAAAGTAAACTGGTGCCTGGAGAGTGCATTCCAGCATATAAAGTAAGCAACTTTAGAAACGTAAAAAATGGAAGCCAGACCAAAGCATGAAACTAAACCTCAAAGTTTTAACATAAATCCTAAATTGATAATCATAGACAGAAGCTGCAAGAGAAATGGAACTAGGAGAAAAATAATAAACTTAACTAATCTAGGCATAATGTTTTCTGACTCAGGTAAAAACACGGTAAAACAGAAACTGTTCTGCTGAATCCCTGAGATGGAGAGGAATAGAATTTAAAGGCAAATGAAGCCTATAAGATGTTATCCTCAAATGTGTAAGTAGGTTTGTAGCCAAAATGTCCACTTTCCTGATTAAAATTTAGCCTGTTTACACTAACTGACAAAATATGTCATTAATGAAATAGACTACTAAGTGAACATAATTTACTTGTTCAATTTGAGAGCCTATTTGGCAACTTTTCTTGTAATGTCAAGGATTAAATAGGTTCATGAGAAAAAAACAAAGATACCACTTAAGAATTGGCAAGTGAAAAATAGGATATTTGTTCTTTGATGTTGTCAACATCAGCAGAATATAAAGGATTTATAATGTGAGACTGTAAATAATAGCTGCTTTGAACTATAGAAAGTTGCCAATGGTATTAAAATCATTATACCTACCTAGAGTCCATAAACAGTGACAACATAGAAGAACTAAAAATTAATGAGAAATGTTTGCTTTATTTTTTTAATGATTCTCATTGTTAATTGAATTTAAAAGAATAGAGCAATAGGCCCCCAACTAGAAGAGTTCAACACATGGCAGGAGCATCAGTCACCCTTACCCCAACCCGGAGGATCTCAGTGGGCAGGTAAGCGTGCTGGTGAGTAACCCCACAGGGGACCGCAGTGGGTTGGCAGGAGCTCTGCAACCCCTAACCCCACCCGAGGACTTTGGTAGGCAGGGAAGGGCATGGGTAAGTCCTTCCCCGACCTTGGTAGACCAGCTAGAGTGTGGGGGAGGTTTTCTTCCACACAGAGGACACAGGTGGACTGGCAAGAGAACTGGTGAGGCATGCCCCCACCCAGAGGGACCCAGATGGGTCTACAAGATCCCCAGTGACATATAGGGTCCTGGCTGGGGCACACATCATGGACAGATGGGTCTAGGGGCCTGTAACAGTCTAAAGCCACAGTAACAAAATGAGCAAAGGGTTGGTTCATATCAATACTACTAGGCTAGTCAGCCCAGGAAGAATCCAGGATTCATCCAACTGACCCTGCAGAAGGAATTCAGGTTACTGGTACCTCTCCCACACTCTGGGGCCTGGCAACTAGATGAATGTCAGTCATATAGTAGGACTCTAAGACACAAGTGACAGACAGTTGAGACAAGTGGGGTTGAAAAGACTGACATATTAACCAAGAGGTAAACATGACAAAACAAAAAAGTGGAATGCAATCTCAAATCACTAGCCCATCTGGAACAAGTACAGGAGACAACAACATAGAAGATGTTGAAAGCCAAACAACTGAAACTTCTGAAAAGATAGGAAGTGAAGTAAAGAAACAAATCTATGAGGCTATAGAGGAAATCAGATCAGAAATAATCACTCAGGTTTAAAAAAATGACAAAATTAATGAAGGAATTGTCCAGCATAACTAGAGAAGACATACATAGAAAAAGTTCAGAAGCATAGGAAAATGATGGAAGCATTGAATGAACAATATAGGAAGGAACTGGAATACATGAAATAGACTCCAAGAGATATCCAGGAAATAAAAAACTCCACTGAAAGGTGGAAAAAATGCTTGAATGAAGCTGAAGATAGACTTTCAGAACTTGAAGCCAGGATCATGGCTAGTAATCATGAAAGAAGAGAACTCTTAAAAATAGCAAGGGACCATGAAATAACAATTCAACAGCTCCAAGACAATGCAAAGAAAAACAATAAAAGACAGACAGATATCAATAGCAATTCTGGAGTAAATGCAAACAACATTTTAAAAAAACTATTTGCAGAAATAATAGCAGAAAATTTCCCAAGCACAGGAAAAGAATCTGATATACAGATAAGTGAGGCATATAGAACTTCAAACAGCCATAACCAAAATAAATCTAAGCACAGACATATAATAATCAAGATCTCAGAAATTTGGCACAGAAACAGAACATTAAAAGCTGTTAGAGAAAAGAAACAGATCATCTTTATAGGAAAGCCCATTAGAATTACAGCTGATTTCTCAACACAACCCCTCCAGTCAAGAACAGCTGGAAGTGAAGTATTTCAAGCTGTGACGGAAAACAACTTTCTTTTTTTTTTTTTTGAAAACAACTTTCAACACAGACTGATGCACCCTGCAAATTATCTTTCAAAATTAATGGAGAAATAAGATACTTCCATGACTGAGAACAACTGAAGAATGAACTCCAAATGAACCCTAGAAAGAATAGTGAGATATTCTAAATAGAGATAGAAATGAGCACAATTCCCAGAACAACAACGAAAGAAACCATCAGGCAGGGCAAACAATTAAGCAAAGGGGCAAAGTAGTGCACCAACAACAGGAAAATAACATGAGAAAGGTAAGCCAATACATATCAGCGTACTACTAGTGTAAATGGCCTCAATTCACCAAACAAATAAATAGATTGGCACAATGGGTTAAGAAACAAGATCCAACAATATTCTATATATAAGAAACACATTTCACTCAAAAAGAAATTCATAGAGTGAGAGTCAAAGGATGGAAAACAATCTTCCATGCAACAGGAACTCAGAAAAAAGCAGGGGTAGCTATTCTGTTTGAAGACAAAGTGAACTTCAAGAATGATTGAAAAGATAAAAAAGGTCACTACATTTTTGTTAGGGGAAAAATTCAAGGGAAAGAACTAACAGTCATTTATATGCACCAAATATAGGAGCACCTAATTATGTAAGACAAATATTAATAGACATGAATAATAAAATACAAAATAGCACAGTTTTAATGTTCTAGCTTAATATCCCATTGTCACAGAGATAGATCAAATAGACAAAAAGTAAACAAAGAAGTAACAGAAGTGAATCAGTCAAACCCGTGAACAAATGGATAGAATAGACGTTTAGAGGGTGTTCTGCACAACATCAGGATACACATTCTTGTCAGCTGCACAAAGAACACTATCTAAAATAGACTATATACTAGCCCATAGAACATGCTTAAGCAAATGCAAATGTATTGAAATTATTCCATGCATATTATCTGATCATAGTGCACTGAAATTGGAAATCAATGGCAAAAGAAACTGCAAAAACTGCATAAACAAGTGAAAATTAAATGACAACCTCTTGAACAACAAATAGGTCACAGATGAAATTAAAGGAGAAATTAAACAATTATGTATAATTAAATGAAAATGCAGATACAACATACCAGAACCTTTGAGATGCAATAAAGCAGTCCTATGAGAGAAATATATAGCAGTGAATTATCACATCATGAAAACAGAACAAGCACAAATAACCTAATGCTGCACCTCAATCTTCTAGACAAAGAAGAGCAAATGAAGACCAATGCTCATAGAAGGGAGGAAATTCTAAAGATCAGAGCAGAAATTAATTCAATTGAGAAGAATTAATGATTGAAGAGTTGGTTATTTGAATGCAACTTGAGACCACACTCATAAGCGAAGTAAATCAGACTTGCATGTATAAATATTATATTGTCTTCCTAATGTAAAAAACTGAAAGAACAAGTAAGATTCAAAGTGTGTGGTAGGTATTGTGAAAGGGAAAAGAAACTTCTCCAAGGAGAAAAACACAGGACAACAGGAATATGGGAAAGGAGAAAAGAAAGAAGGGAAATATATATATGATAAATAACTATACTATTAATCAATGTTCATAAAAAAGAACAGCTTGTGATTTCATTGACAGTTGAATCATTTTTTTTCATGCCTGTATCTTGTAATCTGAACAACCACTCTGACAATAACAATGCACAATATATTAACCATTGTTAATCTCCCATTACTTTGTTTTGAAATTCTGTATCATAATTTTTTGTTAATTTTTGTTTTTAAAATAATACTAAAAAAATAGAGCAATTGAATAAAATATATCAGTAAAATAGGAGATGGCTCAGCACTCCCTTTGGATTCCCAAAGCCTTCCACTCCCACTAACAAATCATAGGAGGGGACCGGTTTACTGGGGTAGAAGTTGTCATCTGTGCCATACAAGGAAGCCAAAAAGATACTGCAGCAGAGGCAAATCAGGCAGTTCTCTCCAAAGCTGTCCCTCCCCCAGACACAAGTGAGTTCTGTGCCTTGGGATATCCTGCCCACTGCCTGTCCCTTGGTGACTGCACAGCACCAAATCTGCCTAGTAGACCAAAAGCTAGTGAGTACTTCAAGCGCATACAGCATTAGGTTTGAAGACTACATCGTTACTCTCTATGAAGTACGGAGGGAGATGAGAAGGGTTGGACACCTGGAGAGGAATGGTGTAACTAACCGCATTTGTGGTGCTGCCAGCTGGAGTGGTACAGGAAGAACATGTATAAGGCCCAGCAGGGATTGTTAGGAGGGAAGACAGTGGAGATCCAGAAGCCCATTTGCAGATCAGTAGACGGCTGGGTACTTAAGTAGTACCCCGGGGTTGCAATGGAAAATCTCCAGTCATAAGACAGAGGCGAAAAACCTCCAGCTACCCATGCCTACAGGAGCACACTTGAAACCAAACTAAATACTTCTTACACAAGGCAGATTCCGTGCTCTCCCAACTACCACAAGTCTGTTTCTCTGTGGATAAACATAAGAGGAAGAGCATCCTGGTCAAATTCTAAATGAAGAATAAATAAGCCTGGGAGAACCATTTACTTTTGTGTTAATGTATATGTGTTTTTTCTTTATCTCATTTTCTTCTTTCCTCTGAGAGAGAGAGAGATAGATGATGATGATGATAGATAGATAGATAGATAGATAGATAGATAGATAGATGACAGGTAGATAATAGATAGATTGGCAGATAGCTGTATTCTAGCATCTAAAGAAAGCAAAGTTAGAAAAGTCAAAAAGGCAGGCAGGCTGAAACACAAAAATGAAACTCAAAGTATTATCAGATATCAAATATATATCTGGACATATATCAGAGGTATTATATATATGAAAAAGAGAATAAAAATTAATTAGTGATTTAGTTTAAATAGTACTATCTTTCATGGGCATGACAGATTACTCCTCACTATATATTGTTCTTTCAGAATTTAAATAAGCTTTCTATCAACATATTATATGGTTCTACCTTTGCACAGCTTCCTTCAAATCCAGTTATACTTCTTTCCTCTTTCAACCATTTTCTTTCCACTGCAGATAACTTCTCAAATCTCTATTCCACCTGAAGCCCTGGAATGCAACTACTTTCAACAAAGTCTCACTGCTTCTCTTTCTTTCATTTGTTCTTTTCACTTTATTTTCTTTCATCCTCCCTGAACTGTTATCTTGTTTTATTCTCCCTTTTTCCTTCCCTCTTTTCCCATTACTGGTTAATGTAGTAGATCCTGTATTAAGTGGTATCCTAAAAACAAGACACCATAGAGATTGGATCCAACAGCTATCTTAAAAACCATCCTAAGAATTATAGAAATTAAGGAACTATTAAAAGATGATATGGCCAGGGATTTAGCTCAGTGGCACAAGCACCTGCCTTGCAAGCATGGAGTCATGAGTTTGATCACTAGTGCCAAACAAACAAACAAACGATTGCTATTGATTATTCTTGGAGATTTCCCTTTCTTTATCTCTTTTGGTCTGTCTTGGATTGAAATTCACGTTGTCTGTAAATACAATAGCTCTGCTTTTTCCCAGGTGTTCCTGTTCCATAGAATATTGTCTTCTATTCTTTTGACTTTCAGTCTATTAATTTCCTTTCAAATTAAATATGTTTCTTGTATGAAGCATTTTGTTGGATCTTGTTTCTTCATCTCTTCTGCCTATTTCTTTTGATTGGAGAATTGAAACTCTTTGCATTGATAGTTATAACTGACATACATTGACTTATACTGATCATATTGTTTTCTGCTTTTGGTTCCTAATTTTTCTCCTGTTTAATTTCTTGTCCTGCATGCTATCTTCTGTCTATTGGTGTTCTCGGATTTCCAGACATTAATATCTCTCTCTAAGAATATATTGCAGAGCTGGTTTGCTGGTTAGATGATCATAAATGTCTACACTTATTCATTGTCATGTAAGTATCTTGTTTGTTTATTTTTCTCTGTCTGTCTGTCTCTTTCTCTTTCTTTCTTAGTACTGGGGAAAGAACTCAGGACCTTGCACTTGCCAGACAATCACTGTACTGCTGAGCTATACCCTTGGCTCTGAAAGTACCTGGTTTCTTCACTAATTCTGAGAGACAGTTTTGTCGGATCCATCTGTCTGGATTAGAAGTTATATTTTTTTCAGGACTTAAAATACCTCACTCCAAGCTCTCTTTGATTTATGGTTTTGTCTTGAGACATCTGCTAGTCTTCCTTTATAAGTGATTTGTTTCTTTTCTATAACAGCTTTTAATATTCTATTATTGTGCTAAATTTCAGCAATCTTGATTATTATATGACCTGGTATAGATTTATTTTGGCCATGGCTAATTTGCATTGTATATGTCTTACGCATCTGTATGTGAAATTCTTTTTTATCTGCTTGGAAAGTTTTCTTCCATTACTTCTGTGAGTAGTTTTTTTACATCATGTGTTGGCTCCTAGTTTTTCATTGACTTGAATCCACCTTATGCCATTCTTCTTTGCATCATCTTGCAATTGTTGGATTGCTTTTTCATGCTCCCCTGTTATTTTTAAGAGTTCTTTTTTCTCATGATCACTGTCTTCCAGGTCTGAAAATATGTCCTACTTTTGTTGAGGCAATTTTGAAAACTTTGAATGGACTTTTTTATTTCCTGGATATCTCTTTGAATTTGTTTTATGTATTCCATATCTTTGCTATGTTGAGCATTCATGATTTCCATCATTTTCCTATGCTCCTCTTTTTTTTTTTTTTTTTAGCTATGCCTACTCTAGACCCCTGAGTAAGTCCTTCATTATGGTCATCATTTATTTCTTGTTTGTTTGTTTTTAACCTGGGATATTATTTCTGATCTGATTTCCTTTATAGACTCATGTACTATGATCTAGAACATATAAATAATTGAAAAAAATCAGACTCCAAATTTAAAGACCCAACCCAAAAATGGGCATCTGAGATGAATACACTTCTCAGAAGAAGTAGAAATGGTAAATAAATATATGAAAAAAATTTCAGCATCACAGGTCATTAGAGAAATGCAAATGAAAACAATGCAGAGATTTCACCTCACTCCAAAAACAATGCCTATTATCATAAAAACAACTAATAACAAATCCTGGTGGGGCTGTGGGAAAGGAGAAATTTTCCACTGGTGGTGGGAGTGGAGGGTGGTGCAAGCACTGTGGAAATAAATATGGAGATTCCTCAAAAGAATAGGATTAGAGGTTCCATTTGTTCTAGCTGCTATCTTCCTGGTTGTCTTCCTGAAAGAATTAAAAGCATCATACCACAGTGAAATATGTGTCTATGTTTATAGCACCACAGTTTTGTTTCTAGCAGAACAACTCAAAATACCAACATTATGCAGGCACTGTATCAATGATTTACCCACTAAAGCTGAAACAGTTAGGAGGAATGTTAGGAAAATAAAACTATTAGGGTGTGTTAAGTCCATAAGCAAGAATTGGAGGTGAGTCCTCTCAAAGTAAAGGGAATAATTTATAAAACTTTGAAAATGAATTTTTTTCTTCTGCTCCCACTTCAAAATTCCAAAATTGTCTGAGAATATAAGAATTTGTAATACTTCAGAATTTAAATGACAAAGTTATCTACTCTAAGATAAATTCAGTGCAGAGATGTATAATTGGGAAAGTACAATAAAAGAATATCAACAGACTAAGTGATTGCCCTTTGAAATACTTTATAATACAGTAAAAAAATTGGCAAGTTTTCTTCCATATAAATGGAAATAAGGTGCAAAAAAACTATTATGAATAAAAAAGTGAGTATGTCGGATGAATTTTTTAAAGCTTGACAGAGAAATATGGCATGTGGCAAAGACAACATAACATTGTTTGTAACACTGTATTTCTAAATATAAATAAAATGATTGAAAATGTATGCTACATAAAGACAAAAAACAGGGATAACAAAAATTGATCAACAGAAAATAAAAATGAAAGAATAGAGTAATATCTACTTATAAGATAGTATTAAATAATTCATCAGTAAACTTCCTAAAAATAGTAACATACCAGCACCAAGTGTGTTCTGGCCAAGAACTGCAACGTTTATTGAGCATTAGAAAATCTATTCAGCGAATTTACTGCACTAAATAATTAACAGAAGAACAAAACAAGAAAACCATAAATTATCACATTTAGCAAAGTAATGTTGAAGTGTCTCCTTTAATCACTAACAAAGAAATTTTTCTTCTAATCATATCAATAATCAACATCATACTAGAATGCCTAGTAAGGCCAAGATGAGAAATAAAATAAAATACATAAATATTAGAAAGAAATAATGATAAATAAAATGTATAAATATTGGAAATGAATAAGAAAATGTCATGACTTTCAGAAAACAGTAAGATGGAATTTTCTATAGCTTTGTCATGTTCTAGCAATGACAGGACACAATGGATGATGATAAGATCTGCTTAACAATAACCACAGAACTATAAAAGGCATCCAGATAACCCTAATAAAAATAAGCATAAGGTCCATATGAGGAAAACTATAAAATTTTACTGAAGGGCATAAAAGATTTAAATAAAAGGTGAACTAAGCTATATTCTAAATGAGATGCTTTAATATCATAAAGAAAAGAATACTCCTCCAAATTAATCTGTAAACACACTGCAATATAATAAAAAATCCTATTTGTGTTATTCACGAAACTCTAAATGTTCCTTATAAATTTGGTTTTTAAAAGTGGAAATAAACCATGAGAAGTTTACAGAAGATAAATAGGAAAGGAAAAGAGATTTACCTCGTATTTCAAAACTTATGAAAATCAGATAATTAAGAATTTATAATATCATTCTAGAAACAAAAAAGCAGTTGTTAGACTCTGGGGCTTTAATACATAGAAGGATTATGTTTTAAATTGGTGAAAGATTTTCTTGCAATAAACATTGTAAATTGTCTATCAATTGGATACAAAGGAAATTGGATTCTTACCTCCCATGATTTACAAAACTCTCCAGGTATTTTATTTCAAAACGCAAGAAAACTATGAATATGTTAGAAGAAGGTATAGGTTACTACTGTTGCTTTTTAAAATAGGAAGTCGTATAGCATATGCGTCTGCCTGGTAAGTGTGAGATGGAGAGTTCGATCCCCGGTACAAAAAAAAAAAAAAAAAAAAAAGGAAGTCTTTAGAAATATACAACACAAATGCCATAAACTATAAACAACTAATTTTACACTATGTTTGATCATTCTATAGTAAAAGTCACTAAACACTCATAAAAGAAGTATTTGTAGTATACACTGTGTATAACATAAAACTACAGGTTTCACATCTGTGAATTTAACATGTATGGATTCAACCAACCACGAATGCAAAACATTCAAGAAGAGAAACTGTATCTATGCTAAACATGTGAAGATTTCCTGCTACTATTTCTTAAACAGTTAAAACAATTATTTACTCATGTTTGACATGTATTAGATTTTATAAGTAATCTAGGGATTAAAGTATATGGGATGAGGATTATAAATTATATACAGATACCACACTATTTCATGTTAAGGAGTTGAGTAATGAAGATTTCTGGATTCCATCACTACCTGTATTCAATCAGGACCACAGATACTGAGAGAAAACTACATATACATAGTTTTGAATTACTATATTTGTCTGATTTAATATACATACATATTAATGTGTATGTATGTATCATGTTAATATATTGTGTGTTCATCCTATGTATGCATACATTTTTTATTTGTATATTTATGTGTATGTGTACATATATATATATATATATATATAAATCAACAAAAGTTCCATAAAATTCCAATGATGAATATAAAATAATTATCATAATTTCACCAAAGATAAATTTCTCAGAAATGCAGTATATTTAGAAGTAAATTCATAGAATACTGTTGCATAGAACTTTTTAAATAAAAGTATTTCATATGTATATTAATATATATTATATGTATTTGTATTTATTCAGATATTTTGTTGTATAATACACATGCTCTTCTCATTCTTGTACATTCAGCTTGACATATATTTATCATCTTTTTTTCTTGAGATTTTTTTTTTCTTTATTTACTCATTCATTACCAATCTCTTCTGTACAAAATACAGGTTTTCTGAAAGAAGAAGTCATATCAAATTTTCCCTGGAATATCCTCAATTTGAAATAACAACTGACTGACTCAAAGGAGGCCCAGAAAGTATATTTCAAATAATCAGACAAACTTTTGCAGCATTAGTTAATTAATTAATAACTACCTATCAGATGGCAAATTAGGACTGGTGGCATTGTAATGAAATGCTGTGGTTACGCTCAAAATTATCCCAATATCTATACTCTTTATCATGCACTTACAGATCAGAGAATGTAAACATACATCATATGCTTATAGGATGCTGGAACTTGTACTGTGTTTTCAAAATAGTAATAATATACTGATCTATGCATGGTAAGTATATTTATTTCAAAATATGTTTTTGGGAATGAACACAGAACTAAAATAAAATTTAAAATTATTGAAAAGCAGGGAAATGTTTCTTGTTTTCCTAACTACATAAAAATTCTGGAAAGTTTGTAAAGTGAGAAAATCATATCATTTGTCCCAGTAAACAAAAGACAGCCTGTATTGATGACAGCTACATTTTAACTTTAAAATAGATTAAGGGAAAAGGCAGATGGTCTAAAATTATGAACAACTTTTGAATCAGTTCAAGTGAAGACTTTGCACTTCTATTTCTCATTATTATAGATATGAATTTTCTGAATTCAAATAAACTACAAATATAGATTTATTGAAATATTTTCTATTTTTCTCTGTAACATTTGTCCTTGACTGTGAAGAATAAGTGAGAGTATGCACCTTCACATTTATTGTTGACTTTCTAAAAAGGCATAGATGTTAACTCTCACAAGTATTTTAGAGTATTGCCTTTGGAAAAGTGTTACATTCTATGTTTCAGATTCTTAGAAATAAATTTAAGTTTAAAGCACTTACCTTAACTGTAAAGATTTATAGATACTAGATTATTTTTAAAATAAAGTATTGAAAAGAGGACAAAAAAGACATCAAGAACTCTTTCTTTCATTGTGCTACCTTTAAAGGAATCTTAAAACTCTTTTCAGTTTTGAAATTGTAATTATTTAATAGAGTCCCTTTATTGCATAAATTCTAGAATTTTTTGTAAGAATTGAAGGCTCTAGATTCATTTCTTCAGATAATAAAATCAATGAGATGCCAAATTGCTTAGTTACTTCACTTTTGTTTATTTTTCAAATAACTGTTAAATACTATGCTTAATTAACCACTTCCTGAAGGATAGTGTTGGATTATCTCCTTCAATAAATTATTGATTCCTAAAATAAATAAATAGCTTTGCTTTGTTTTATTCTTATACTCATACTGCAGTACACCATTTAAAGACCAGGAAGAGGTAATCAGGAAGAAAGTATAATAACATTTTCTAAATCTTAGAATTTCTTATATTACTGTGAATAATTATAGCTATCACTGATTGTGTAGCTATTGTATAACAGACATCATGACAAAATGCTGAATTTCTTATCTCTTGATTATGTTTGGAACAGCCCCATGAAGTAACTATTATTAACTACAGTTATCTTTATATCATTGTTGAAAAAAATGAGTCAGTTAACAAAGATTAACTGACTCCCATGATTTATAGTCCAGAAGAATTGGAACCACACTTTTATTCATATTCTGAGCTTGTAGCTCAGGCAAGCTTTTAAAGTCTATATTATGGAAACTGGGTGTGTGTTTCTGTTAGAAAATTGTCATATTATTTCTTAAGAGGATAATTCTATGGCATTTTAGCTCAAAGAACATGTTGGAGAGTCATTGACTGAATAGGAGTTTGGAGGACAGTGAATTCTTAAAACTTGTCAGTTCACTTTGAACTCTACCAGTATCTTTGAATAATCATTTGTAAATTGTGTTATATGCAGCTTTGTGATACACAAATCATCACTGCGGTGGTTAATCCTCTATAATTACATACACATTCTCTTACCTCCACACCATCTGCTGAAACTACAAAAATCTTATCATAATCTCAAAGAATTATAAAAGAGCTAGAGATGGATGTTTTTCACTTGACAAATCTTTATTCAGAGTTTATAAGTACACGTAGTGTGCAAAAAGGAGTAGATACTGAGATATGAGCTATTTTTAAAGTAGCTTACAATCAGGAAGTGGGGAAGAAAAACATGCATACAAATAGCACAAGAGAGTGAATAAATTAAAGGTGAATTTCTGCCAACTGCAGTGAGTGTATGTACGTTATTATGGAGTTACTATGTGCCAAACTTTGTATCATGTGGTGCAGATTGCCGTGTCTTAAAGACTTGACCCTGAGCTTGACACTATTAGCAGGTGGTGAAAACAGTTAGTGATGGAATCAAGGAGAAAAATTTTTGCTCTTAAGAGTAGTCATGCTCTCCCTGAGAATTATGGGACCCCATATTTCCCTGTCTTTTTCACACGTAGGCCATGAGCTGATCAGCTGTGGTCTACCACACCATCCTCAGCATGACTGGCTGCCTCGCCACAGACAATGGCTGCAACCAATACTTGAAAGAAACCCTTTAGACTATAAGCTAAAATGCTGATTACCTCGGGTGACTGTGACAGTAAGGGGAAGCTGACAAACACCGTATGTGTCCATTACCGTTTGACTGTCAAATTAGAAGATGAGGAATCTGTGTGGAGAAGACGGAAGCATTTTAAGTCAAGCCTGAAGTCTTTGAATAACGTCAGAGCAGAGGATGACTTGGGCTCGGGTTAGGCGTTCATCTAGCAATTGTTGTACTTACACAAATTTTCTGATTTCTAGTGTTCTCCACGTAAGAGTTATTCGATGTACAAGAAATATTACATTTAAATCATATCTTAGCATCAATATAATCTTTGGAAACCCAATATTCTTGTATACTGAAGCTAAAGAAATGTAATGAATGTTCAGGAAGGTGGATGTGAGTATTAGGCAGGGAAATATTTGGAAATGAATATAGTATTTATTGATTTTGATGTTTTAAATCCATTTGTCACTATGAATCTGGAATTTAATAGACTCTACTGAAATCATGTGTCATTGCAATGTAATAGAAACTAAAAATGAAAGAATTTGTTGTTTTGAAAATTTTAAAATCACAATTTACAATGCCCTTTTAAATGTGGATGAATGTTTACTTATGTTCATGCAGCAAAGGTACTTGGAGTTTTCATGTAAATTTTCACATAGACCAATCATGTATGTTTGAATGCTATGTTGCTCATTGAAACAATAGATGCACTAAAATGATCACAATCACTAAAGATGAACATTTTGTGTGAATGTGTAGGGGTTACTTATGAAGAGACGTTTGTGTGTGTTTTACAGAGAGAGAGAGAGAGAGGGAGAGAGAGAGAGGGAGAGAGAGAGATAGCACATCTAAAAGAAATAACTATGGAAGGAACATATAACTTTGGGTAGTGGATATTATTGATATATGTGCAAAAATATGGCATTTAAAATTACGTAAATGGATATATCACCAGCTTGTTAAAAATCAATACCGAATGATAGGGAAAACAGCAGCAGCTTTGGCAGGCAGATGGAGAATGAACTGTTAGGTCTCATCCATCTCCAATTCCTATGATTACATGATTAAATATTAGTGTCCAGAGACAAGCAAGAGAAATGCCAGCTCTTGAAATACCACGTGTAGGCCAGGAAAGACTGAATAAATACTTCATTGAGACAAATCCAAATTAATAAAGTAGCCAAAAAAATGGGAGTGAGAAAGGACTGTTTCTCAGGTAATTAATTAGAAATCTCTTGGTAACTGGAGTTGAATGAAAAATGTTATTTGGGAAAAATGATTTTGAAATACAGATCAGCAGCTAAAAGCAATTTTGGTGAACAAATATTATTTCCTGTCAATTATGCTTTATTTATTGCTATGTTGATACAATGTAAACTGAAGCATAATAGAAGAAAAACTAAAAGTCTCTTTCAAAGGGAATTTATAAACAATATTATAGAATCACAGGCTCCATTCTACCCATTGGTGAAAATCTGTAGCTATAATGCTCAAATGACAGGACAAAAAAGAGTAAAAGTTAATTGACAGATTTATCAATTGATGTGTATTCTGTTCAAGATTTTAATACCATGTTGGTGACAGAGAGGGCCTCTCCATCTCGTCTTCCTTCTGAAAACCTGCATTGTAATGCTATTCGCACTCTGAATCTCTTAAATTACAAACCCTTATGAGACATTCACCCTATGTCAGTCATTGCATATGGATATTTATATTAAAATGTGAATTGTCACATTAGCACTAAGAAATGGGTAAAAATATTAAACTCATTTTATAGATAATTACTGATGCTTACACATCTAAAAGAAGAGATAGTGTTGGAGAAACCAAGAATAGAATTATTTTTATTCTTCCATTACTCATGCTTTTTTATTTATGCCTATTATCTACTGAGCTATATTTAAGTGTGTTAGTAGAGACAGAAAAAATATTGAAATAAATACTTTAATTTAAAGTCTACTAATTTATATGAACATTGTTTACAACTGTAAACAACCTCAAACTTCATATTTTTCTGATACCTCGTCATTTTCACAATTGGATTGTAAGAACCCCACTCAGTTGAGTCTGTTATAATCAAATGCAGCTGTGAGATGCCTTCTTGCTTTTTTGTTTTTGTGCTCCACCCAAAAAACATCTTAGCCTAAGGCAAAGTCACGAATATTTTCTCCTTTGGCTTATTTTATGTCTTACGTTTTGGACTATGATGTACTTCAAGTTGCTATCTATTTATGGCATTATGGTATTTTATTTTTGTATACAGTTGTCAGTTATCTCAGCACTGATTTTCAAAAGAGAATCTTTCCCCTAATGAATTACCTCAGTTATAGTAAACAATTCATCACTTAAATCACTTCTTTCAGATCTTTATACTTTCTAATAAAACATTTGCGAACATTCAATTTGAATGATTTTTAAAATGGAGATAAGTGGCTTCCTGATTAACCTCAATGTTTTATCATTTTCTCATTGTCTTTCCAGTTTAGTTCAACTATATTCACATTTGGCAATATTGCATATGCTTCCAGTGATTTGTAACAGTGATGGCTTGCACCTTGAAATCAGGAAGGTTTCGGTCCAAATTCACAATGTCATTTACTATTTGTTTATAGTTTATATATATGATAACCTGTAACTTCAGTTTTGTATAAAATATAGTTGATTCTTATTTACTAAAGTTATAGGGAAGATTACTTGAAATACCTAATGTAGGAGTAAGGACTACTCAACAAGTATACATTCTCAATGGGATTTATGAGATTTTTATTTAAAAAGGGCCTTGCATGTTATCTGCATTTTTTACCAAGATTAGGCATTAATCCTCCCCCTATTTAGAGAGGTTAAATTGGTTTATTTTGCCTTAACCCTATCCAATATGGATGCCTAATGTCACTTAGCTATTCATAAACTCTAGTCTATTGTTTCTGGGCTGAGAAAAAAAGACAATGGAGATACTGTCAGATATAATCAGAGAGCCCACATAATTTACATTTTCAAGGTGTAAGTATAGGATCGGATCAAAAAGCCTCAAGAATAGAATTAGAAGGAAAAACAAAGATTACATTTGAATATAAAATCCAATAGACTCCAATGTCGATGGTTCAGATCTAGGACTTTCATGTTTGAAACAAAGTTAGACATCAAGTAGCTGGTGATCCAAGCCACCTTGAGTTAACTGCTCTGTAAGGACAAGTGCTCTGAGGGTAAGATAGGTACAAATTGATCAGACCAATGAGGTTTAAAATTGAAAATCTCTTGGACCCACACACATTTGCTCTGAGCTCTGTTTTTGTGTGTTATAGAGATTATGGTCTCTTTTTAATTTCAAGTGGGCTTAAAACTATAAAACATCAGAAAAACCAGAATGATGAAATGTTATAAAACAATTTCTTTACAGGGAATCTTAAAGCCAACAATTGTGAAATCTGAGTTTAATGGGTTTATACCAATTTCATTTTCAAGATAAACAGAGAAGATTATCAGAACTACGTACCAGTGAGTAAGATGATTCATAAGTTCATAACCGTGGGAATTGTCATAAGTTCTATGAGAAGCAAAATGCTAAATTGCTGTTCAGTTCTCAATGAAATTATCTTGTTCAAGTCCTCTCAAAAGAATGACTTCTAATTAATAATAGTCTCAAAAAAAGTAGCTCAGACAAAAGTGCTATAATATTAATGTTTGCAGGAGACTGGTAAAAATATTTAATGAATCTATATTTATTTTTAAGATAGTGGCAACATTCTTATGATTAAATATAATTTATTGTAACATCCATCAGAAAATGTTTTGGGAGGAGACATTTGAAGCTAATATTTACAATAAGAGAGTACAGCATTACTTTAATCAAAATTCTAATTCTAAAGTTTCATATGCTGTTGTAAGAAATAATATAAAAATAATTCCATCTTTCCTTCATAACAACACTCATCAGAGAAGAAGTAGAAGACAGTGTCTACAATCTGAAAAAAATATGAAACACCAGATGACATCATACTTAGTAGTGAAAGACTAAATGTTTTCTTCCCTTAAATTGTGATCCATATAAAAAGGAGAACTCTCAGCTATATTTTTCCCAGTAAAATTATAAGTCCTCCCAGTTGTAGTAAGACAATAAATAGAAATAAAATGCATCCAATTGAAAAAAGAATGAAAGCTATTCTGTTTATTCAGATAACATGATATAGGAAACACTTTAGGAAGGTGCAGGAGGAGAGAAGAGAGACAGAGACAGAGAGAGACAGAGAGATGGAAACAGAGACAGGAAAGGAGGCATTCACACAAAGAGAACAAATTTGCAAGATATTAGAAAGGATATAAAATGTACTGCAACTCTATGTATACAGTGAACAACTTGTGACAATGAAGTAAAGAAAATTATCCCTTTGCAATTGTGCAAAAACATCTTGGGATAAGATTTAGCTAAAGAAGTACAAAATTTATACCCCGAATACTACAAAACATAGTTGAAAGATGCTAAAGATCTAAATCCCTGGAAAAATACCAATGGATTGGAAGACTTAACATTTTAAAGAGTGCAATACTCCCCTAACTTATTTGAATTCTTTCCAGAAATTGAAAAGTTTATTCAAAATTTATACAAAGTTACAAAGGACCCAGAATAACAAGAACAATCTTGAAAAAGTACAAAACAGAAGGACTCAAACTTTATGACTTAAAAACTTATCATAAAGAAACATTAGACAAGACAATATAGTATTGGCACAAGAACAGATGTAAAGATCAATGGAATACAATGAAGAATAAGTCCACCAGTTTATGGTCAATTGATTTTCAACAATTGTACCAAGACCTTCTACCCAATGAGAAAAAATATTCTTCTCAACAAATGGTGCTGAGACACTGCATAGCTGTGTTAAAAAAAAAATAAATAAACTCATCTCTCTTCATATATAAAACAAGGGCCTAACGATAAAAATGAAATGATAGAACACTTATAATGAAAAAGTGGACATGAATATTTGTGACCTGAATCAATGAATAATTTCTTAGCTATGACAAGTGTAAAATGTAATAGGCTTCGTTGGAATTAAAATATTTTGTACTGCTAAGGACATGTCAGAAAGTGAAAAGCAACTCACACAGAAAAGGAGAAAATATTTGAAAAATATATCTCTGGTCCAAGGTTTATAACCATAATGTATAAACATTTCAACAATAAGGCCCATTATTTTCAAATTTTAAAATGTTAATTTATTAGTATATGCATATAGTTCACAATGCTTTCATTCCTTGTGGGAAGGTGGTATGTGTCTGTTACACTTCTCAGTTCTGTCTTCACTTCATTTCGTTTCTCTTCCTTTCCCACCTCCAGTCATTGCTTCATCATCATCATCAACATCTTCCTCTTCTTCCTCTCCTCCTCCTTCTCCTTCTTCTTCTTGCTTCTTCTCCTTTTTGTTCTGTTGCATATGTTTGTAGTACATAATACCTACCTCCTGTGTGTGGAGTGAGTGTATGTCATACACATCCCTATTCACTGTTTACACCCATTATCCCTCTCTTCCCTCCATTTCTTGACCTCTTACTCCACTGAGAACTACACATCTCCCTACTTCTATTAACTATCTTTATTTTTCTCTTGGGCTCTCATATAAATGAAATAATGTGATATTTAAACTGGTGTGCTTGCTAACATTGTAGTTTCCAGATGCATCCATCTTCCTATGAAACACTGAAGTTTACCTTTCTTTATGGCAGAGTAGTACAACATGTAAGTACTGTATGTAATTAGCATGTTTTTTTTCTTTATTTGTTGATCTCTTGATGGACATATGAGTCACTTCTAGGATATAGCAATTATGAATCACGCTGTATAAGGGGCGTTTTTTTCTCATTAGCTTGTCTCTTCACTATGTTCATTGTTTCCTTTGCTATGCAGAAGCTTTTTGATAAAATCCACTTGTTCTTTTTTATTTTAAAAAGAAAAATAGAAAAAGGATAGAAATGGTACAGAATTTCAAAAAATAGGAAATTAACGCTAATTAATATATTGCATATTGTTATCTTAGAAACAGTTGTTAAGGTTACAAGATTTAGCCACAAAAACAATGATCAAACAACGAAAGCACAAACTTCTTTTGGATGAACTGAGATTAGTAGTGTAGCTGTCTATCTTGTATATATACACATATAACTATATCAATATCTACGTATCTTTCTATCTCTCTCTGTATACATATAATCTTTTCCCCTCTTCCTTCTCTCCTTTCCCTTATCCCAGTTATTCTTTCTTTTTGAGCATTTTCTTTCCCTTTCATTATCACTGTGTACGTTTTGGATCTTATTACAGTATCAGCTTTTTTTTTAACATTAGGGAGACAATATGATATTTATATGGTCTCAAGTTGACTCTATTCACCTGTAAAAGCCTAAAGATTATCCTTCCTCATAGCTGAGTAGTATTCCATTATGCAGAAATACCACATCTTTTTCATCATTCTGTGGTTGATGGGATTTGGGCTATTTCCAAGATTTATATATTATAAATTGTGCTTCCATAATATGGTGCAAACATATCATTGTAGCATGACATAACAGAAGCTTGCTGTATAACTACCTTAACTATCTTAGATATATGCATATTTTTCCTTTATCACAGTTTGTCCTTTCCTTTGAACAGTTTCTTCCCAAGTCACAGCATCTATTGTACTTTTTTTTAAATTAAAGAGGAAAGAAAAAAACAGAAAAATCAAGAAGCAGACAAACCTCAAAAATAACAATAAAAGCAAAGTGACGGTTACAACCAAAAAAAAATGACAATAGCTATATAGGTTTTCAAAACAATATGCTAGTAATTTAACAATTGTTACACTGCATATTGTTATCTTCAAAATAGTTGCTCAGAAACAGGAATAAAACAAAACAGAAAAATGAAACAAAACATTGGATTTCAAAAACAAGGCAGAGGGAAATCCCCACAGATGCCACAATGCACACTGCCATCCTCCAAATAGATGCCCAGACCACCAGTCCCACACCTGTAAAGTCAATCAAACAATACAAGCATCAAGTGATTCCTTTCACCTCAGTTGCTATCACACCCTGAGTCTCTGAATCAGCCAGTTGCTTGGGGGGAGGTGCTTTTCTGGTTTCCCAGCCCATGCACTGGCTGATTCAGGGGAGGATGTGTTTTGTCCTCATGCTGGATAATCTCCTCCCAATCCCCATAGCAGTGCTGGGATCACAGGAGGGCATGCTTTGCTTTGTCTTCTGGCTAAGTAGTCTCCCAATCCCCATGGCAACACCCAGTTCATGGGAGGACACACTTTGTCCTTTTGCTGAGTAGTTTCCTCCCAATTCTCCTGATGGAGCAGAGTTCCCACTTGATTCTTCATGCTGTTCATTGTACACTTGGGGTTCTGTTTAGGTAGTTCTTGCCTATGTCTAGTCTTTAAGAATTTTATCTAAGCAAAGCATAGTGATGTGCACCTGTAAATCCAGCACTGAGTAGCTGAGAGAGAGAGAGAGAGAGAGAGAGAGAGAGAGAGAGAGAGAGAGAGAGAGAGAGAGAGAGAGATTTATCTATTTTGTCCTCCAAGCAGATTAAGCTTTTCTATTTTAGTGTTTAGACATTTGATTTTAGTTTAATACATGAGGGAGGTATGGGTCTACATTCAATCTTCTGCAGACAGTTTTCTCAGCATCATTTCATAAAGAAGCTATCTTTCAAACAGTGTGTGTTTGTCATAGTTATTTTTCTCTCTTGCTGTTGAGACAAAATATCTGATGCCCAAAGTTAGGGAAAGGAAATTTTAATTCTTATAAGTTGGAGGTTTCAGTTGGCTCCAAGGTAACATGGGCATGGCTGAGGGACAGCAGTTCATGGCTGCCCCTGCAGCAAAGCACAAACCAGACAAAAGAGAGAGAAGACACAGCTTCTTCCTGCTGGTACACTATATTCTGGCTTCACTCCTAGGCAGGTATATCACTCACACCACCAATCTGAGTGTTAGACAAGAAACCAATCACAAACCCTAGATTCAGCCACACCCGTGATTGCATGAGACTTGAGAAGGCTGTCTGACATAAGCCATAACAATGTTTTTTGTGTCTTTGACAAGGTCAAACTGCTGAAGGTACCTGGGGTTGATTTTCAATCCTCTATCTTGCTTCATTGATCTGTTTTTGTGCCTGTAACATCCTGTTTCTATCACTGTAGCTTTGTAATATAACTTGAAATGTAGGCTTTATTCTTGTGGCCCAGGATTGCTTTTGCTCTTCTGGATCTTTGTTGCTTCCATATACATTTTAAGGTTACTTTCTCTGTGATAATGAGGAAAGCTGTTGGTATTTTGAATGGGATTACATTAAATCAACATACTAGTTTTGGAAGTACAGTTATTTTGACAATATTTGTTCTACCTAGCCAGGAACAGGGGATACCTCTCTAATTTCTGATGTTCTTCAGAATACTGTAGTTTTCCTCATAGAAGTTTTCTGTCTTCTTGGTTAGGTTAATTCTGAAATCTTTTTTTTTTTTTTCTTTTTTGATAGTACTTGAATAGCATTGCTTGCCTAAAGCCTTTCTTGGTAAGTTCATTATTGGTGAAGGGAAACACTATTGATTTATGTGTATTGATTTTGTATCCTGTCACACTGCTGAATTTTGTTATCAATTCTAGGAGTCTTTTAGTGGACTTTTTTGAGTACTGTCTATAAGGATCATGTCATCTGCAAATAATGATAATTTGATCTTTTCCCCCTTTTCTGTAGGTATCCTTTTTTATTTTTTTCTCTTGCATGAGTGCTCTTATCTAATGATTCAAGTACTATATTGAACAGGAATGGTGGTAAGTGATGATGACATTTTTGTCTTCTTCCTGAGTTTAGAGGGAAAACTTTCAGTTAATAATATGATGTTGGCAGTAGGTTTGCTATAAACTGTTTTTATCAGACTGAAGTATAATCCATCTATACCTATTTCCTTCAGGTACTAAAAATATTTTAAAATTTTAAAAAATCTTACAATTGACTGTGGTGAGGGTTATGTAATTCTGGGAATTTATTCTAGAAGATTGAATAGTACACATGGAGAGGGATTATATGATACATGAACTGTATATCTAAAATGAAGCTGTTTTTCAAAAAATAAAACACTAGTAAGAAATAGTTCACTTAAACACATCCAATATATAATAGTCATAGTTTCTGGGGTGATATGAAATCCCAGTGTTGTTTAATTTGCATCTCTAAAGTGACTTTTGATGTTCAACATTTTTTCATATATTTGTTTGTTATCTGTATTCCTTCATCTGGGAAATGACTATTCATTTCAGAGACCCATTTTTGAATTGGACCGTTGAATTTGGTGGGGAGGTCTGATTATTTTCAATTCTTCATATGCTTTAAATATGAGTCTTTTGTCTGAGGGACAGCTGGTTATAATTTTTCCCACTCTGTGGGTTATCTTTTCACTCTGAAAGAATAAGATCAAAAATGTATAATACATATTGTGAAATGGGAAGAAATTTTTCAAAAAGTAGAGAAACTGGAATGGGGACAAGGAGAAATGAAGGAAGGGAAAATGAAAAAGGATAGATAAGATAGATGATTGATAGATAGATAGATGATAGTTAAGATAGTTATACTACTAATTTTTACTAGTTCATTTAAAAGAAAAGTTTGTGTTTATATTGTCTGACCAATTTTTATGCCTATGTCTTGTAATCTTAGCAGCTACTTTGAAGTGGCAATTAGTAATGTATTCACCAGTGTTACTCTTCTATTGTCTTGTTTTGAAATTTTGTATCATTGTTTTTAATTTTTTTCTCTTTAAAAAAAATCAATACATATGGGGTTGTTTTGCCCAATAGTTTTAGAAATTTTCATCATATCTGAAAAACTTCTTTAAAAAATTATATTGGTAGTAAAACAGTAATTTATTCTGTTTTAAATAATCTTTACCTTGAAAATATTACACCAAATTTTATTACTGCAAATGGCTGACACATAATTTAGTCTATATGAATAATAATTTCATTTTTCTACTTGATGTTTATCTGCATGTAGTACATTCTTTATAATGAAAATTGAAGAATTGAAACATAAAATCATAATTGAATATAGGAATTAAATAAGATAATCAAACATGATTTTGTTGAAGAAAAATTATTTATAGATATAACATTTCACTGCATTCAAAAATATACATGTATCAAATACATATAGAAATTCATCTGTTAATATTCAAGTTCCAAAATGTATATAACTACATACTGTCCCTATGACAATTAAGGTGTTACAAAAGTTACAGACATATGCATATATGAGAATAGTTAGATTTTATAAAAATTATACGGATTTTGATAGCATTAAATTTGGTCATATTTTCTTCTTCTGTCTTTTAATGTAATTTGAAACCTTGACTTATCAGCCGTTTGAATATCCTCATAGTTTGTGTTCTCATTCAAAAACATAGAATCAGTACTCATAAAATATTATAAGTTTGGTATAAGTGTAACAAATGTGCTATTAACTACTAACCAACAGGAAGGATAAAGTTCAATAAGGTGTAAGGTGGCCATACACAGTTACTTAAGTCATCTGTTGGTGTCAGGGAAAGTTGACTTATTTTAGCTGGGGCAATTATTGTTTTCTAATAACTAGAGTTCAAAGTACAGAGAAAGCTATAAAAACCTTCTCAAACCACTGTCTTATATTGCACCAATAATGTGTCAGGGTGAAGAAAAATACCTAATTTCCTAATTGAGTAATCCTGAATTTGACTCTGACAATTGTTGTTTATGTTAGCAAATATAATT
Organism: Hydrochoerus hydrochaeris; assembly: GCA_004027455.1. Classification (NCBI taxonomy): domain Eukaryota; kingdom Metazoa; phylum Chordata; class Mammalia; order Rodentia; family Hydrochaeridae; genus Hydrochoerus; species Hydrochoerus hydrochaeris. The sequence continues at coordinate 216,340 of PVLA01000783.1, forward strand.
TGTTTTGAATGAAATAACCAAACCTGAGAAAGAGATGTTTTCTTTCTGTGTGATATTCCCAACGTTTATAATATAGCTAAAATAATGTCTACCATTACCACAGTTTGTATTTCACTTTCTAACATTCAGTCACTTATTGTATATGAGATGATACCACTATTCTGACCTGCCTAATGCATCCTCCACTTTGAAGCTTCAATTGCTGTTATAAGCCTTATTAATTTCTGTCATTGAAAGTAGCTATAAACTCAGTAATAAATGCATTTTTTTCCAGCTGGGGTCTGGAAAAATTGACAAATTTTGGACCCATTTTAGTAGACATATTTTGCCTATGCCTACCCGTAAACTGTGGTATTAAAGTAATGGAATTAGTGTGTTTAAAGTCCTGACACTACTTCTCTGATTATCTTTCACCCACTGGGCTGTGCTGTTCACCTAATTCACCCTTATATAGGTCAAATTCATGTGAGATATTGAAGGGAAATGGGTAGCTGAACTGCTAACACTGAATACATTGGTTTTCTGCTTTGTGATAAGCCACAGTGGACCATGTCCAAATAGATGGGAACAGGAAGTAATGTGACCAAGGTAAACATGAAGCAGAAGATAGAGAGGTATAAATGACATAGAACAAGGGATGTGCACTTTGAGAACTGAGAGATCAAATCATGCAGTCCTGGTGGGTTTTCTGAGTGAATGTATCTGAACTTGCTACCCTCCATAAATTTGAAGAAGATAGCTCTTTGTTCTTTTTTAAAATATCTTTAGGTTGGCTTTTGTTCTTTGCAACTCAAAGCAGTTTGTCTAGAATCATCATCAAAGCAGCACATTAGAACCTAGTGTAATTAAATTAAATGTTTCGTAGATCTCTACTTCTCAAAAAATTTTCAGACATTTCTATTTTCCTTTATTTTCATGAAAATGAAGTGGAAGCTTTTTTCTCTGTGGGAAAATAACTCTCCTTAGAATTTAAGCAATAGCGATTCTATGGGGTAATGATTATTCTGGATGCATTGTACCATGTAAATTAATCTATTGCTTTGGTAGCACTGCTCCAAAAACAGAGTTGATGCTGAGTGCACAGAATGAACAAATTAATTAGCCAGTCTGCAAAATCAAATAAATCTCACAGTGGTGACCTCTATGTAGTAGAATAAAGAAAGGCATTAAATTCATGTTGTACCTCTGGTTGAAATAAAGCCAAGTTTAAGCAGGGCCTAATATTCTTAATTTACCCTAAACTGTATAGACCAGGCCTACAAAACAACCTCTGCAAGGGCAGTGGATTCTAAGGTTCTCTGGAACCACAAAGTTGGTTTCTGAATGAAAGGTAACCTTCCCATTAATTATCCAAGAATAAAACAACACGGATAAAACACATGGTCTTCTTCTGTACAATTAATTTTTGATATAAAATAAGCCAGAGATCATGAGTCAGCTAACCTTATTATTCATTCTTGGTCCCAAAGAAATTCAGTTAAATAAATATAAATGGGAAGAGAATTGTATGTTAATGACTCCAGGGTATTCCTTTGTACTTAGGGCAGAGATGGAACCAAACATTGGAAAACGACCAAGAAGTGATACATGGAACTTTGTATTGCTTCACCCAAAAAGTCACATAATTCAATTTATCTAATTTTCCTTGACATAAATTAGTTACATGACTCTCCATAATTTCAAGACTTTGGGAAGTGCAATCTGCAGTATACTATGATTCTAAACTAGTTCCTAAAATCATTTGCTAAGATGGAGATTTGTTTGCAGATGAAGTATTGAGGATGTCACACTTACAGCGGCTCCATAAGTAAATGAGTGACAATAGCACAAGCTGACAGATAAATTGAAATATAACTCATTTACAGCAGAGGTTTCAGCTGGTCCCACAGGGTGTTCTGCGGCTGGCATTGCCTTCCAGGCATGTTTCGAATTAAGAAAGAGGTATTGGGCCTTCACATCCCACATCAGTCGGATACTTGGTATCGACTACTCCTGAGAGGGTTTATAACCCTTGGTGAGTCGGCTTCAGTCTGTAGGCTGGAGGGTAAAGCTTGCAGAGACACATCCGTGAGCCACCCGTAGCCAACACTCTCGATTTCCAGGCAAATGTGGGCTTCGGTCCTTGGGAAGAATCTGGTAGGGAAACCATGGTATCAAACACATTCTACTCCCTGAGCCACAGGGAAGGGTTGCTTTAATTTCCGTGAAAACTACTTTTCCAATATTCTATGTAATCTCCTTTCCTAGGGCAACTGATGTGAGGAGGGAGATGAGGGTACATTATAGCTCTTACTGCTGCAGCATTTCTTTTTTTTATCTAAAAAAGAGAAAATTTGGAAAAGAAGAACAAAAAGCAAAAGGCATAAACAACAACAAACTCAAAACAAAAATAATATGTTTTCAAAACAGAATGAAAGAAATTTAACCATGATTGTTATATTGCATATTGTTCTCTTTTTTATCAAAGAAAGAAAATTAAATAAAATAGAAAAACAGAAAAGCAAGGTAGAACAATACCGAATTCAAAAAAATTATCATCATAGAATCACTAGTTGATACATTACTCATTATCATCCTAAAGAATAGTTAGTAGCCAAAGTCACAAAATCAAAGCATAAATAGTAGCTAGACACTCAAACATTGACAGTGAAAATCCTTTTGTTCCATGTTCCAACAGAAGTTCAGTAATATGGTCATCTGTCTTAAACACTATATATACCATTGTACTCTTTAGAGCATTTTCCTTCCCTTTCACTTTCACAATATCTATTATACTTTTTGGATCCCATTATTCTGTCAGTTTTTATTGTTTTTTACACTAGAGAGACAATGTGATATTTACTCATGTGAGTCTAGTTTATTTCACTAATGAGGATATATTCTAGTTGCCTCCATTTACTTATAAAGGCCTCAAGATCATCCCTTTTTATAGCTGAGTAGTATTCCATTATATAAAAATGCCACAATTTTTCATCCACTCTGCAGTTTATGGGCATTTTGGTTGTTTCCAAGATTTAGCTATCAAATTGTGCTTCTATGAACATGAGTGCACATATATCTCTGTGGCATGAAGTTTTCAATTTTTTGGGAAAATACCCAGGAGGAGAATAGCTGGATTGAATGGAACTTCTAATCTTAGCTTGTTGAGGAATCTCCATGCTGATTTCCACAGTGGTTGCACCAATTTACACTCCCACCAACAGTGGAGCAGTGTTCCTTTTTACCCGCAGCCTCACCAACATTTTTATCCATTGTTTTCTTGATGGCAGCCATTCTTTCCAGGGTGAGATGAAATCTCAATTTTGTTTTAATTTAAATTTCTTGAATGACCAGTGATGGTGAACATTTCTTTATGTATTTATTTGTCATTTGTATATCTTCCTCGGAGAACTGTGTGCTCATCTCAGATGCCCAGTTTTGGAGAGGGTCTTTGAATTTGGGGGGTTTGATGTTTTTCAGTTCTTTATATGTTCTGGATATAAGTCCTTTGTCCGAGGGATTGTTGGTTAAGATTCTTTCCCACTCGGTGGGTTTTCTTTCCACTCTGTTGGTGATTTTGAAGTGTGCTGCCGCATTTCTTAGGGCTAGAGTTGCTATCCATTGTCCTCCCTTTCTTACTTCCCGGTCTAGACTTTTTTTTGTGTTCTTCCTATTCTTCTGTTATTCAAGCTATCTTACAGAGGAATGACACAGAAAAACGTTCATCACAGGGGGTCTTCTTACAATGTAGTTGTTTCCCTGGTTCATTAATCATTAAAATCCATCAGCAAAGTATAAAGTGCGACTCACTGGCTCACCTTAGTGCCAAGATTACTCTTCCCTGCCTCTCATGATGTCACACCGAACCTACTACTTTTCTCTTTATTATAGGGAACGAGCTCCAATAGTACATTGTGATGATTCTCTTCTTTCTGTTGGTAGCTTGGCCTGAAGTGGAAATGAATACATGGCAGGCAGTCCATTTTTCAGTAGAATTCCAAACCTATCCCTTGTGAAGAAACAGGACTTCCAAAGCTACAGGGTCTCCCCCTGGACATGTGGTAGCCACAAAGTGCTAATACCCAAAGACCCATGGCTATGTGTTTACTACCAGAGCTCTGTTGCTATAAGGAAAAAGACATTTTGCAAGTTCCCTGTTGTTGGGTCAAATATGATGACTAGTACTCAGGCTGTGGTTCCCTTTCTTTTCCTGTAGTAAGCAGAGACAAACCCATATCTCAAATTATGCCAGTCCCAAACAAAGTTAATTTTGCCCTTTCCAGATTTAATGTAATAAACTTAACCCTAAATGATTTGAAGACTCCTAGGAATAACAACACATCAGAGGTGCTTGTCATTGGTCTCTGTGCCAGAAGATTGGATAGTTAGCATTAACATTAACTAAAAAAGCTTTACTGTGAGCAAGCTCATGATGTTAAATTCATATGGCGCTTCCAAATCTGCCAGTGTGATCGCTCCTTTCACTGAGGCGATCTGTAACACAGGCTGCCAGCATCAGCTGATTGAGTCTTCTGTCTATTTGGGTATTTACAGCCTTTAACACGAGAAGTTGCCCTAGATGTGTACTTAAACAAGGCCTAAAGATCTTTCTACTTTGTGCTCATTTCATTCACAAGTCTTTTCTTCAGATCTCCTGTTCTCAGTCCTTCAAAATTTCTCCTTCCAAATTCTGGACTAAACAGGTAAGGCACTGCCACTGAACAAAAAATGCTGTAATTTTTATCTTATGTAAATATGAATGGGTGGTCTCTATATGAACTGATGGTCATCCAAATCTGGGAGAATTTTGCTCACTTCTGTCTTTCAAAACCTTTGCCTGACAGGGCCTCTGTAAAGCAGCAGTCCATTTGTGGTTGTACTTATATGAATCTAACTCCTTAATCAATCAAATTACACCTTGTACCTTCCCCATAATGTTGTCACAGAGATTCCCTATGAGAGTATGGGCATGTACTAAGGGAGTGGCATCAGTATAAAATATGCAGCAGAGAGTCGCATAAAATTTTCAGGAATAGACTCATGTAATTTAGTTGGGTTCTCTAGTCTTTTTCATGCCTTGTCTTAGCTGGAAACTTTGGCTCCATTAATATATTATTATTCTCCTGCTTCCTGGGATAACAATTATACTGAAACCAGAATATATCTTTGGCTTCTTGGGAAATGGTCAAACTGATAACGTATTACACTGGCACAATGTGCTACTTTGTTCTACAATCCTTAGGGCTGTATTGTGGCTGCAAGAAAGAGCCTAACCCTTATAAAAGAACTTAAAATATACTACTTTCTCTCTCACATGAATCTAAATTGCTTCTTATTCTTTTCTACAGTTGGACAGAAAAAGTACACCTTTGCTAAATGATTGACCTTATACCATAGACCTGAGTCTGTATTAATCTGCTCTAGAAAATATCACAACTGGAAGAGAAACTATACCTGTAGCTATTACTTGTTCGGTGTTGCAATAGTTTACTTCCTCTTCTGATTGGGTTTGTGAGGGCCAGACAACTGAATGAAATTGGCTCAGGATAAAGTTCGCAATTGCTCACTTTAAGAAGAGTACTAACCCTCGCCATTTCCCTCAAATGTGTTGGTTCTTAGTATTATTTCCTGGGTAATAAACTATAGTGAGCATTTGCCATTAATATCTTTTAATTTTTTCCATTCTTTTGCTCATTATGGTGGAGAGGGTATTATCATTTTATTGAGTGGTAAGGATTGCTTATATTTCATGGGTACAAATCTTCGATATACATACACACGCACACACAAATACTTTGTGAGGTAGGATGGGGTTATAGCCTCAGAACTTGTCATAAATTGAAGACCATAAGCTCAGAATGCACTCAGCACACCTAACCTACCGATCTGCTGCAGAGTATCATTTATTTCTCCTTGTAATCTGATGGCTGAATGGAGCTACAGCTTCTATCTGCTGCCCAGCATCTCTTGAGAGTATCCTTCTACATATTATAAGACTGTACAAAGATCAAAATTCAAAATTTGAGATGTCATCACTATTTCATGTGCTTTACCATTTTGGTTACTCTTCTCATTGCTGAGACAAAATACACCAGAACCACAAGTTAAAGAATGAAAGGTTTATTTCTGTTCACAGTTTAACGATATAGTAGTCTTTTAATATCTATAGAGAGTTGCTTTCTGTACCACACAAACACAAAAATCTGAAGATGCTCAAGTTCCTTGTATAAAATAATATTATATTTCCATGTAACTTTTCTCCCATCTTCCCCATCCTTCAACTCACCTTTAGATAACTCAAAATATCTAATACAATCTAGGTGGTACATAAATATTTAATATAGGTAGTATATAAATAGTTGCTATCCTGTGTTGTTGAGGGAATGACTGGAGAAAAATTTGTGTACATGTTTAGTATAGTTGCAGTTACTTTCCAAATACTTTCTATCCTCAGTTGGTTGAACCCATTGAGGCAGAACTATGGATATATGTCTGTATATTCACATAGTACTTACCCTGAAATTCCTTCAGTGGAGACTGATGTTCTGTGAAAGAAACCAGTCCTAGCTATTGTGCCCAAGAGGATCCTAAAGAGATAGATTATTTCTTTATACCCATGTGACTTATATGACATGTAGAGTGGCATCTAAACTGCTTACTCTCCTGTATGGAACCCTGCACCTCATACCCTTCATTGATTTTTCTCTGTCACTGCAGCTCTAAGGAAAAAGCACATTGTGCACAGGACCCAGCAGAGAAGCTGCAGGCACATGGTGCTGAGAAATAGGCAGGCTCCTCTGAAGTGCATGAGGTGGAGGGCTTGCCAGCAGAGTACAATTTAAACAATCTCTGGGTACAACACCTTTCTGACTCTGAAGAAGGCCTTTTACAAGGAGATGTGACACTCATATAGATAAAGCTACCATAACTGCAAGCAGAGAATACTCTAGAGGACATAAAATGCTTTTTTTAAAATCCAGTTATATGCTTTTATTTGCCTTTAGTACAAACAGAAAAATAACAAGCCAACTTGTTTCATCCCCACGGTGATTTCCTCAGGGCTAATTAAAGTGCACTCTGCTGATGCTTAAATCATTCAACTTCAGGCAATCCGAAGATTTAAAGGAACACACACCAGGTCAAACCCCGGTTGTCAGTAAATGGGATAATGCTTGAAAATGGACATAATAAAGTTCTTCATTTGAATGTTGGAAAGTTCCTGTGCGTTGAGGGAAATTGAAGTAACAAATTTACTGCCATAGATTTATAGAGTGAACTTCATCACTCTGCATAAAGAATTGATAAATTAAGTGATCAATGATTCTCTACAACATATGGCATAATCAATATGAATTTTGGGAAGAGATAGAAAGACATTAATAATTCACATTTTATGTATAGTATGTTCTTAAAGATTAAAGGCTTTATAAATCATATAAGTGCTGGGTCATAGTTAGAATACAAATAAAGTATTGCTTTAGTAAATGTAATATTTACACTTAAATATTTGAAAAAAATGTTCACAACATTTTAAGTGTTTCTAAAAAGTTTTCGAAATATTAGTAGGAATTTTATTTTATGGTATGTCATTCGAGGATGTTCTTGGTTGGGTTTTTTTTTTCTACCAGTTATTTTTGTCACTTTGTTAATAATTCCCACTAATTGCAAAGAAAAATCATTCTGTCTGTAAGTTACCAAGAGCTGATTTTTTGGGGGGTTAGGTATCCCCTAAATCACAGAGGTAGAACATTTCACTTCCATTTTCCAATAACATTTAGCTATTCTTTTTTCACTTTTGAGCAATTTAGGGTAAGCCCTTACTTATTAATATAAAATATGTTCATTATAGGTTTTTTTCCCCAGAGCTTATGATCTTTACTTCACAATTCTTCAGGGCTTAAATAAAAGAAACAACTAACTCATCTGCCATCCAGCATTTACCTTACATTTTATATGATAGCCCTACATTAGACTATATCTTCCTCACAAAGAAACAAATTCCCTGTTACTTTAGGTTTCTTGCACACCTGCTTTTACTAAATGAGTGTTAATATTATGGCGGTGAGGAATTGTATGTGTTGATAGTAATTTACTAAATCATATGGACTATTCACTATAATGCTTTTAGTGGAATTGTGATGTTTTTTCTTAGTAGAATAAACAAATTCCCTTAAGAAAATTGAATGTATACTCTGACTGTCACGACATACTACATTCGTACCTTATCAATAATAATTCGTGTAGAATATTCTATAGCGAATTTTTATTACAACTTTATCACTGGGCTTATCATTTTTGTTCTTTCTTACAATTACAATTATTAAATTTAATTTCACTTAATTTATACATGTTTGGTAAGTTGTCACATTTTGTTTCTGGAATGATTCTAAGTATAAGTAAATAAAAATTAAAATAGTTTCAAAAATTGACTTCTGAACACAAGCTATGAGATTTCAGAGGTGTGCTATTTTAGGAAATACGCGGAGAGATATAGGTAGGTATGTGATTATGCGTTCGTTGTTAAAGTGAATTGCTAAAAGCCTTCATTTAGTGATCCTCAATGAATTCTCTGATTTACTTGGGAAAACGATCTATTGGGTTTGTTTTGTTTTGTTTGTTTTGGTTCCAGGGATCAAACTCACAACCTCCTGCTTGTCAGGCAGGCACTTATACCACTGAGCCAAATCCCCAGCCCCTTGATCTACTGTTTTGACCTAAGAGATTCTGGTTTAAAATATCATCTTGTTAACAAATATTTATTCAACTTTTACATATTTTGCTAAAATATTTACAATTAAATGTGAAGAGACAACAATGCAAATTCACATACAAGACATGATTATTATATAAATTTGTGAGCAACTTGCCATTCCTTTTGAATTCTAGGAGCTGTATTTAAAGTTACATCTGTTGCCCCCCTGAGCCACTGTTACATTAAAACTCATTTACTTCCTGCCTACTTCCTCCATGGAGCAACCATTCCAAAACAGTAATTCATATCTACTAAAAATACTTGGATATTTAGATTTCATGAAGAGACACTAGTTTTTGATGAAAACCAAAAGATTTCTTTTTCAGTATAGTTAAAGATTGCTATATTCACATGTATTATGCCACAATAAAGGCCAGGGCTGTGACTGGCCTTTTTATCTGGCAACGTATAATTCCTATGAACAAAGCTGCATGTGCAGACACCAAGACAGAAAGCTCTTGATGGCAGATGTTGATACTCCTGCAAACTGCAATAGAGATAGACGCACAATTTGGCCACAAGCTGCAGAGAACAGCTTCTGAGGAGGAGGTCCAGATAAAATTGGTGAGATAACCCGGCATATTCACCCTCAGTTTCTTTGAAAAACATTGGGTTGTATGAATTTTCTAGCAGTATACAACAAACAAATAGCAGTAGTAAAATTAGCTTATAATTTTTGGTAAAACAAGAAAGTAAATGGAGAACAATTCTAGAGATTCATATAGCAAATGAAACCGCTGACTTAGATACCCAAAGAATAACAAGAAATGATATGCCATTGTGTTTAAGGACACAATTAGAATGAGACCAACCTCTGCGAGAAACATAATTGTATTCTATTGTAACGATAAAACCTTAACTATGCATAATAATGCCCTTAATTCACAAAAGTTATTTTCCAAGACCCCGGTGGTTGCCTGAAGTCTTCATAGTGTCAAATTCTAAATATACTATGTTTTTTTCCTATTTTTTTAATTTTGAAGAGAATAAAACCAAATGAGACAAAACAAAATAGAGTCAATCAAAACAAAAAGGATGAACATAGTACCTGACTTAAAAGCAAAATACAAGGAGATCAACAATGGCTACCATAATGCCTCTTATTATCTTCAAACAAATTGTCCATGTCATCAGGAATAATAAAATTGAACAAAACAGTACAGAACAAAACCAATAAAAACAAAAAATTGGAGACAGTATAGGATTTTGAAAGAAGATAATAGTCAAACCAGAATGGGTATCATAGTGTATCGTATTGTTTTCAAAGTAGTTGCCTATACCATCAGACTTGATACTATCAAACAGAATAGAATAAAATCAGTGAAAACAAAACAGTGAAAGCATTACAGTGCTTAAAATCAAGTTAATAGGAAATCAAAATGGTTACCATAGTATATCCTGCTATCTTTAAAATTGCTGTCCATGCCATCAAATCTAATACAAGTAGACAAACTGAAATGGAATAAAACCAAACTAAACAGAACGATGAAAGTAACATGGGTTTCAAATCATGATAATAGATTGACAATGGCCACTGCCTTCCCTTTTTAGACCATTCCTCCCCTTTCACTTTCAAAGGGTGTATTGTACATTTTGTACCCCACTAACTCCTTTCGTTTTTAGATTAGGGAGGCAACCAGCTATTCACCTAAGTGATTCTGAGCATTTTTGCCCCTGAGCATGATCTCAAGTTGTATCCACTTACCTACAAGAGCCTCAAGGTTTTCTTTATAGCTGAGTAGTTTTCTGTTATATAAAAATGTTATGGCTTTCTAACCAATCTGCAGCTGATGGGCAATCTACTCCCACTTTTCTGGTTCCCTGTTACATAGAGCATTGTTTTCTCAACTTTGATCTTCTATCTATAAATACCCTTTCAGGTTAAATGTATTTCTTATATAAAGCATATTAGTGGACCCTGTCTCCTGATCCACACTGCCTGTGTTTCTTTTTATTGCTAAATCAAGGCCATCTGGATCAGTGATTATGGCCAACCTTCTCTGCCTCATCTTGGCCCTACAATTTTTCTGCTGTTGTCTACTTTTCCCCTTCATTCCAATGTCTGCCCCATTCAGTGAGCCCCCTCTGCCACTGTTCCTGAAACCATGGTCTTTTTTTCCTCTCTCTCTAGAATGTCTTTCAGTATTTTTGTAGGGTTGGTTTGGTGGTCATGAATTCCCCCAGTTGCTCTTTGTCATGGAAGCATCTTATTTCTCCATTAATTTTGAAAGACAGTTTTGCAGGGTACATCAATCTGGGTTGGAGGTTATTTTCTTTCAGGACTTGAAATACTTCATTCCAACCTCTTCTTGATTTGATGGTTTGTATCAAGAAGTCTGTAATGATTATGATGGATTTTCCTTTATAGGTGATCTGTTTCTTTTCTCTGACAGTTTTTAAATATTCTTGTGTTGAATTTCTGAGATCTTGATTATTGTAAGTCTAGATGTAGATCTGTTAAGGTTACAGTTGGCTGGAGTTCTGTATATTTCACTTATCTGAATATCATTTCCTTTTCCTATGCTTGGGAAGTTTTCTTTAATTATTTCTGTAAATAGACCTTGTATTTCATTTGTGTTTACCCCTGCTTTTTCACTCATGTTTTTTATTCTTAAATTATACTTCTTGTCATTGTAGCCTTTGTATTGTTACTTCCTGGTTCTTTGTTATTTTTAAGAGATCTTTCCTTTTGCAATCGCAGGCTGCAAACCTGTCTTCAAGGTTTGATAATCTATCTTTAGTTTCTTTCAAGAAGTTTTCCCAACTTTCAATGGAGTTTTTAATTTCCTAGTAACCTCTTTGAATGTTTCATATATTCTAAATCTTTTTATATTCTTCATTGAAGGTTCCTCTCATTTTTCTATGCTCCTCTATTCTTCCATCTATACCTTCTTTAGAGGTGCTTAGCAATTCTTTTATTATGTTTCTCATTTCTTCTTTTATCTGAGATAGTATTTCTGTTGTAAGTTCTTTTATAGCCTCTTGAAGTTGTTTCTTTATTTCAGTTACTGTTGCTTCAGCAATTGCAGGTGTGCGACTCCTGATCTCTTCCATGTTTTCATCTCCTGGACCAGTACTGCTTGGGTTGGAGGCCAGAAACTTCCTTTTGCTTCTTCCTCTTGTCATGTTCCTGCTTTATTCTGGACAAGTGGGTAATGGGGTCCCCGGCACTTCCTGTGTTGGCTTCAGTGTCTTTGAGGCAAGATTGCTTTTTCTAGCCTGTAGTGGCTAATGATATCTTATGTTGACCTTTGGGTGTTGTGATATAGGGCTGTTTGCTGCTTTTCCCAGCCTGCTGGTGGCTACTGGAGTGCAAGCAGGGGTGGGGCAGGCTGCCTCCTTCCTTAACAGCAGGAAGCCCTCACCACATAAAGTACATAAAGGATGTGCAGGGTGGGTGTGTTAAAAGTACATAAATTACACACAGGGTGGGCAGAGCTGGTTGGGGATAGCTTTAGGGAAACCTCAGCAATGGCTGTTAGACTGCCTACAGGGGCAGGACTCATTCCAAGCAATTTCCACCAGTCCGCTCCTAGCTAGGAGCGGCTGACTGAAGCTGACTGCAGTTCTGGCTCCAGGCTTATCCTGCCTGACTCCAAAATGGCACCCAGTCAAATGCCCACTCCCGCAGGAGCAGAGTCCCCCACACTCACCACCAGCCAGAGCAATTCTCTGGTCTGCTGCTCCCCTCTGCCACTGTGTCTCCTCACCAAAGCCTTCAGGCTTGCCAGACACCAGCTTCACTGTGATCATGCATCCCCAGGTTCCAGCAGCACTTCTTGCACAGTGGGTCTGGCTCTGGGTGAAAGTGCTGCCAGCTCCTGCCTTCTTCTGTTTAAGTTTTTCTTTTCTTTCTTAATTCCCTCTGTGGGCTTCAATTCTCACTTTAGCTTCTTCCTGGGTCGAGAGAACCCACTTCTTTCCTTCTTGTCTTCTCCAGAATGCTATATTCCAGCATCTGGACTGTTTCTCTCAGAGAGGCTGTTTATTCTGCTGCTTACTGTTCTGCCATCTTCCTAGAGGTCTCTTATTTTTTTTCCTACACACAGTTTAGAGAATGTTTAACTTATGCATTATGCATAGTAAAAGATTAATAATAATACTCAATATAACAGGATTATTATAAAAGTGTATTGCATTGAAAATTGTAATGAAAATATTTGGGGAAATGGTGATCAATTAGTCTCTTAGGAAGAAGGACAAAATGGCAAGAGGAAAGAGGAATCTCGGGCCAGGGATTTAGCTCAGTAGCATAAGTGCCTGCCTGGCAAGCACGAGGTCATGAGTTCAATCCCTGGTAGAGGAATCTCATATGAAATGCATACTTCTGCTCTCCACTTCAGAACCTGCACTTTTTTTTTCAGGTAACTTGAGCCAATGGGATATGTCAATAAATTTCTTCACTCAAGAAATAATTATGTGTGTCTTTACTTTGGCTAAACAAAAACCATCATTAACTGGGTAATCATTTCTCATTCTTCACTTTCTATTTATATGCCCCACACTCTCTACTTTTACTTTCTCCTTAGAAATTGTTGATGGATCAAGAGAGTATATATAGTTTTCACAAGCTGTGGGTTCAAACTTTAATCAAATCATTTGCATGTTTTCTTTTCCCAGTAAAAAGGTTATGCAGAATTGTTACAAATAAACACCTGTGCTAATATAGTTGTGAAACATCAAAGTTTGTCCTGATGAAAGGTATAAACATGGCTGGCTGAATATTATAAACTACCAATAAAAGCAAAATTTAAGAGACTGCTAGAGAAAAGCCAGGATGTAATAAACTTAGCTTCTATTAGTCCCTACCATTCAAATCCATGTGCACCTGTGTGCCAAACTCCATCTGTTTGCAGCTGACTCATAGAAATGTAGAATTAGTGAAAAAACTCCAGGAACTAATGATGAAAATATTTATTAGTGAAAAAAGTGTAACGATGGTTGAAAATACTGACTAGAAAGATAAATTTATGAAAAACAGATAAGCTAAAAAAGAAAGCAGAGAAATTCATAAGTGTTATTAGCAGAATTGAAAAGTATCAGAAGTTTCTAGTTAACTCCATTTCACTGGAATTAACAATTTAGTGCTCATCTGTGCTACCACTGGAAACATGAATCTACTGAAAATATCAGTGCCATCTATTCATGTATGACAAATTTGCCAATTCCAAAGTTACTTTCTATCAAATAATTGAATTGCCGTTAAAAATTGTGTCAATTTTCTGACATTTTAATATCAAGAAAATGGTGATCAGAATGGAGAATAAATGGTCATTAAAAACTTCCTCTCTCAATATAAACATATACAACTTATCATGATATTCTTTTCAAAATATACAAATATGCATTTAAGTTCAAAATAATATAGCATGAAATGTTTGCATGCTACTAAAAGGGGATTATGGTGGACTGAAACTTAATGGTCAACTTAACCACCAGCTGAACTGAATAAGCATGGTGTTGAATGTAGATGGCCCACCTGAGGATTGCTGCCAGCATAAAAAGGAGATATGGTGAGGAAAAGTTATTGATATAGGCAGGGAGGTGAGTTGCAGCTCTCCAGGGCAGGCCTAGAAAAGTTTGGGACCATCAATCCCTGTGGCTGGGTGCCCACCAAGCCCCCTTAGGACACCAGACTAGGCTCTAGAGGTTCCACCTGCTTGAGTGGACCATGCCCCGCAACCTTCATTCAACCAGGGAGCCAGGCCCACCGAAAGGGAAGCCAGGCCCACGCTGGGAGGTGAGTTACAGCTCGCCAGGGCAGGCCCAGAAAAGTTTGGGACCATCGATCCCAGTGGCTCGGTGCCCATCAAGCCCCCTTAGGATGCTGGACTGGGCTCCAGAGGTTCTGTGGGCTTGGGTGGACAGCACACAGTGACCTTCTTTCAGCTGGGGAAGCCAGGCCCACCACACGAGGGGGCCAAGTCCACGTGATTTCCAGTGGCTGAGGGCATGGGAGTGATTTCCAGCACATCCAGGGAAAGCTTTGGAGCATTGCTGGAAACACAGAAATATAGGAAAATGACAAAACAAAAGACCAAAATGCAATCTCAAACCCCCAGCCCATACCAAGAAAACCTAGGAGCCATGTACATAGAAAAAAATACTACACATACACCTGAAATACCTGAAATGATGTCAACTGAAATAAAGAAGTGAGTATGGGAAGCTATGAGGGAACTCAAATAAGAAATAATCTCCCAGGTAAAAGAAGAAATGATAAAACTAGTGAAGGAAATACTGAATGCATCCAACGAAGACACAGCTAAAAAATTGGAGGAACAAAGCAAAATGAGAGAATCCCTGAATGAACAGTTTAAGAGACAAACAGAATGTATTAAGCAGATTCAAAGAGATATACAAGAAATCAAAAACTCTAATGAAAGTTGCAAAAACCGCCTCAACGAAAGTGAAGATAGAATCTCAGACCTTGAAGATAAGATTGCGGCTCATGAACAGGAAAGGAAAGACCTTCTAAAAATAACAAGAAATCAGGAAATAAAAATTCAACAGCTGCAAGATGATGCAAAAAAAAAACCCATAAGATTAATAGGGATAAATGAAAAAGAAGGGGGAAACACAAATGATATCAAGAGGCTATTTACAGAAATAAAAGCTGAAAACTTCCCAAAAATGAGGATGGAAACTGACATACAGATTAGTGAAGCATGTAGAACTTCAAATAGCCATAACCAAAACAAAACTACACTCAGACATATAATAATCACCATCCCAGAAATCCAACATAAGAACAGAATATTAAAAGCTGTTAGAGAGAAAAGACAGATCACCTATAAAGGAAAACCTATCAGAATCACAGCAGACTTCCCAACACAAACAATGAACTCAAGAAGAACATGAGTGAAGTGTTTCAAATCCTAAAGGAAAATGACTTCCAACCCAGACTGATGTACCCTGCAAAACTGTCCTTCAAAATGGATGAAGAAATAAGATACTTCCATGACAAAGAACAGCTGAAGAACTTCATGATCACCAAGCCAACCCTACAAAGAATACTGAAAGATGTTCTAGATACACATAGGGAAAAACCACTAAGCAAGACAGACAATTAAACAGAATGGAAAGTTAAAAAACAACATCAGAAAGATAACATATCAACAAGAAACCAATATATGACAGTTGTAACAATTAACATAAATGGTCTCAATTCATCAATTAAAAGAAACAGACTGGCAGAATGGATCAAGAAACAACATCCAACCATATGCTGTCTACAAGAAACCCATATAACCCAAAAGGAAATTCATAGACTGAAAGTCAAAGGATGGAAAACAATATTCCATGCAACAGGAACTCAAAAAAAAAGTGGGGGTAGCTATTCTGTTTGCAGACCATGTGAACTTCAAACCAAGAATGGTCCAAAGAGATAAAGAATGTCACTATATACTAGTTAGGGGAAAACTGCAAGATGAAGGGACAACAATCTTAAATATATATGCATCAAATTCCGGAGCACTCAACTACACAAAGAAAGTATTAACAGAAATGAAAAATCAAATAGGCAATAACACAATTATAACAGGAGACTTTAACACACCATTGACACAAAGGGATAGATCAACTAGAAAGAAAATCAGCAAAGAAATAATAGAACTGAATCACACCTGTGAACAAATGGATTTGATAGATGTATACAGAGTGTTCCATCCAACAACATCAGAATATACATACTCTCAGCAGTACATGGGACATTCTCCAAAATAAACCATATACTAACCCACAGAACATATTTAAGTAAATGCAAAAGAATTGAAATTATCCCATGCATGTTATAAGATCATAGCACCATGAAACTGGAAATTAATAATAAAAGTAACATCAAAAACCCCACAAACACATGGAAATTAAACAATATACTCTTGAGCAATCAGTAGGTCACAGAGGAAATTAAAGAAGAAATTAAACAATATCTACAAGCAAACAAAAATACAAATGCAACTTAACAGAAATTTGGGATGCAATGAAAGTGGTCCTCAGAAGTAAATATATTGCACTGAGTTCCAACATTAGTAAAACAGAATGAGCAAAAATAAGCAACCTGATATTACACATCAAACATCTAGAAAAAGAAGAGCAAGCCAAGCCAAAAGCCAAAAGAAGGGAAGAAATTATAAAGAGCAGAGCAGAAATTAATGCAATACAGACTAAGAAAACAATACAAAGAATCAATTAACCAAAGAGTTGGTTCTTTGAAAGAATAAATAAAATGGATAAGCCCCTAGCCAACCTAATTTTAAAAAGGAAAGAAAAGACTCAAATTCATGCAATACAGAATGAAAAAGGTGAAATCACTACCAACCCTGTGGAAATACAGAAGATCATTAACACCTGTTTTGAAAACCTCTACTCTCTTAGGTTTGGTAACAGAAGAAATGGACAGATTCCTAGAAACATATGAATCACCAAATCTGGACCAAGATGTAAAACTGCTGAATAACCCAATTTCTATTAATGAAATTGAAAATTAATCAAGTCCCTACCAATAAAGAAGAGCCCAGGCCCAGATGGAATCTCTGTGGAATTCTACAAGAAATACAAAGAAGACTTAATGTTGACACTCCTCAAATTTTTCAACAAAATTGAAAGAGAAGCAATTCTCCCTAAGTCATTCCTAGAAGCAAATATCACTCTAGTACCAAAACCTGAGAAAGACCCAACTAAAAAAGAGAATTACAGGCCAATCTCCCTAATGAACATAGATGAAAAGATTCTCAATAAAACATTGGCAAACAGTATGCAGCAAATCATCAAGAAGATTATACACCATGACCAAGTGGGATTCATCCCTACACCTTGCAGGGATGGTTCAACATATGTAAATCAATAAATGTAATCCACCATATCAATAGAGCCAAAAGTCAGAATCACATGATCATTTCTATAGACACAGAAAAAGCTTTTGATAAGATCCAACACCAATTCATAAGAACCTTACAGAGAATTGGAATCAATGGTCTTTACCTCAATATGATAAAGGCCATCTAAGACAAACCAACAGCCAGTGTCATATTAAATGGCCAAAAACTGGTAGCCTTTACCTTGAAATCAGGCATAAGACAAGGGTGTCTGTTATCACTGCTCCTATTCAACATAGTACTGGAAATACTAGCTAGAGCAATTAGACAAGAGAAAGAAATAAAAGGAGTAAAGATAGGAAAAGAAGTTAAATTATCATTATTTGCAGATGACATGATACTCTACATAGAAGACCCCCAAACCTCTGTTGAAAGACTCCTAGATTTAATAAGTAAATTCAGCAATGTAGCTGGATACAAAGTCAATACTCAAAGATCAAAAGCATCTTTATACACTAACAACAAAATCACCGAGAGAGAAATAAGAGAAGCCACACCCTTCACACTAGCATCCAAAAAAATGAAATACTTAGGAATTAATCTAATAAAAAAATGTAAAAGAATTGTATAGGGAAAATTATAATACCCTGAAAAAAGAAATTGATGAGAACCTCAGAAAATGGAAAGACATCCCTTGTTCATGGATAGGAAGAACAAACATTGTGAAAATGGCCATTCTCCCAAAATTGTTACAGAGATTCAATGCCATCCCAATAAAAATACCACTAACATACCTCATAGATCTAGAGAAATCACTCCTGAAATTCATCTGGAACCAGAAGAGACCTAGAATAGCAAAGGCAATTCTAAGCAGCAAAACCAAAGCAGGAGGCATCACAATCCCTGACTTGAAGTTATACTACAAAGCTACTATAATAAAATCAGCATGGTATTGGAATAAAAACAGACCTGAAGATCAATGGAATAGACTATAAGATACAACTACAAACACACTCAACCACCTTATCTTTGATAAAGGGGCCAAGCATGTTCACTGGAAGAACGATAGTCTCTTTAATAAATTGGTGGTGGAAAAATTGTCTTTCCATATGCCAAAAACTAAAATGAGACCCATGCCTACCACCATGTATGAAACTAAAATCTAAATGGATCAAAGATCTAAATATTAAAGCAGAAACACTAAATTTGTTAGAAGAAAATTAGGTCAAAATCTTGAAGACATAGGGGTTGGTAGAGAATTCATGGACAAGAACCAAGTTGCACGGAAAATACTTCCCAGAATCAATAACTGGGATCATGTCTTATTAAAGAGTTTCTGCATGTCCAAAGAAATCTCCAGAAGAGTGAAAAGAAAATCCACAAACTGGGAACATATCTTAGTGATCTGTCCCTCAGACAAAGGACTTCTGTCTAGAACTTACAAAGAATTAAAAAAATCAGACCCCTGAAATTCAAAGACCCAATCCAAAAATGGGCATCTGAGATTAACACAGAGTTCTCAGATGAATAAATAGAAATGCAAATAAATACATGAAAAAATGTTCATCATCATTGGTCATTAGAGAAATGCAAATTAAAACCACACTAAGATTCCATCTCACTCCAGAAAGAATGGCCATGATTAACAATCTACCAACAACAAATGCTGGAGAGGCTGTCGGGAAAAGGGAACTCTTCTGTACTGTTGGTGGGAGTGTAGACTGGTGCAACCACTGTAGAGGTCAATCTGGTGCTTCCTGAAAAAGCTGGAGATGGAGGTCCCATTTGACCCAGCTATTCCTCTCTTAAGCATATTCCCAGAAGAACCGAAAACATCTTACCACAGTGATATATGTGCACCCATGTTTATAGCAGCACAATTTGTAATAGCCAGATCTTGGAAACAACCAAAGTGCCCACCGACTGAGGAATGTATAAAAATGTGGTACTTTTATACAATGGAGTACTACTCAGCTATAAAGAATGATCACATTAAGATATTTATAAATAAATGGATGCAACTTGAATCCATACTCATAAGTGAAATAAATCAAACTCATATGTATAAATACCATATAGTCTCCCTAGTGTAAGAAATGGTAAGAGTACATAAGATTTTATGGTAATCATGGTTCACCATTATATTGCTTTGAAGTCTTATGTTTTCATTCATTGGTTGGAATGGTTTTATTCTGCTTTGTTTGATCTTAATATATGTGATGGAATGAATTGTTACTTTAAAGAAAAGACAATATGGCAGCCATTGTTGATTTGATATCATCTTGCTCTGAAGTCCTACCGTGCTCTTGCTTTTCTATTACCATTGGTTCTATCACATTGTGTCTTATTGGATTTTAATATGTATGATAGTATAAACAAATTTTTTATGGAAAATGAGATAATATAGTAGCCATTGTTCATCTTTGGCTATTTGGTTCAGAATGCCTTGCAATGCTTTCATTCTCTTGAGTGGTTTTATTCTATTTTGTTATGTTTGACATTATTGTGTGTAAAGCTAAGCTCAACTATTTCAAAGAAAGAGACATTGTGATAGTTACTGTTAATATCCAGTTGTCTTGTTGTGAAGTTCTGTGTTGCTTACATTAAAAAAAAATTTTAAAGTTGTTGATATATATTAAAAACAACCTAAAAGTCATAGATATATAGTAAGACTTTAAAGCTTCCCCCTAAATTTTATTGGTAATTGTATTTATAGATTATCATTCAAAATCTTGTTTTTGAGTCTGTTATCATCTCATAAACTATCAGTAATTTGAGTACTTGAAACTATGCAACACACACAAGTTTAGAGCACTCTAGATTCACATCATCATCTGAAATTTCCATGTCTACTTCCCAGTGCAAATTTTGTGCATTATTCCTGACTCTTATTCTACATTATTCTTTCTTTTTTTTTTTTTTGGAGTGTGATACATTTGTTTTTTTTTTTATTTTAAAGAGAATAAAACAAAAGAGAACAGATCTAAGCAGATCAGAACAGAACAATGTAAGCAACACAGCACTTCACAACAAGACAATTGGATATTAACAGTAGCTATCATGTCTATTTCTTTGAAATAGTTGAGCTTAGCTTTACACACAATAATGTCAAACATAGCAAAGTAGGATAAACAACTCAAGAGAATGGAAGTATTCCAATACATTCTGAACCATATAACCAAAGGTTAACAATGGCTGCTACATTATCTCATTATTCTTGGTTAACCTACTAATTTACTTTCATATCTTCAATTATCTTTGTATTAGCCTCTCATTTTCAAGTAAGACATCTTTAATATAATGTAACTATATTATATATTCATGAATAAGCAGAAGTCCATAGGTTTCTGCTCTCTCTTGTGTAAAAGGTTACCTAAAGATAATCTCTAAAAATTAGTAAACCCAACCTTAAATCCGTATCTTGTTCTTACTATGACAAGACATGGTCTGTGTTGCTTAAAGTACATCATTTCAAACCTGGGATGCTTATGTGAATGCTTAGAATGTCTGTGGAAATTTTAAAGCATAAAGTAGATATTTGTTACTAATTACAAGTGTTATAACAATTGGTTTCTAAGAATAATGTCCTTTTTTCTTTCTGCTGTTGTTCTTGGAATTGTGGTAATTCCTATCTCTGTCTAGAATATCTTTTATTCTTTGTCCTAAAGAAATTTGGAATACAAGCAATATTCATAATTCTTACCAAATTTTGAAGAAAAATTAACCTTGAAAGATTTTTCTAAGCTTAAATGATTGATTTGTGCCTCAGAGAAAACATAGCATAAAACCAGAACTTCTGCTCTAACATGGAAGCTAAGTATGTTAAAACTCTTTTTGTGTAAATGAATATGATAAATATCATTAAAGGTGTTTTACTTTAAAATAATTTGAAACCTCTTCTGTTTCATAGAATAATTGCTTTTGAAACTGTGGACAGTTGAAGTCATTTGGCATAAAATGATTTATTAAATTGATTTCCCGTCTTTGAGACTGTGGGGAAAAGATGCTATCTAAAATAATTTCGATCAAAATTTAACCTATGGAGATGAGATATATTTAGTTGTCTGCGAAGTAAGGCTATTCATGAAAATGGAAATTCTAAGTGTCTTACACCCTTGGGAATTTTGATGCTATCAAGTTTTGTTGAAATAAACACACAGATTTATTCCAAGTATTTAAATATATTCATTAAAGTGCTCAGTTGGATAAAAAGAATACAGGGACTCTCCTGTGGTTTTTGTTTTCTCTAAATGTTAGTACTTATCACAGTTTATATCCTTCCTACCATAAATATTAAAGTTTTCAATAATTCTCTGGAATATCATATACTAGCTGATCAAGGCAGAATAGAGTTTGTTTTTGGTAGAATAGAGTTTGGTCTCTATCTTCTTTTGCTCTATCAATATTTAAATAAGAATTTAATGCTATTTATAAAAATAATTTGCTTATTATCAGCTGTCATTTAATGATTCTTACCCTTTACCAGGCAGTAGTCTGAGTATTTTATACAAATCATGTCTTTTAATTCTCACAACCACCATGTTCTTAATCTCCCTAATTAGCAGATGTATTGGCTTCCTATTGCTGTTCTAATGAATTAGTATAAATTAGTGGCTTATAGCAAATTTATTATTTTACCATTTTGGAGTCCAAAAGTTGGAAATGAGCCATAATAGGAGAAAATGAATGTGTCATTAAGCTGTGTTTGTTTTTGGAGGCTTTAGGAAGGAATGCTGTTTCTTTGCTTTTTTGAGTTTCTAGAAGTTGCCTGATATCAGTTACTCATGCCCTCTTCCTTCTATTTTCAAAGCCAGGAAAAAGAAACAGGGTCCTTCTCAATTTGCTGTTTCTCTGGTTCCCCAAAACTTGATCTTCTTTTTTTTTTTAACTTCATATTCTTATATCCTTTAAGGATACTGGTTATGTTAGGTTTTCTCAGTTAATCCAGCACAATCTCTAATTTAATAATAACTAATTAGCAAACTTATTTCTGTCTGCCATTTTATTGACTTTGCCACATATCTTTGTTTTCTGTTGCTCTAACTCAGTACTAGAGAATGCATAATTTATAAAGAATAAAGCTTTATTCATCCCATAGTTGTCATTTGATTTTTCATATTTGTTAATAATTGTCTCATATAGTTGAGTGCTCCCATATTTGGTGCATAGATATTTATGATTGTATGTCTTCCTCTTGAAGTTTTCCCCTAATAAGTATGTAGTGTCCTTCATTATCTCTTTTGATCATTCTTGGTTTGAAGTTCACATTGCCTTCAAATAGAATAGCTACCTCTGTTTTTTTCTGAATACTTGTTGCATGGAACATTGTTTTCTATCTTTTGACCTTCAGTCTATGAATTTCTTTATGAATTAAATGTGTTTCTTGTATAAAGCATATTGTAGGATCTTGTTTCTTGAATCATTATACCAGTCTATTTCTTTTTTTTTATTTAAAGAGGGAAAGAAAGCAAAACAGAAAAAAGGGAGGCACTAATACAAAATTCCAAAAACATAAATAAAATTAACACTAAGAAATCACTAGTTGACAAATTACATACTGTCATCTTAGAAAGAGTTGCTCAAGTTACAAAATTAGAGCACACAAAGTGAACATTCAAACAGGGAGACTGGAAACAGTTCTGCTCAATGATCCAACAAAAACTTAGTAATATGGTTATCAATTCTACACACTTAAACACACATGCAATTATACTTTTAGAGCACTTTCTTTCCCTCCCCTTTTGACAATAGTAATTACACATTCTGTGTTGTATTACTCCTACAGTTCTTATTACTTTTTACACTGGAGACAAAATATGATATTTATATGATTCTTATTTAACTTATGAGAATGGGCTCAAGTTGCCTCCATTTCAATATGAAGGCCTTAAGATCATCCTTTTTATAGCTGAATAATATTCCGTTGTATAAAAATACCACATTTTTTCCATCCACTCTGCAGTTAATGGGCATTTTGGTTTTTTCCAAGATTTAGCTATTACAAATTGTGCTGCTATGAACATGGGAGCACATATATCACTGTGATATGACCTTTTCAGTTTTTCTGGGAAAATACCCAGGAGGGGAATAGCTAAGTTGAATGGAACTTCCAATCCTAGTTTTCTGAGACATCTCCATAGTGATTTCCATAGTGGCTGCAACAATTTACACTCCCACCAATAATGGAGCAGTGTTCCTTCTTCCCCATAGCCTTGCCAACATCTGTTATCAGTTGTTTTCTGAAGGGTTTTTATCGTGAACATATGTTGGACTTTATCAAAAGATTTTTCTGCATCTATTGAGATAACCATGTGGTTTTTGTTTTTGGCTCTGTTGATGTGGTGTATTACATTTACTGATTTGTGTATTTTAAACCATCCTTGCATTCCTGGAATGAATCTCACTTGGTCATGATGTATAATCATCTTGATGATTCTCTGCATTCTGTTTGACAGTATTTTATTGAGAATCTTTGCATCAATGTTCATTAGTGAGATTGGCCTATAGTTCTCCTTTTTGGTTGGGTCTTTCTTTGGTTGATAATTGGCTCCAGGAATGATTTAGGTAGGACTGCTTCCTTTGCAATTTCAATGAAAAGATTAAGGAATATTGGCATCAAATCTTCTCTAAATTTCTTGTAGAATTCGGCCACGAATCCACCAGGACCTGGTCTCTTAATTCTGGTAAGTTTTTAATTACTTTTTCAATTTCAATAACGGATATTAGGTTTTCAAAATTGCTATATCTTCTTGGTTGAGCTTTTGTAGTTCACATGTTTCTAGTAATCTGTCCATTTCCTCTGTGTTTTCCACTCTATGTGAGTAATGTTTTTCAAAGTAGATATTCATGATCTTTTGAATTTCCATAGGATCTGTAGTAATTTCCCCCTTTGCAGTCCTTATAGTGTGAATTTGGGTTTTTTTCTTTTTCTTGATGAGGTTAGCTAGAGGTTTGTCAATTTTGTCTCTCAAAAAGAGAGATTTGTCTCTCAAAAAACCAGCTCTTTGATTCATTAATTCTTTGTATTTTTTTACTTTTAATTGCACTAATTTCTGCTCTAATCTTTACAATTTCCTCTCTTCTGTGAGCTTTGGGTATAACTTGCTCTTCTTTTTCTGGAAGCTTAAGATGAAGCATTAGGTTGTTTATTTGTGTTCATTCTTTTTTCTTGATATGAAAATTTATTGCTATATATTTCCCTCTTAAGACCACTTTCATTGCATCCCACAAGTTACAGTATGTTTTTTCTGCATTTTCATTGAATTGTAGGTATTGCTCTATTTCTTCTTTAATTTCATCTGTAGCCCACTGTTTGTTCAGAAGGTTACTATTTAATTTCCATGTATTTGTACAAGTTTTGCAATTTTTTGTCATTAATTTCCAATTTCAGTGTGTTATGGTCAGATAGGACACATGGGATAATTTCAATACCTTTACAGTTACTTAAGAATGTTTTATGGAATAATATATGGTCTATTTTGGAGAATGTCCCATGCGCAGCTGGGAAGAATGTGTATTCTGATGTGGTTGGGTGGAACACTCTGCAAACATGTACTAAGTCCAATTACTCACAGGTGTGATTCAGTTCTATTATTTTTTTGCTGACTTTTTGTCTAGTTGATCTATCTCTTTCTGACAATAGGGTGTTATGGTTCCCTGTTATAATTGTGTTCTTGTGTATTTGGTTTCTCATGTCCATTAGTACCTGTCTTATATAGTTGGGTGCTCCTGTATTTGGTGCACATATATTTATAATTGTTAGTTCTTCCTCTTGAATTTTTCCACTAATAAGTATGTAGTGAACTTCTCTATCTCTTTTAATCATTTTAGGTTTGAAGTTCACATTGTCTGCAACAGAATAGTTACCCCTGCTTTTTTCTGGGTTCCTGTTTCATGGAATACTGTTTCCATCCTTTGAGTTTTAATCTATGAGTTTCCTTTTGGGCCAGATGTGTTTCTTGTATACAGCATATTGTGGGATCATGTTTCTTGATCCATTCTGTCAACCTATTTCTTTTGATAGGTGAATTGTGGCCATTTACATTTATGGATGACACTGATATGTACTGGCTCGACTATGCCATGTTATGTTCCAGTTGTTTGCTTTCTGCTTTTCCCTCTTCTTTAATTGCTTGTCCTACCTAGTGGTTTCTTTCTGTTGTTGTTCTTGGGATTATGGTAATTTTTATCTCTATCTAGTATGTCTTTCAATACTCTTTCTAAGGTTGGCTTGGTGGACATGAATTTCCTCAGTTGTTCTTTGTCATGGAAGTATCTTGTTTCTCCATTAAATTTGAATGAAAGTTTTGCTGAATACATCAGTCTGGGTTGAAAGTTATTTTCTCTCAGGGCTTCAAATGCCTCACTCCAAGCTCATCTTTACTTTGAAGGTTTGTGCTGAAAAGCCTGCTGTGATTCTAATTAGCTTTCCTTGATAGGTGAGTTGTGTCTTTTCTCTAACAGCTTTTAGTATTATGTTTTTATAGTGTATGTCTGAGACCTATATCTGGGTGTAGGTTTATAATGGTTATGACTGTTTGGCCTTCTATATCTCTCACTTATCTGCATATCAGATTTTTCCCCATGTTTGGGAAATTTCTTCTATTACTTCAATGAATATTTTGGTTATGTCATTTATATTGACTCCTGCCTCTGCCCTGATGCTTATTAATCTTATATTTTTTCTCTTGGCATCCTCTTGAAGCTACTGGATTGTCACTTCATGCTGCTTTGCTATTTTTAAAAGTTCTATCCTTTTATGATCACTAATTGTGATCCTGTCTTCAAGGTCTGAAATCTTATCCTTAGCTTCATTTAAACAGTTTTGCCAGCTTTGAATAGGATTTTTGTTTCTTGGATGTCTCTTTGAATTTGTTTCATTAATTCTGATTGTTTTGTATATTGTTTATTCAAGGTTTCAATCATTTTCCCATGGTCTTGTACTTTTCTCTCTTCTTTAGTGGCACACAGCAACTCCTTTACTAAAGGTGTTATTTATATCTTTACATGGGAAGTATCTTTACTTCTAATTTAATTTCCTCCATAGTCTCATGGAGTTTTTTTGTTTTTGTTTTTGTTTTTCACTCGCTATCTTTTCAGGGGTTTCTGGTGTGTTACTTTTGAAGTCCTCTATTTCAATGTCTCCTGTACTTGCTCCTGGTGGACTAGATGTTTGAGATTGCATTTTGCTTTTTTGTTTTGCCATTTTCCCCTTTTGAGTTAATATTTGGTCCTTCAATCCCACTAGTATCAACTGTTGGTAGTATGTATCTTGGGGTCCTAATATAAGGTTAATTTTTGTCCAATTGCTGGGTCCCACAATTAGTAGGTGCACCAGTCACCTGACTTCCCACTGCAGGGCCTGTTGGGTGAGTTCTATATTCTTCCTGGACTGTGAAGCCTAGTAGTATTGATGTAGGTCAACTTTTAGTTCCTGCTATTATTTTATCTTCAGGTTATTCCACGTCACCAAATCTCCCTGTCTATAGTGTGTCCCTGTTGTGTGCCTGAGTGTCTCATAAGCCTGTTTCATTTTCTTCAAGTTGAGGAAATCCTTAATGGCACATTCCTCACTCTGCCTGATGTTTTCTATATGCAGGAAGGAGTCTCCCACTCTCTTGTCAGACTCACTAAGGTCTTACAGTTAGTTGGAGGGAGCTTTACTACTGATCCTATTTACCCACTATATACCTCTTCTAGGGGCATACTCACCACACTGGTCTTCTGTTTGGGTGAGGTAGTCATTTAATCTCCCCTCAATCTAGCACAGTTAATCCACTGTAGTACAAAGTTCTGGGAGAAAGGGTGGGAGCTCTGGTTGGAGTTCCCTGGTCCCAATAGGTCATCTGCAGAGATGGTGGGCATTACAGGAGGGGCCCAGGTCTATGCCGGCCCTGTGTGCACCTCTGGCTGGAATTCCCAGGTGCTGCAAGATGTTCTGTGGAGATGGCAGGTGTTGCAAGAGAGGCCTGCAAGGTGGTCTCGTAGAAGGTAGAGTTGCAGGAGAGGTTCAGGTCTAGGCTGGCCCTGTGCACACCTCTGGCTGTAGTTCATGAGTGACGCGAGGTGGTCTGCAGAGAAGGTGCAGTCGCAGGAGAGGCCTGCATCTAGGCCATACCAAGCACACTTCCGGCTGGAGTTCCCGGGTGCCATGAGGTCCAGTCTATTTCTTTTGATTGGTGAATTGAGGCCATTTACATTGATAGTTGTAACTGATATGTATTGGCTTATTCTTCTCATGATATTTCACTGCTGTTGGTTCCATACTTCTTTCCTCTATTTAACTGCTTGCCCTGCCTTGTGGTTCCTTTTCCTTTCTGCTGTTGTTCTTGGAATTGTGGTAATTCTTATCTCTGTCTAGAATATCTTTTAGTATTCTTTGTAAGGTTGGTTTGACGTTAATGCATTTCTTCAGTTGTTCTTTGTCATGGAAATATCTTATTTCTCCATTAGTTTTGAAAGATAGTTTTGGAGGGTACATCAATCTGGTTTAGAAGCTGTATTCTTTCAGGGCTTGAAACACTAAGCTCTTCTTGACTTGAGAGTCTATGTTGAAAAGTCTGCAGTGATTCTGCTTGGCTTTCATTGATAGGTGATCTGTTTCTTTTTTTGACCACTTTTAACATTCTGTTCTTGTATTGAATTTCTGGAATCTTGATTATTATATGTCTTGGTGTAGTCTTATTTTGGTCATGGCTGTTTGGAGTTCCATAATGTTTGATTTATTTGTATGCTAAATTCTTTGTTCATGCTTGGGAAGTTTTCTGCCATTATTTCTGTGAAGACTTTATGGCATTTATACCATCCCTCCCTTTCTTCTTGACCCCAATCTATTTTATGTTATTCTTTGACTTATCTTGTAACTGTTGGATTGATTTTCTTGTGGTCTCTTTCTCTTTTTAAGATATTCTTCTTTTCATGATCACTAGCTGCAATTCTGTCATCAAAGACTGAAATTCTAGCCTTTCCTTCACTCAATCTGTTGCATATACTTTCAATTGAGGTTTTAGTCTCTTTTATTTCTATTTGAATCTATTTCATGGATTTCATTTATTTCCTATGTTGGAAATTTTTGTTTCCATCATTTTTCTAAGCACATCCTTTCTTTTATCTGTGTGTTCTCTAATATGTTTGATTGTAAACATCATTTCTTTTTTGAAGTTATTTTCTCAATAGCCTATTTCACTTTATTTTTCAATTCTGTTGTTCTCATTTTAGAAAGTGTCAGTGCTTGTGCTTCAGTTCATCTATCTCATCAAGTTCTAGGCTTGTCCTAGGTGGGCTAGATGTCTGGGCTTGCATTCTTCTTCTGCATCTTGTCATTTTCTATTTTTTATTTTATTTTTTCTATGTTGATCCTTGCTGATTTCTTATGATAGATAGATTCATCACTGATGCTGAGTCTTCCAAGGAGATGTGTGTTCTTCATGCGTGTCTTCTAGATTTAGGTGGTTCTTTATAGTTATCCCAAGGACCTACCTTCCCAATTTGTAAAGGGTGCAAATTTACTCTTGGCTCAGCACCCAATCCTTTGGTGCTGAACTGTGGTGATGAATATTATCGCATACAATCATGGTTATCATACAGGGAAAAAAACCTGATTTTAATATGAATGGCTAAAGTAGTACAGTTAGTAATGACAATATTTTCAAGCACAGATTAACTTCTGACCGACTATGTAACCATTAACCTGCATCCTCTGACAACAGGAGCAACTTTAAAGTTATTGTCTTGGTTACTTTTTCTCTCACTGCTGGGACAAAATACCTGACACTCCAAGTAAAGAAAGGAAAGGTTTGTTTAGCTCACAATTTTGTGGAGGTTTCAATCCATAATCATTTCACTCCAAGGCAGGGTGGCATGGAATGGGGGCAACACTTTAAGGCAGCAGTCAGCAAAAGTAACCAGAGAAAAAAGCAGGTCAGAGCAAACCTCTTTTCCTCCTTTATGTTGTACACAGGCCACCTTTCCTCCAAGGCAGGTGTAGCACTCACAAAATCTTGCTGTCTTCTTGTACAAGATAAGAATATTTACAAAGTAAGGACTCTGGCTCCCTGATGAGTCTCTTAATTAAATACTTATACTTCTCAAGTTGACACACTATATCAACCATAACAGTTATATAATAAAATCAAACGTATAGCATGTACTTGTATTCAATGATTTTCCTCTTAGTGGAATGACTTTACCCTTCTGCAGGGAGCAAGGTTTGTTAAGATGAGTAGTGAACAGGATAAAGAGATTAATGAGGTCAAATAAGTCAAGTCGAGGCTGGAGGTCAAAGGACAATCACCCATGTTTTGGGAAATTGGAGGGCACAGGCAGAAAACAATGACATAAAATGCAAAGGAGTAATCAAAGGGAAAGAAACAATGTTTAATCACTTAAAAGTTTGAACTCAAGTAGTAGTTGAGGAAAGTGAAAAAAGATCAATAGAAGAAAACCAAAAAGAAAGTCAAGGAAACTAAACAGTACAAAGAGAAGGAAGAAAGAGAACTTAAGAAAGAAAGAAAAGAAAGAAAGAAAGAAAGAAGAAGAAAGAAAGAAAGAAAGAAAGAAAGAGAGAGAGAGAGAGAGAGAGAGAGAGAGAAAGAAAGAAAGAAAGAAAGAAAGAAAGAAAGAAAGAAAGAAAGAAAGAAAGAAAATAGAAGAGGGAGGGGAAGGTCTCAAAACAAAGATAACCACAAGAGGACCAGGGATATAGCTCAGTGGCATAAGCTTCAGCCTGGCAAGCACTAGGTCTAAAATTTTATTCCCAGTGCCAAAAAAGCCTAAAATCACAAAACAAAACAAGATGACATCCAACCAGACAGGAAAAGCATAGCAAATCAAACAAGGGAGAATAAAAGTAATGAATTACTTCTGATATTTACCATTCTGTGTCCATGTTAGATCCAAGACATTTTCTGGGTTGAGTTGATATTGGTCTCTGGATGTCGAGACTGGTGTTGGTCTTTCTGTTGTTGGAGTTCTCCAGATCCCAACTGCTGGCTTCTCTCTGCTGCCTCAGACACTTCCATGGTTGCTCTTCTCACTGATTTTTCTACCCTCTACAGGTGTGTGTGCATGAATGCACTCAGGGCTCTGTTGTCCTGGCTTTCCATGATCCAGTTGTTCCAGTGGTACAGTCTTGGAGGTCCAAGACTAAGGGGATGCACTCAGAGAGAGAGCTATTGTACTGGTGAGGAAGCACTCTCTGAAAAGTTTTGAGATGTGGCAGGAGATGACATAATAAGAAAGATATATGAAAGGAACAAAACTAAGCTAGATTTTATAAAAAGTCTGCTCTCCAGATAACTCATTAATCTTTGTATAAATTAATCCATTATTGAGAGCATAGTCATATGATCAAATCACTTACTAAGTCTCCCCTCCTTAGTATCTCAAAATGTGCATCAAATTTTAACATGAACTTTGGTTGGGACATTCAAACCATTATAATATTTCAAATGATATATTTGCATGCCATGGTATTTAGGACATAGACATGTATGAAGGGCCATTATTCTGGTTACCAAAGCATATGGAAAATATAATTCCCCAAGAAAGTGATCATAATTAGCTCTGAGATGAACAGTGGGTGGTCATGGCAGAAACCAAATATAGCTCAGTCTAACCTTATAAATTTCACCTATATATTATCTCAAAAACATTTTACGTAAATTTTAACCCAGGAGGAAAATGAAGTAACTCATACTGTTTCTAAATGATCAATTGAAATGCAGGGCTTTTTTCTGATTTGTTTTGAAAAATATTTTCAAAAAAGTTAATCACTATTTGCACAATTGCTAAATGTCTGGAAAATTCCAGTTACTTGACTATAGAATTTTTTGGCTTTTCATGTAGTTATTTGGTACAATACAGATCACAACCTCTGGCAGAATTATTTTGCTCTTCTTCCTTATTTATGCATCTTGAATTATAGAAATAAAAGATGATTTTTATTAAGAAAATACATAATATTAGCAATTAGTAAAAATTAGTTAGTATTGTCAAAGTTTTTAGTTGGTATAAACTTGCCAGAATTACACTTTAAAAAAAGTCTTGGGTATCAATGCTAAAAATCTTTCTTTTGAAGGAAGAAGGTGTTAGGGATCCATGTTCTTTATATAAGTAACCCACCATGACTTATGGTAATAAAAATTGTTACCGAATTACATTGTTTTAAATTTTTAATACATGGCATTGTTGTCCAAGTGGCTCTATCATTTGCTAGTCGTGAGAATTTGTCCAAATGACATAATGTATATAAACTCTAGCTTCTTCATTTGAAAAAAATGTATCATTATGATGTCATCTCTTAGTAATGGCATGTACCTTACAGTGTACAACTCATTGGACACTCAGTGTAAATAAAAATATCACTTATTATTTTTTCCACATTTTAACAATATTCAGACATATAATAAAATGGATTATAGCTCTCACTTCTAAATAGCAAAATTTACTCAAAGAAGTATCTTTGAATGGTTTATATTTCATGATTATTTCTTTTATTATTTCCAAGCCTCATATAGTTGGTAAAGGAAAATGATAGAATATAAGATAGATAGAATATAAGACACCATAATCACTATCTTTTACTGATTTTTTTATTCACATCTATTGACTTTACAAATCCATTTTGAGGCGTGAATTTAAATGAATGTCATTTTCAAATATTAAATAGTGGAAGTTTATTTGCTCTAATTTCTTGTGCTCATTGTTTTTCTGTGGAAGCTTTGTCCTCATTCCTTGTAGTCTTCCCTGAACTGAAGGCAAATTCCTCAAAGCCCATATAAATTATTATTGTGTTGATTAAAAACATTTATTTTTTGTGTAATAAAATATGAAGCTCTAAATGGAATGGTTTTCCTTTGAGTCTGTCTGGTTCTGAGAATTTCTTTATTGGCATAAATTAATGTTAGTTGATTTAGAGGACCGAAGTGCCATACTTGCGGAACCAAGAATATTATTATTAAGGAGGCTGAGCCTCCTTTATGACACTGTGCTGGAAGTTAACTTCCACTTCGCTGCATTCACAGTATCACAGGGATGTCAGCAAGAGGACCGTCCCCGACCTCGTCACTCACTGCCTTTTCACGGCATTAAGGCAATGGAGATGTTAGAAAGCTTACCAATCACATTTGTCTTCATTTCTCACGAGTTTCCTCCCTGATGATCTACCCAGTGGAAGATGGAGTATGCTCTCATCTCTCTTCATCTATGTGGTCAGCTCATTAAAACATGCTGTGCTTTTACAAAGGAAGTTGGAAATTTTCTCATGATCTTGTCTTTGGATTTGGAAATAAGTGTTGCAGGCCAATTGTCTTCAAATCTCCACTCAGTTAATAGAGCTCGTGTTTGCCTGTGCCCTGTGACTCAACCTGCCCTGTATTGTGAGAGATCAGCGAGATCTCATTAAATGTATCTCCTTCATACATGCCTCAAAGTGGTTACTTTTTTAGTACTTTGTTACTCTTCTATTCAAAATTATGTACACAATTTTCTTTTTCAACTTCATGGCTTGTTTTTATTCACAAAGTGAAAATATTTCTTACTGTAAATTATTACTTTTCTAATAGTTTTTCTTCTCCTGTAGGAAAGTCCTAGTTATCCCAGAGAAAATCAAGAAATGTGTATAAATCATGGTTGAGCAAAAATTAGAATCACTTATAAGTCTCTCTCAAGCCATAGGTGGAGCTTTTTGGAGATGGTTAGATTTAGAGTGTATGCTGCTGGCATCTAAAATGTGATCCTGGGATTGATTTATGGTGCATTGCTAGGACTAAGTGTGCTTGGAATAAGGGTGTGAGTTCCACCTGCCCTAAGCGTGAGTAGCCTGGATAAAATCTAAGGAATAGAATGCGTGTTGTTGCTGGTTGCTTGTCATTTCTTATAGCTTGCTGCTTTTGCTGTATTCTGCCTGCCATGAACAGCGACCCCTCTGTGACATGCCACCCTGCCTTGGAGCCAGTTGGTTATGGACTGAAACCTCTACAAACTGTGAACAAAATAAACATTTTCACCTTTTAGCTAGGTGTTAGGCATTTTGTCTCCCCAATGAGAACAAATAATTAAAACTATATATGCATATATATATATATCATTATATATAATAGCTATATATGACTATATAATTTTTGTTAATTTATAATTTTGTTAAAATCTAAATATCAGGGAAAGGAAGAGCTTCACTTTTTTTTCATTTCTTTCATATCTTAAATCTTTTCTGTCTCTCCACTATTTTCTCTATTTTTTCCTAAAGGAACTAAGAGAGAGCACTTATCATTACCTATAAGCCTATTTTATTGGCATAATTTTTTTTCTAAACAGGCCTTTATCTAGTAAAATAACACCAATTATCTATGCCTAAGGACTCCCAAGTAGGTGAGGTAGAGAAACCTGTAGATCATTTAAAGACATTACTGAACCAAACTAAATGCAGGTAAATTTGACACTTTTTTGTTGTATACTATGCAAGGTAGTTCTTTTTAATCCAAATTAATTTTCTTTCTTTCTTTCTTTCTTTCTTTCTTTCTTTCTTTCTTTCTTTCTTTCTTTCTTTCTTTTTTTGTACCAGGTACTGAACTCACAACCTTGTGCTTACCAGGCAGGCGCTTATGCCCCTGAGCTAAATCCCTGGCCCCCAAATTACTTTTCTAAAGGATATATAACACAAAGAAAACTTTAAAATACAATATATGACATATTCAATAACTTGGGCTAATCCTTGGCTGTTTTTGACATTAGGTACAAAATCTTCCAAACGGTTCATCTCGTCCTTGTTGAGGTGATCTTGTTCCACTCTCCATCCTGTGCCTTATTTTAGGCCTGGTACAGATTTGAAGGCATATTCTTACACATGAGGAAGCTATGTTATAGCCCAAGTTACACAGCCAAATAGAAAGCAGAACTATACCACAGAAGACATTTCACAGTTACTCTGTTTACAAACTTCTTGACTATGAAAGCTGGGTCTATACATTACAGAAAATATGGACTTTGGAAAAGTGTTTATATTAACTAAAGCCTCAGTTCTATCAGTAATTTTGGGTTAGTAATCAAAATGCCATCCTCTTAGAACTTCTACAGTGACTCTGAAACATTCTCTTATATGTTTTGCAGATTTCTCTTCATTCACAGTTTTTTTACTCTCTCAACGATCCTGCATGTAAGGTACAAGAATAATTTTAAAACATAGCACAAATGGAAATACTAAAAAGTGTTAAGAAAGTGGAGAGACGAACCATAACTGACTCTATAGTGGCTACTAAACTAACCCACGAATCTACCGTACCTGTTATTCCCCTCACAAAAGCTCCAAAAGGCGCATGCCCTTCTGTGGCCAGCTACTGCAGAGGAGAGAATGAGAGTGCAGCTACTGCAGAGGAGAGAATGAGAGTGCAGCTACTACAGAGGAGAGAATGAGAGTGCAGCTACTGCAGAGGAGAGAATGAGAGTGCAGCTACTAAGAGGAGAGAATGAGAGTGCAGCTACTGCAGAGGAGAGAATGAGAGTGCAGCTACTAAGAGGAGAGAATGAGAGTGCAGCTACTGCAGAGGAAGAGAATGAGAGTGCAGCTACTAAGAGGAGAGAATGAGAGTGCAGCTACTGCAGAGGAGAGAATGAGAGTGCAGTTACTACAGAGGAGAGAATGAGAGTGCAGTTATCACCAGAGACACCCGTGTCAATATCAGAGGATGCAAGCGCGAAAATGCTCAAGCATTTTCAGACAGGATGTTGTGAATTTAGTGGAAGTATGTACAGGAAAGTAGAGCCACAGGGAACCAGTCAGTTCACAAGCCACCAGCACTTAGAATTGGATTACAAGTGTGGCAATTTCAATGGTAAATCCTAAAATAGGAAAGAGAAGCTGAGATAAAAACAAAAGAGGGTAGGGAAATAGCAAATGCACATTTCCAACTGAGGTCTTTAGTAATACAACATTAAATCTGATAAATTACAGTTTCATTTTTTTTTAATCCCTGGAGAAACAAAAACTGCGAGCAGGTGGGAGAAATAACTACCTGTTTTTTTTTTTTTTAATAATGAAAATCATTTGATTCTATGTGTTTTTCTGAAAAAACACATTTTTCTGTGTGTGTGCTCCCAAAGTTTTGGTATGGATTTTTTTTGTTTGTTTGTTTCTGAAACTTGATAGAACATTAATTATATTTTATTTTATGTCAGTAATCTCAATTTACAGTGTTATTTTAATAGATGGCATGTGAATAAATTATTTCTTATGCAAGTCAACTTTGGAGTGTTTTCTTTATGCTAAAATGTATAAATTTTTTATTATTCAATTCTTTCCTAAATTTTGTTTGTAATAAATGAAAAATATATGCTTTCTACTAGAAATAAAAAACAAATTAAATATTTGCATATGTGTTTGTGTATGCAAAATATCAAGCTTATTGATTCTGTTGTCCCCACAGGGTGCATATTGTTACTTCTTTACCTGCTTTATCTTTTATTTAGGACAGACATGGTTTAAAAATTCCTTTATAATTATATTTTTATAAAATAAAGAAAAAGTACAAGATCATACACCTATCACTGAGTGATTGCTTAAGTAATGATTAAACAATTGCATATATTATTAATTATATACTATATAAATGCATATTTTATAGTTTAATCATTTTAATTGATTATGCACATATTACACAAATAAATCTTATCTAAATATTACAGGACATAAAACAACTAATGGTCAATTGACATATATCTTTCATTGATATGAATGATATAAAAATATAAAAACAGAAAAGAGTTTCAGAGTCCCAACTTTGTATTTTCATTCATCATTTCATCATTTAAGTAAATCCATTTAGTATATGTGTGTATATCATTGCACAGTCATTCCTAGAATTAAGTTTGTAATGACCAAATCATAATAGTAATAATTTTGATTTGAAGAATATAAATTGTCCCATTCTCTTTTATAATCTTCTGAGTTAATCTGAATTTTATATTTATACTATGTTTGTAATTAAACAAAAATAATATTTTCACTTGAAAAATAACTAGGTAATCTGATTATTATATGCCAAAGAAGAGAATTACTGCTTAAATTTACTCCTGCATTAACAAAGTTTAATAAATTTAAACAGAATTACCTATTAATCAAAATAGAGAAAAGTAACACAAATTGACATGTTCTTGAAAACTGGTCAGTTGTGAAAATCAAAAGTCATACTGTGCCATAAGAGATAGTAAAAATCACAGTGTTTCCCCAATACTCATATGCATTCAATGTAACTTTTCTGAATCTGGATATGCAGGTAATATTTCCCTTTACATGAAGTAAGTCTAGCAGACAGTAGCTGAGTGTTCTCTAGTTCAACTAAATTCTGTGTTATCACTTGATGAAACTGTCAAACCCCACAAATGAAAGCTTGAATCCGACAGTACTGCCCACTGAGGATGCCACTTGTACAACTTTGGTTGTTTTCAACTTG
This sequence comes from Hydrochoerus hydrochaeris, assembly GCA_004027455.1. Classification (NCBI taxonomy): domain Eukaryota; kingdom Metazoa; phylum Chordata; class Mammalia; order Rodentia; family Hydrochaeridae; genus Hydrochoerus; species Hydrochoerus hydrochaeris. The sequence goes on from PVLA01000783.1 coordinate 253,332, forward strand.
CTTCTGACCTTTGTGATTTAAATTAGGGTTTCTGAAAAATCCCTCATTGGAGTAATTTCTTACGAAGTATTGCAGATCTCTAGGAAACACATTTTCTGATTTATTATAAAAGATATTACGAAGGTAATAAACAAACAGCTACACGGAAGAAGCCCACAGAGAGGGGCACAGGCTCTCACGCCTTCTGGAGTGCTGCCTTCCCAGAAGCTACACATGCTGAGCTATCTGGAAAATCTCTGAAACCTAAACCTTTGAAGGGTTATGGAGATTAATGGAGTTAAATCACTGAGTATTGGTGATCAACTCAATTAATCTTCATCCCTTCTACTCCCTTTACAAGTTGCAAGTGTAATTCCTAATTGCGTACATCAGTTCTTTCTGGAGACCATCCCTCATCCTGAAGCTAGCAAGGTGCTGCCAGCACTGATCATCTTGTCAGCATGCAAAAGACACTCACCGTTTCAGAGATTCAAGGGTTTTATGAGCTGTGTGGCATTAAGCAGAAGAGACAAATGAATATTTTTTAGTGTAAAGCAAGAGCACAGTCACTGCAACCAAAGATTCTGAAGTTCCCCTGTAAATTCTCCTGTTTCTTGCCAAGTACTTGTGTTATTTATTTACACAATCCAGCATAAAAAATCTGTAAAATAAAGCTGTAACTTTATTTATATTTTCTCTAAAGGTAGACTCAGAGGTCACAAAATACATTTAATGTGATGGTTATCAAATAGACCCTGAGAAAATCATCTTTCCTTTTCTCTTACCTACAATGCCTTAGAGACTGTAGCTCTTTAGAGGTAACTAGTTTTGTTTTTTAGTTTTTGTGAGGATTACATGGTGCAATAAATTACTATACTTTTCATAAAGGAGTTTTAATTCTCTAAGCTGTTTACTTTGGGATAAAGATTTATTAAATCATACAAGTGTATATGGGTTTATTATAACATTTCTGATGACAAATCATGTAATAAACTGCATTATTTATATGACTTTTTTATTTCATTTCAATGAAGAATTTAATTTGAAATTCATTCATGAAGTTTATTTCACTTCTGGAGCTACATAACCTACTGGAATGGGGATAAGACACATGTTTTTAATTTAATTTTGATGAAGAATACCTTGCAAATTTTTCATGATATATATCAGATTAAAATTTACTATTCCCATTCCATTTAGTAAGATTCCAAGTTTTACTGTATTTTAGTCTAAATGTCACATAATGTTTTTTAGCCTATTGTTCAATGCTCAAAACAGATGTATAGAAATCCTAGACTCTAGGAATCTCAAATCTTGTATGATGAAGGGCCTGCTCCTATGTTTTTCTTTTTGTATAAGTTTTAATGTTTCATAAAAGAGGTTTCCAAATAATATATAAACCAAGAAATGATTGTCAGATTTTTAAGTATTAATATTCATAGTTCCTTAAGAATAAAGGGTAACCTAAATGTATTTATTTGATTTGCAAATGACTTGTACTCACTCCTGTAATGTATAGAACATCTTAATAAGAGCAAGGGCTTCCTCATGAAAACTGTGCCAAAATTCTAAGCCCAATATCTATAAGAAGATTAAAGTCTTTGGTGTTACACTGTCTTCTAAATTAAAGAAGTTGTCTAGGCTCAATTTCCAATAGTTACTGAATGTGATTTAACTGGATATGCAGTGATTAAATGTCTTGTTGCTATCTATTTCTGGGATGATTAACTGCATTTGAATGAATTCTTTTTCTCAATATTTATTTCAAATGATTCCCTACACTGCTTTGATTTATGTTAAAATAACTTAGGAAATTATTTGATGTGAAAAAATGGAGAAACTTAAACTTCACATTTCATTGCTATTGTTTGCCTTGTTGAGAAAACTTAATAGGGTGTCAGTGTAGGATGTTACCACAATGTAAAAAAACACTTTAGGAATATATTAACATGCAAGATATTAGTGGGAAAGCTGATGCAGAAATGCTGGGATTCTAATTGATCTTGTTTTCCTTGATTTAATACTAACAGCGATTTCTGCAATGTTAGTTGGAAAATACTCTCATCAAAGATAAGTTCAAAACATCTATCTATATTAGATGTATTTTATTAAGAAATGGTTCATATCACTCTTAGGTATTTTGTTGCTAATATACAGAAAATTCAGCCAAGAAAATACTAGGGATGCATGCTAGTTGTACTTATTACTTTGTTGTACTTAGCCTAATTCAGAAGTTTGAAATTTTGGTGAAACTATCATTACTGTCCTTTTTTAGTGATTAAAACAACTGTGCATATACATAGCATAAAATTTACAATTTCAGCTCATTTTAAGCACATGATTAAATGGCACTGAAGTACTCTCATACTGTTGAACATCCATCACTACCCTTCATCACCAGCCACTGTCTCAAAATGAAATTCTGAACCCCTTAATCAATAACTCCCAATCTTCTCATAGCCAGATCTTGGTCATCCCCATTCTAGTCTCTGCGTCCATGAATTTAGCTACTCTAAACGTCTCATATAAGAAGAATCACACGACATTCAACTCCTATGACTGGCTTATTTCCCTTGGCATGTTTTCAAGTTTCCTCCATTTTGTGGCAGACATATCAGAATAGCTCTTGTTTTAAAGGTTGATTAGTATTCCATTGTCTTAACATATTATGTTTTGTTTGTTTATTTGACCATCCATGGACCCTTGGATTATTTCTGACTGTTACTGTTGGGATTAATGTTGCAATAGACATGGTGCACACATATGTCTTTGATTCCCTGCTTTCAATGCTTTTGGTCATACACCCAGAAGTGGAACCATAGAATCATGTATTAATTCTAAAATTATTTACAACAGCAGCTGAACCATTTTACATTCCCCCAGCTGTTTATGTATGTATGTTAGTTATTCTAATAAGTGTAAAGTAGTGATGGTATTTTTTTTTAAGAATGGATATATGGAAAAGATTCTATTGTAAAGCACCCTTGGTCTACTTTGGTACTATAAATAATGAGTCATTCTCTAGTTTCAACTGTACATGGCAAGGACTACTTAAAGGAATGCAAAAGTTATTTTGAACTTCTATCTAATTCATTTGTCCCTTCAACAAGTTAAACCAAGGTACTTTTGTTGTTTTCCTATGATTTTGCCAAATAACAGATGAGGAGGTTATAGTATGGTACAAAAAAGCAATTAAGGTTGTCTTTATAGAGAAACTCCTTCTGTGTGAAGAAAGTGATGATAAGGTAGGCCTGTTTGGCCACCTCAGGGAAAACTTTCTCTAGGCATAGTTAACTAAGTCCATAAGGGAGTGAAGACACTTCAGCCAGACAGGAAGGGAAAGTAGAAAATATTCTAGGTTTTAGAAGTCAAGACTAAAGCTGTGTTTGACCTTTTTGAATAGATTTCTATTACTTCAGTGTTTATTTGGTACTCAAGACAATAAACAAAGCAGTAAGCTGGAAAAAAGTTCTTTAGATATTAACTCAGAAACTCACTTTCATTTACAAAAGAACCTCTCAGAAATGTATATGAGTCCATAATTCCATATGTGTGTGTGTATGTGTGTATATCCAGTTTATTGGAATAAATATATGTGTATATAAAGAATTAACTCTTATCTCTTCCAGCATAATATTTAGGCAGAATTTTTGGTGAAAGTCTCCCACAGGAAATGTGAAACAAGATTCTTAGATAGAGACATGTAAGCATTGCAAAGCTGAAGACAGCTATGTCTTCAGAATGGAGATAGATGTTCCTAATAGGTATATGTACTGGTCAGGCTTCCATTGCTGTGACAAATCACTTGAGATAAACAATTTCTACAGATGAAATTTTATTTCAAGTCATGATTTTAGAGTGTTCAGTCTATGGTCACTTGGCCTTGTTGCTTTGGGCCTGTCATAGCCTAGTAAATCATTGTAGGAGCACATGGCAGAGAACACTATTCCCCTCATGGCAGCTAGGAAGCAAAAAGAGAGATTTTATAGGGTGCAAGTTTCCAGTACCCTCAAGGACATATCACCAGTAACTTAATTTCCTTTCACTAAGCTCCACATCAGAACGTTTCCACTAAACGAAGCACTGGCTTATTTGGGACATATATAGGTGCTGTGATTTATATCTTGATGACACCCTGAAGTCTTATGTGATCATAGGTGGGATGTTCAGAAGAAAACAGGATTGTAGGGTATTACAACTGACTTGCTGTTAGAGCTGGGTCTGGGTGGAAGAGGTGGGTCAGTGTGCTTGTGATCTGGAAGACCGTGGCTCCCTTCCCAGCTCCCGCCTGCATTTACTTTCTGCTTCCTGTCTGACACACTGTCTCCAACACCATGCCCCTCTGTCATGGTCCTGCCTAGGAACCAGCTGTCTACGAAGTGAAACATGAGACAAAACCTTTCCTTCCTTAGGTTGTGGGTGCCAGGTATTTTGTCCTAGCAATAATAAGGAAAGTGATCATAAAAATGGGGCCTTGGAAGACATTTCCAAACCATAGCATTTCCTGGTATATTTTTGTTGTTGTTGTCATTGTTATTAAACAGTTTTCTTTGCAAGGACAAAATTGTAGGAAAAATCAGTTTAGAATGAGGAAAAGTTTATTTTGAGTCACAGTTTCAGAGTCTCAGTTCACTGCCATTTGTTCTGTTGCTTTTGGGACTGTGTTGAGGTTTTTTAAAAAATCATGGGAAGAATGTGTGTGGAAGGAATGTGTGCCCTGGTTACCTCAGGGCAGCTATGAAACAGAGAGCAGAGAGAGGGAGAGAGGAAGAGAGAGAGAAAGGGGGAGATCCACCCCACCCCAAAAGCATGCTTCTAGTGATCTAACTTTAACCCACTAGTTCCTACTTCCTACAGATTCCAATTCTGCTTGTTAGCAGCACAGAATGAAAACCAAGACTTTAGCCCTTGGACATTTAGGAGACATTTTAGGGTTTAAATTATTATACTACACTTGAAAGGAAAGGGTCAGCTGTCATACAAAATGCAGAATATACACAGAGTATCACATAGGGTTTTCATGTAGAAGTCAACACTGAGGAACCATCCTGGACAAGATGCTAAACATAAAAGATAGCCTAATGCAAGGAGCAATGCAAAGTAACTTTGTTAGTTTTCTGTGACCATTTTAAGTAAGTACTAAAATTTGGTGGCTTAAGGTAACACGTATTTATTTTCTCAAAATTCCGGAAGGTATGAATTTGAAATGACATGTCTACATTCCTTCTTAAGGCTCCAGGGAAGAGTTGTTTTTACCTCTTTTCAGTTTCTCCTGCTTTGAACAATCCCTGGCATTCGTCAGCTTGTGGCAGTATAACTTCTGTATCTTTCTCCATCATCACGCTAAATTTTTCCATATGTCTATGTCTCCACATGATCATCTTTTAAGAAGACCAGTCCTATGGGATATAGGCCCACTCTAGAATATTCTTTCAATTTGTTTCAGCTTACAACAGCTCTATTTCCAGATAAAGTAATTCTGAGGTTTCAACTCAACACAAATTTTGAAGGGATGCTAATCAACCCTGTGATTAATGTAATCACAGAAACTGAAACTCTGAAGAGCTGAAGATGAAAATTGTTAAAAGCCTTCATGTCGACAGAAGCTGGACTGTGACTTTCGACTTCTTATTTTGTTAAAAAATATAAAAGAATTCATTAAGGGGTTATTAGTTTGTGGTCTGATAGCAAGTGAAATTATCTGATATTTATTTTCAAAAGATTATTAATTATATATTAAGAAGATATATAGTTAATGGAAAGTTAACAGAAAGTCTTGTTTATACCCTTTTTATACTAGACATTTTTAGCAAAATAGAAAAGAAACCATCTGAATTAACTTTGTAGTTTGTTGAAAAGTTTATATTGCCAAAAATAAGCAATTGGATGCCCAGAAATAGTAACCATAACATTTTTATTTGCCAATTTAGCCTCTCTGTTAATAAACATGTATTAATCACCTAACACCTGTCAATCAATATGCTACACATCAGGGATTAAATGGTGGGAAAGAAGTGGGGATGGTATTATAATCAAATGAGTAGACAACACTTGGACAAGATGAGCCCTTTTCATCCCAGCCCTCTGGGAGCCCGAGACAGGAGAACCACAAGTACATGTCTAGCTCAGGCAATAGAGCAACTTAGTGAGACCCTGTTTCAAAATAAAAATTAATAAAAAGACTGAGTATGCAGCTCAGTGTAAAGGTCCTGGCTTCAAGCAAAGCAATTAGTACTGCAAAAAAATTTTAAAACCCACAGCTGAGATGCAACATAGTGAGACAAGTGTTAAGATTCTGTTAGACAGTGTGGGTAGTGGCCCTCAAAATGGAGTGGGGTAGCCCAAAATGGAGAATGCTGAGTCATCACCCTCCAGGAGTATCAAAAGAACAAATGCTAGGGGCACTGTGGTTGTCTGAGACCTCTCCCAGAGCATGATCCAACGGGCTACTGAATCAAGGGTGCAAGGCCTTGCATGGCCACTGCAGGAAAACTGCATAAACTGGACCCTTAGTAAGTGGTCCTCTATGGTATAGAGATTAAATTGGTTACACAGTGGGCTGAGCTCTCTTTTAAGCTCTCCCTTAAGAACACTTGGATAAAGAGCTTTCTTTTAAATGAATTTGCTTACACCCTGTCTCCTCCTGCAGTTTCATTTTTCAATAAAATGAGGACAAACCTTGGCATTCCAGTATAAAAGCAATAGAGTAATCAAACAATCACAAAAATAAACTAAGAGGTTAAACATAATAAGGAAAATATGCATAAATGTAAGCACATGTAGCTGCAAATGTGTTACCCTGTATCGTACTGCCTCATAGTAGGATATTGGACAGGAAACTTTGATCCATATATGTGCACGTGTGGAAGACAAAATGCTAAACACACCTTCAAAGACTTTCAGCCCATGGTCATTTAAACAGATGCAAACAACAATGATATGAAAGAGTTTGAAAATGCAATTAAATTTCCAAGTCAATCAACTTTGAACTATGGAGAATATTTGGATGGTTCTGACCCAGCAAGGTAAACCACTCAGAAGCAGAGAATTCTCTATGGCTAGTGCTATAAGAGCAAATCAAAAACATAAGAAGTATGAGATGAATTTTAGGCACTAAAACTTTTAAAATGGAGGAGATTCTGTGGTGAGAAATTGTGCAACTGGCTGAAGGTGAAACTGACCTAAAAACTGAGACCCAGCATTCAAATCTCACTCTCACACCTGTTAGGAACTGAATTCTTCTGATAGTCTGAAGCAATTTGGAAATTGGTATGGCTCAAGAGCCTTCATATGAGAGCCCAGACAGATAAGACCTCTACTTTAGCCTAATTAGACCCCCAAGCGGGGAACTCAGTTGAACCAAATTACACTTCACACTAATAAAAACAATGAGCTAATAAATGAATTTTGTTGTAAGCCTTTAGTGTCTGGTCATTTCTTATTCAAGATAAAAAATAATTAAACAGATAACTAGGGGAGGATGTGGATCATAGGAAATTAACTTTTTCTGGGATGTCTTAGGAACTGATCGATAGTAGTATCCCTATTTCCACAGAAGGCTCTTAAAGTTTCTGCTACATTCTTGGGAACTCACTGCAAATGACTTTAAAATCTTAAGGTGTCTCAATTACAAGTTTCTTCCTTGTAGTGAGTTAAAAATCTACTCCTATAATGTCTAGATGGATCCTTATTCTAAACTGGAGGTGGCTAAAATAAAACGTTTAGAGAAGCTACACATGATATAATCTACAGATAGGAGGGAATCATTTTAAAACTATAAACAGTAGCAGAACTGACAATGACATCTGCATTTGCATGATTACTTCTCATAAAGCTAGTCATGTGCTCCTCTCATGGTAGCAATATCCATTTTAAATATGAAGAAAACCACCGGGATAGGGCTGAGTAAGTTGCCAAATATTGAATACCTATTAAGTGGTAGAAAGAGAATGCAATGTTCATTTGAATTGCCTGCCATGGTATTTGTTTTTCTAGAAAAAGTTAGAGTTTCCTGGCTGAGGGGTATTCAGGGAATTAAAGTAGTCCATTTAATCATTGATCAGAACTATAGAAAGTGATCAATGTTTTGTTATTTTTATATTACGATTGTCCTCAACTTAAAAACTTTATTATTATTGTAAGAAGTGATGCATATTTCAGCAAAGTTTAGGTTATTTTCTTGCAGTGGACCAAGGCCATTTTCCAGTCATGGGAGGTCTGCAGTTCCCAAATAGAAAGACGTCTGGGAGCCATATTACAAATGGATTTTTTTCAAGTGAAGAAGACAGACAGTAATTTATTTGATTTTATATATAGTCCTAACATTTTCATTATTCTCAACATTGTTTCAATTGTAGGGGTACAAATCAAATTTTTTTATCATACTTTTTCAGTTTCATTATTGGTCAACATAAGTGCACTATTTAAATTGTGTGCTAGTCTTTTTTACAGTTTAATTTTTTTAATTTTAAGAATTGTAAAAACCAATAGCAATGATACAGAATTTAAAAACAAGATCATAAGAAATTAACAATGATTATTATGTTGCATATTATTATTTTCAAAATAGTTGCTCAGATTACCAGATAGAGGCATGTGATATTGTTCAAACAATATAAGGTCTAGCTGTTTCTTTCAATGAACTAATAGAATTAGTAGTACAGTTATCTTAACTATCTCTGTGTGTGTGTGTGTGTGTGTGTGTGTGTGTGTGTGTGTTTGTGTATGCGTGTGGTATAGTTTTTGGTCTTATTTTGTCAACTCCATTTGGCTTAAACAGTGTTAATATTTATTCATGTTTTTTTCTTTTAATTCCATGAACATACAGTAAAACTTTTGCATTTTTTTAACCATAGTTAAAACATACTTAGCTGTGGATTGGGTATTTAAGAAAATAAAAATTAACACCTTATGTGGTTTTAGCTTCTCTTTAAATAGACAAGAAATGCCATATATATATATATATATATATATATATATATATATATATTACAGTTTTTCATAAAATATGTGTAGGATGTGTTACTTTTTTGGTCACACTGGAGCAACAATGAAAGCAAACATTTAGAAACAGTTATTTGAGGAGACTTACAGGATACCCTTTCTCTTTAAAAATAAAGTTAATGTTTACTTATAATAAGGGAAATCATGTGTTCAGTATGTAGTGTATCTTTGAAATGAAACATCATATGCTTAGCCATATATACCTTTTAGCTATTTGTCCATTCCTCCTCTAACCACGGGGTAAAAACACTGAATTACACATGTCACTTCCAATCTGTTGGCCAGTGTTGGCTTTCTGAATGCAAGTCTGAGACCCATTCTGAGTTTTAAAGCTGATTTTGAAATGAAGAAAGCCATGGTTGATTATCAAGAGTATGATGGATATAGAGGAATGTGTGGTCATAAGCACTGTGCACCAGGATCTCACCATCTCATTTCTTTCATCTCAATTCATGGAAGAATGAAGTTAGGTGTGAATGTTAAAACATACAAACAAACAACAACAACAAAAAAACAGTCCATAATTTCTCAGTGTCCAACCCTGAAATGGGGAGACCCACACTGGCTTATTTTCAATTACTACAGCAGAGTACCACAAACAGTAATTTATGAAGAACACAGCTTTATTCAGCTCTCAGTTCTGAAGGCTGAGAAGTCCAAGGTCAGATGACCACATCTGGTGATGGCCTTCTTGCTGGTGGACAGTCTATAGAGGCCTTAGACAACTCAGAGCATGAAACGAACAGAAAGACCTTTTTTAACACCAGGTTTTCCTGAGATGCTCATTATTTCACAAATCCACTGATTCATGAATGAATTATTATGCTCACTTCAGAAGAACATATACGGAAAAAGATGGATCAGTCTGTTCATGAAAATAGAGCATAAGGTTCTAATCACCTATTTCAGGCTCCATGTGGTCTCATTTTTTAACATCTCACAGTGAAGATTAAATTTCAACTTCAGCTATGGTAATAACATTTAAACCACAGGATTTATCATGTTAAATCTTCAAATTTGCAACCAATATACTGAGTGTTTAAATCATACTACACCTTCTACTGTCTAAAGTTTTGAAGCAGTGTCCTATTCAGCACTGCAAAAAAAAAAAATGCTTAATTTGCTGGAGAAAAAAAATAGATAAAATTTGAGAACATAGATGTAGGGAAAGACTTGCAGAACAAAATATTAGTGGTGCAAGGAATATTACCAAGAATCAACAAATTGGGTCACATCAAATTAAAAAGCTTCTCTACAACAAAGAAAACCACCAACAGAGTGAAAGGACAATCTACAGAATGGGAAATTATTTTCACTAGCTACTCCTCAGGTGAAGGATTAATACCTATAATACATAAAGAAGTCAAACAATTTGGACATCCCAAATTTAAAGACCCAATTTAATTTCTTTTTATTTTAAAGATGGAAAAATGAAACAAAATAATACAAGAAAAACAAGAATCAAAAGAGACAAATAAACAACAATAATTTAAAAAAACACTAACAATATAAGCTTTCAAAACAAGGTGGCAGGAACTTAATAAAGGTTGTTACTTTGCATAGTTATCATTAAAAGAGTTATTCATGTTACCAAATATAGACATGCAAAACTGATATAATCCTATAACTGTTAACTGTTTCATTCTAAGAACTAATAGGATAGTACAATCATCTTAGCTATCTTAAGTGTCTACACAAATTTGTGTCTTTTTTCTTTTCTCTTCTTTCTAAGACCCAAAGTAAAAATGGAAACTTCAGATGCATAGATATTTCTTAGATGAAGGAATATAAATGGCCAGTACATATATAAAAATATTGCTGATCATTTCAGAAATTCAGATTTAAACAACACCAAGATTCTATCTCACTCCAGAGAAAAATGGCTAACATCAAGAAAGAACCACGAAATGCTGGCACAGCTGTGGGGAGAAAGGAATTTTTTATTGTTGGTGGGGCTATAAACTTATACAAGCACTATGGAGATTCCTCAAAAAAAAAAAAAAAACAAAACTAGAAATTCTTTTGATACAGCTATTCCCCTTCTAGGTATCTTCCTGAAAGAGTTAAAAGCATCATACTACAGTTATGCATGCATACTCATGTTTATAGTATAGTAGCACAGAATAGCTAAATCTTAGAAACAGCCCATATGACCATCAATAGATGAGTGGATAAGGAAAATGTTATTTATACACAATGGACTACTATTCTGCCATAAAGAAGAATACACTTGAGTCATTTGTAGGGAAATGGATGTAATTTATGATCACAATGTTAAGTGAAGTAACTCAGACATGCAATCATGCGGTTTTTCTTTTATGAAACATACACACACACACACACACAAGCAGATATATGAAAATAAAAGACAGATAATAGGAAGAGAGAGAAGTATTTTAGTCCAGTGTGCACAATGTATCTAGAAGTGTACCCTGGCTTAGTGCAATTGTCTTACATGTTTTATATATTCTTTGGCCTATAGTCTGGTTTTTAAATTGTACATATGATAGTTAACTTAGCAAGCCTTATAAATAAATCAATCTGATGCTGAAAAAATAATGGGGAAGAGTAAAGAGGAACAAAGGAAAAATAAAATAAGATCTACTAAGCCAATTAATCCTCACTAAACCCTGCTAGACAGCACCACCATAATTTTCTTTTATAAATAAGGAAACTAACTATAAAAGTCAAGTAACTTGTTCAATAAAATGTTCATAGAACTTAACTGAGCTGGATCTGAACCCACACAGCACTCAGGCCTTCAATACAGTATTAAAAAGTCTCATGATTAAAAGACATTAAGTTAGTTTTAACACAATGTTGGTGAGAACACCATTTAAGCGTATGGTGCCATCCCATTTTAGAATAATAGCATACCCAGCACAACCACAGGAATCAGCTTCACAACTTTCCTCTGCCAAATAATGTCAGCGCTCCACTGTCACTGAAATTGGAGAATTAACTTCAAGCTGTCCCTCCACATGACTCCACCTCCATGCCAGTGTCTTTCTCAGGATTAGAACTGTTACTGTGTTTATGCCTGAAATGCAAAGTTGTTTGATCAAGTATGAATTATTAAGGGCCTCTTCTCCTGGAGGTCATCCTAATATCATTAGTGGAAAGAGATGCAGCTTTTATATTTTTGAGCTATGCATGCTTTGGTTGGTTTAATTTTAACTTGAAATCTTTTTATAAAAATATTTAATTACCAAATGTTAATTTTACACCTTAATAGGATTCAGGGGGAAGTTAACACACTTATGTAAAATGTGTACTGATCAGGTCCAGTCACTCTTTTGTCCAGTCCTCAAATGTATAATGCCAGTCTCAAAATCCAGTAATCACAATTCTATTTTCAGGGTGACTCTTTGAGTTTTAGCCTATGAGATAAAAGATGTAGTACTTGTTTTTGTATGTCTGGCTTATTTCACTTAATGTAATGACCTCCACTTCCATTAATTGGTTGCTAATAACAGGATTTCATTTTTCTTGATGGCTGAATAGTACTCCATTGCATGTGTATATCACACTGTCTGTATCCATTCATCTTTTGAGGATTGCATAAGCTACTCCATATCTTAAATATTGTAGATAGTGTTGCAATAAAGATGAGTATGCAGTTATCACCTTGGTGTGTGATTTCAATTTCTTTGGATATGTAGTCAGAAGCAAGACAGCTGGAGCAATACTGTAGATTTACTTTTAGATTGTTAAGGAATCTCTATATTGCTTTCCATAATGGCTGTGCTAATTTACCTTCCACCAACAGTGCATAAAAGCTCCTTTTCTCCACATCCTAGCCATCATTTAAAATTTTTTTATAGACATTCAAAGTGGGTAAATTAGTTCCTCATTGTGGTTTTGATTTACATTTCCCTGATGGTTGATGATATCAAGCACTTTTGTCATGTATTAGCTCATTTGTTAACTTTTTGGGAAGTGTCTATTGAGGTTATTTGCCAATTAACTGGATTATTAGAATTTATTCAGTTTTTTTAGCTTTAATATAATCTAGATGTTAACATTCTGATGAATAACTAATCTCATTCAACAGATACCCTCTTCACTGTTGATTGTTTCTTTGCTGTGCAGACAAATTTAGCTTAACGTTACCTACTTTGTTGATTTTATATTTGTTTAGTGCGCTTTTTGAGTCCTATTCAGAAAATCATTACCTGTACTAACTTCTTGAACAATTTCCCCTGTATTTTATTATAGTCCTTTCAAGGATTTAGATCTTATATTTAAATCATTATTCCAATTTTGAGTTGAGTTTTGTGAAGAGAGAAAGGGAGGTGCTAAATTTTAGTCTTCCACATGTTAATGTCCAGGTTTTTCAGTAACATTACTGAAGAAGCTGTCCTTTGTCCAATGTGTATTTTTGGCACCTTTATCAAAGTCAATTAACTACAGATACAAGTCTTTATTTGTGGAATTTCTGTTCAATTTGGTCTACATGTCTCTGTCGATGCTAATAATATGTTGTTTGGGTTACTACAGTGCTGAAATCAGGAACTGTCATTCCTTCAGTCTTGTTCTTTTTGCTCAAGATTGCTGTAAGTATGCTGTCTTTTGTTCTTCCATTTGAACTTCCATTTATTTTCTATTTCTATGAAGTCACTGATATTTGGAGGGATAATGCACTAAATATGCCTATCACATTGCGTAGTTTACAAAGTTTAACCAAAAGTAATTCTTCCAATCCATAAATGGGAGGTCCATCCATTTTATAATTTTTTTCTTCAGTGTTTTATAAATTTTATTGTTGCATTCTTTCATTTTTTTGGTCAAGTTTATTTGAAGGTCCCTTATTTTTGTAGCGATTGTGAATGGGATTGCTTTTATTTCTCTTCAAATTTATCCTTCAAATTTATCCTTTACATAGGAAAACTACTGAATTTTGCACGTTGATTTTATATTCTGTTAATTTAATGAACTCATTTATTAGTAATAGAGTAATCATTTGCAAAGAGATCATTCCTGCCTTCTTATTTCTATGCACTTCATCTCTTTCTCTGACCTAAGTTCTGTGGCTCAAATGCCTAGTAATGATATTGAATAAAAGTAGTGGTAGGGGATCCTCTTGTCTTGTTTTTTCTGTTTTAAAGAAAGCATTTCCACATAAAATATGCTGCTTACTCTAGATGTGTCATTTACAGCTTTTATTATATTGAGGTATAATCCTCATACAATCAATTTGGTCAAGGTTTTGAACAAGAGCGATAACTTTTATCAAATGCTTTTTCTGTATATAGTGAGATGATCATAAAACTGTTAGCCTATATTCTGTTGTGACATATTTCATTTATTGATTTGTAAATATTAAACCATATTTGAATCCCAAGAATGATTATAGTGAATGATCATTTGACTTGCTACTAAGTTCTATTTATTGAAAAATTTGCATCTGTATTCATCAAGTATATGGGGTTCTAGTTTTCTATTTTATTAGATCTCTCTCTGGATTTTGTAACAGAGTAATGCTAATCTCATAGAATAAGTTTAGAAAAATTTCCAATCTTTGAACCTATGGAATAGTTTGAAAAGAATTAATATTTGTTTTTTAAAACATTTGGTAAAATTCATTACTGGAGTGACTCAGATCTTGGCTTTTCTTTCTTGGGAGACTGCTACCATTTCAACATCATTGTTATTCATGTTCATGTTCATGATTTTAGTATGCATCCAGAAATTTATCCAATTATTCTTGGTTTTCCAGATCATTAGAATATTCTCACAAAAGATCTCTAGTGGCCCTTTGTATTTCTATGATATCTGTTGTAATGTATCCTGTCAATTTCTGATTTTATTTATTTGTGTTTCCTCTATTTCTTGATTAGTCTCCCTAAAGATCTGTGGCTTTTTTTTAATGTTTTCAAAATACAGCCTATTTTTTCATTGATCTTTTATATTTATTTAATTTCTAATTTTCAAAACTATGCTCTGATTTTTATTAATCTTTTTCTTTCAGCAATTTTTGTTTAGTATTTCTATGCTTTCTTAAGTTCTTGCAATGAACTGTTAAATTGCTTGGAATCTTTGTATTTTTTATTTAATATTCAAAGCTATTAATTTACCTCTTAGTATGCTTTGCTGCATTTCACAAATTTTTACATGTCATGTTACCACTTTAGTTTGTTTTAATACATTTTCAATTTTTCTTCTGATTTCCTCAAAAGCCCATTGTTTAGTTGAAAATATATTGCTCATTCTCCATACATCTATATAATCTCTAAAATTATTATTTATTGAATATATGGCTTCAAGATTTTTAATATTTAACATAATTTTTGTCATCAATACATGGTCTATTCTATAGAGCATTCTATATAATAATGAAACAAATGTGTATTCTATAGTTTTTGAATAGGAAATTCTATATATGTCACTTAAATTCATTTTTTCTACAGTAGAACTTAACTTAAATGTGTTTGTTGATATTTTTGCCTTTGACTTATCTGTCCATTGATAAAAATGAAGTGTTGGAATTCTCCAGGATTATTGTTGGGAGTGTATCCCTCCCTTATTATTTATTCTAGCGGGACCTAGACTTTCAAATTCTTTCACAAGTTACTTCACTTTCTTTCATTTCTGGATGCAGGACTGCCTTAAGTGTTCTTCACAAAAGTAATGTATTGATCTAAAATTTCCCCTCATTTTGCTTCTCTTACAGGTATGACTAGCAGAGGCTGTGGGTCATTTAGATACTGATACAATGTAAACTATGGAGAAACTCCTTAATCACAGGCAAAACACTACAGGGGGTCAGAACTTTCTATCCATATTTTACCTTCATTTGTGAAGGATAACCCTCCTCAGTGTGGTAAGCTTAACTGGTAGTTATTAATTAATTTATTTATTTCTCATTTTTAACACAGGGAAGAGGTTATTTTATTTGCTACTTGCTCATAAGGTTTTTGGCTGAGAAATCTGCTGTTTTTCTAAAAGGAATATCCTTCAATATTATCTGATGGCTTTCTCCTGGAGGTTGTAAATTCTTTGTCTTACACATTTGACACTTCATCTACACTATGAGATGGTGAAAATATTTTCTCATCATGTGTATTTGGGTTTCTACAGGCTTCTTGTACATATATGTCTATATATTTTCAATGATGGGAGGTGATTTGTTTGATTATTTATTTTCTAATTTTTATTTATTTATTTTTTATTGGTATCAGGGATTGAACTCATGACCATGCACTTGCAAGGCAGGCACTTATGCTGCTGAGCTAAATCCCAGCCCTTGATTATTTAATTGAATAACTTTTTTATGCTCTTAATATTTCTTCCTTCATTTTCAGGTATCCCAAAGATACAGATATTTTATTTGTTTACTGGTTTTCAAACTTTCTTGAATGTTTTATTCATTATTTCTTTTTTTTTTCTTTTTGGATGTGATACTTGAAAATATATGTATTGGCATTCAAATTCACCTGCTATGTATAATGAATGTATAATCTTCATTTCCAAGATTCTGGAGATCTTTTCAAACTTGCCATATTTTCACTGAATTTCTTCTCCTTCATATTCTGTGTTGTATTCCTAATGTCATTTAACTGTTCATCTATTTTTGTGTGTGTGTGCCGGTAATTGAACTCACAACAGTGCATTTACAAGGCAGGTGCTTATGCTGCTGAGCTAAATCCCCGGCTCCCATCTATATTTTCTTAGATCTCACTGAAACTTTAAAAAGTATTGTTTTGAATATTTTATCAAGAATTTCATCTATTTAGACATTTTGGAATCTGTTCTTAGAGAACTATTTTCTGTAGGAGGTATTGTATTACTTTGATTTTTTTTATGCTCCTACAATGACATTTAAGCATCTGGTGGATATGATACCTCTACTAGCTTTGTAAGATGACCTTTTTAATAAATAATTTTTCTTGAAGATTTGTCTTAGCAAGTCTGCTTGTTATGTAAGTTTGGCTCTGGTTCTAGCTATGCACTATAGTCTGACTCCCTGTAGTGTTTTTGCCTGTCATTAATGAGTTTCTCCAGTTTATACCATATCAGTGTCTGAGTGATTCATAGTCTTTGCCAATTACATATGACTAGGATACTGCAGCACTTCAGTCAGGTATAACATAGAACACGATAAATGCCAGTGTGCTCTTTTCATAACTATCCTATAATGGTAGAGCTTAGGTTTTCTTTAGTTACTGAAAAGATAGCTCTAAAATTATCAGAGCCTCTAACACTGTAGGTGAATAGTTTCATGAGAAACCTGAAACAATTGTTCTCCCACCAAGAATATAAATTCTGGTACTACACAGGGAAAGTAGTGCCTAAAACTAGAGTACAACTTCTATTGCACTCACACTTAATCCTGAGAGCAAAGCATTACCACATAAAATGGTGTGAGGATGGCCTTCAGCAAGTCCTGCCTAGGTGAGGTGACATTGTTCCTTTCTGATAATACTGTGATAGTGTCTAACCAGGAAAGGAACCTCGACTTGAACTGGGCAAAGCTACATTCGGACCCCATGTTCATCACTAGGAACATGGTCATGGTTAGGCTTTTCCTCCTGTTCTCCTTCAGATGCCTGCTTGGGTGCCAGCAGAGGCAGAGTTGCTTTGTTCCCTTTGTGTGCCCATGGGTAGCGCATAGCAAGAGCCAATGGAATTGTTCAAGGAACCTTCAGTGTGCTCCTGTGGTAGGGTAGGAGAAAAGTTGAGACATTGCTTCCCCATAGGGCCCATAACTGGCACCTAAAATCACAAGTGTTGGGAAAATAGGAACTACATAGACACTTCCCTCAGTCTTGGAACCAGCACTGGTCCCTCACTATTGGCATCATCTTTAGTCTCAGGGGGAAACACCTTGGTCTCCTGGTTACAAATGTGGCGTTGTTCATCCTCCTGTCTCACAACACTCACCCCTTACAGGGCAGGACCTTCAGGGAGCTTAAATCAGTCACTTCTCTAGACCTAGTTGGGTGCACAAGACAGCTACATCCTACACTGGTGCAGTGGGATATCTGTGGAGCAACAGACATGGGAAAATGCAGGGAATTCTGCCCAGAGAGAAATCACAACTCAGATGATAACTCACTTTTCAAGGTGGTTCCTGGTTACCGCAACCTAGAGATATGGACTCATTTTCTAAAGCAAAGCTACTGAGAAGACTTCCTGCTAGTTATCTGAGTAGACTACAAACCTGTGAGGATTGTCAAACTTTCCAGTAGCTAGAACTGATATAGTAAGGTTGGTGGACCTCTCTCTTTCATTCTTAACCTTGCAAAAGGGAGGCTTTCCATCTCCCAGAAAGGGAGCCTAATGGTGGACAACAGCATATCTTGTTGATCTTTGCATGCTGTTGTCCCAGGTCTCTGACTCTAATGAGTTTCCGGTCTTTCTCCTGATGATCTCCAGTGTTGTCACATTGTTAGTCATCTCAAAATATAGCTCTATATCAGTTAACTGGGTTCTTTTTTATAGAGGAGAAGATGAATGTACTCATCTTTATTAAATCTGCCTCCTAAAGTTCTTAAAAGACCTTTCAAAATGTATTAAAACTCAGTAGCATTTTCCTAGTTTGCTCACTCTTTATAAACATATCAGCAGTTCTGTGTCTTACTGGGTTGCTATTTGCAATTCACCATGCATTTTATGGCATGGTGTTTGAACTGTTCTCTCAATCTGCTTTCCACCCCCAAAATACTACTGGAATTTTATCATAGCTTCGGAAGAAGGACAGGATTTCTCTAGACTTTTAATTTCAGTAATCACTGAGCTGGATTTTGTTTCTTTTGCTTTCTGTCGGCTAACAGCAGTCAAGTGTGGGATCTATTTTGTGGCCCTTTATACACATTTTATGGATGGTGTAACTTATATAGATAGTCACACATTACAAAAATTAGTCTATTCAGATGCCAGAGTCCACTAAAAAGTCCTCTTTGTTTTATTTTCTCTTTATCATTCTAGTGAAGGGATAGGGGAAGTTCTAGATATTTAGACATTTATAAAGCTAAATGTGTCAGATTTGGTGGATTATGGGTTTTCAATATTTGTTTCTGAAAAGTGCAGGCAATCTGGTGAGATGGGAAATTCATCTTCCACATGTCCTGAATGATATGAGAGTTGATAAAAACCAAACATATCCTTGTAGAATGTTCAGAAAATGAAAAAAGATTATTATTCCTTAAAATAAGAGTTGTTTTGAGTATGCAGTATGATCAAAAAATGAGTGTTTTACTTTTTTAAAGTTTATTAGTTTATTTCATTGCATTAATTCCTCCAAGATATACCCCTCGCCTTTAACACTTATTTCATTCTTCTTATCACTTTCTGGGACAGTTCTGAAGTCCTTTTTCATGTCTTTAGTGTGCCATCACAGCTGCCTTGATGTTCTGAATTGATTCAAAATTTTAATGTTTCATTGACTTTTTTTTGTACCAGGAATTGAACTCATGTCCTTGTACTTGCCAGGCAGGTGCTGTGTCACTGAGCTATATCCACAGCTTCACTGACACTGTAACTTTTGGAAAGACCTGGAAGTCACGTGGTGCCATGTTTGCTGAATATGGTAGAAAAGGACATACCACGATGCTTTTATTTGACAAAATCGCCACAAACATATCATCAATGAGGGGTGAACACTAATATGGGGAACGTTTAAGTTTAAAAATGATTACAGTGTAAGGACAGTTAGGGAGGAACAGGGAGCATAGGGCATAATCTGGGTGACTAAACGAGGTGACCACATCTTTACTGACGCCATGAATTGCTGGAGGAGGCTGACCTCGGTGGGATTTTACATAACCTTGCTGTGTGGCCATAGGTCCCAGAAACAAGCCTAAGGCCTTGACTGTACCAAGCAGTGAGAGAGTTATTTTTATATATCAGTTTACCCTTATAAATATGTGCAAGGCGAAAACAGCAGGATGAGAAAAACATCATGGAAGTTCTCCCTGCCGTACAGTTAGCTATGTGGCAGTCCCCACTTCAGCAATATTATTAAACCTCTGCTTCATATTACTTTTGTTTTATGAGTTCTTCTGTCTATCCTGGAGGATCTGACTTCTTTCCACTTTGGAGATCTTTGACTTTGCATCAGTCCCACCTCTGTGTTCTTCTCTAGTGTATAGAAAGAACCCAAGAAAGGGGTATCTCTCTAGAGGAGACCGTAGGCCCCAGACTCCTGCTGTGACCTAAACGACAAATTCCCATAAATCTTCCTCAAAATATGCAAAATATTCTCCCTCACTTTGGATACAATTGTCACCTTGTTCTGTAATAAGTCTTTTTGTTTTAAATATCCACAATATTTCTCAATCATCTTTAAAATATTGATATTTTAATAGATTGTGATCATTTCTAGAACTATTTTCAACCTCTTTCTGAAGCAAATTCTACCTCTGTGCATATACAGGTAGAAATAAATAATCCAAGTATACTATCTATATTAAAAGTAATAAATTTCTAACGATGACCAGCAGAAGAATCCTGTGGCATTTTTGCAATGAAAGATAACCTTTTGCAGATAGATGTTCCTGAATGTTTTTAAGAAGATGTATAATGTTGCTTTGCAAAATTGGGAGAATGATCTTGGAAAATAGTTAATGCAGTCTCCCTAAAATCTGTTCCAGAATAAATTCTTAATTAAAAGTCAAACTTATCTTTGTATTTAACTGGATTCTTGGTTAGTTTTCAGTTTCATTTCTACTAGGGTCTTGAACTGCTTTTAATTTTTATATGCCTTACAGAGAAGCAAATTTAAAACTAGGAAAATAATATCCCCTATCGTGGCTAAGAAATACTATTCCAAAACATGACAATTGAGAAATGTGGCAATTGAGAAAATAGTAAAAGCAAAAACATCTCCCTCACCTTCCCTTCACCTTTAGCCTCTGAAGCAGGCCATAAAAACAAACATGTCCCCTGTCTTACTTTCTGTGCTCATCCTCCTTTGAGTATCCTCATGTGACAGATGCTTTGACCTATACCTAGAGGAAAGAAATATCATGCAATATGCACCATGAATGATTTGCACAAACAAGCCTTGCTGTTTCCCTAAGTTTATTGCCATTAGATCAGACCTTTTTATCCTCCAGCCAAATTTCTGCAGGACTGCCCAGAAATATTGGTTTTACCTTCATCTTGCAGTTTTCATATCTGAATGCTTCTATGTCATACAAATTTGTGTTAAATACATTTATATGTTTTTATTTGTCATTTTTATAGAGGTATCTATATGATATGAAACTTGCTGTAGGTAAGGAAAAAGTAAAACACAAGTCCCAAACCCTTACCTATATCCTAGATCCTCCATAAGTAGTTTGCACTTATAATAGTTACATAAAATCACCTGTAAATTTTTAGCAAAATTTCTTCTTTCCTATCACATTTGGTGAAATTAGAAAACTATATTCAGAATAAAATGGTTTTCTTTACAAATGACAATATTATATACATTAAATATTTTAGCATTGTAGCAAGCATATCAGACTCATTCTGTCAGGAATTACATTCAAGAAGTTAATTACCAAAAGATTTTTAAAGCAAACTATTTTTAAGTGAATTGTAATCTTAAGTATATTTTTTCATTCTTCAACATATTTTATTATGTACTATTTTTTCTTATTTTGGCTTTTAGTGTGGATTTATAAATTGCTAAACACTATATAAAATGAGTACTTAAGGTTTATGATCATATATATATGGTAAATGGTCTGAAAACTCTATGAGTAGTTTCCTATAAATATAGCTGTAAATAATTTAAGTTAAAGTTAAAAAGAAATACAGCACTGCGGTCAGTGCCAACAGGAAAGAAAATAAATTTAGCATTTTTTTTTTCTAAAATGTACTTGATTAGTAGGTGCAGTATACTCTTACTGCTCTAATTTTTTTTAAAGTCTACAACAGACATTCTTGTTCATTTAAAATTAAATTCAAAAAGTGTGGAAGCTTAGGAATAAAAATGACACAAGGGAAAGAAAATGGAAAAGTCATTTATTAAAAAGATAATAATGGTAACCAACTTTTATGGTCTTTTACTTCTGGGGATTTTAAACTCTTCATTAAGTGTTAGCTAAAAGACTTCACACATTTTGATTCACTTAATCCTTTTCTTTTGGGCAGAAAGAGCTATGAATGTATAAAATGGAATAGAAATCACCACTCCAGGAGGCAAAAACACAGTATGCATAGTCCATGTCAGATCATACGCTCAGTAAGCTGGATTTAATTGTGAGATATTGTTGGCTCCTCCCAGCAGTCAGCAGGAGATTGATTATGAACCCAGTAAACCAGGGCTCAAAAAACTTTATAATGAAAAGAAAATGCACCCCTCATGCCAAAGCCAAGCTACGAAGGTAACGATTTAAAGGTCTTGCAGAAGCATTACTTCATATTTGAAAGAGGTAGATCAAGGTGTTTTCTGGTGACCTTTTCTTAATTCCTATTTTTTTCTGAATATAGGAATAAGACAATCACTTCCCTTTAGCTGAGATTATTATCTCCCGCTATGGAGGCCAGGAAAAAAAAAATATGTAGAGTTGAACTCCAAAGAGAATTAGAAAACTTTCTGTGGGTGCTTTTGAGCAATGGGAAACTGAAATTTTACAATACCAATAAATACAAATACGCTGAAATGCTCCCCAAAATAAAAACAATAGTGTGTTTATTCTGCAATGCATAATTTAGACCAGTGTATGTGGCATATGGACTACAGTTCACTTCTGAAGTAAATTGACTACTGAAGAAACTGCCAAACTAACAAACAAATGTGTCCTTAATTTAGGGAAAAGTGTAAGATATCCCATAGACAGTAACATACTTGAGACTTTTCTTTACAAGGAAATTTGTACCCTAAATCTTTGACTCCCAATTCCTACCAAGAACATTTTGGAACCTGATTGTCTCTACAGTGAACACCCATCTAACGTTTGTGTGAAGCCGTACCATACTCCATGTCCTTTATTAACTTGTGTATGTAGAGTCTTTCCATATTTTCAGAGAAGGGCAGGGTTTTCCTCATCATTAATAGTCACATGTGGTCTTATTATTTAATCGGTGTCAGAATGTGATCACTTTAAACATTTTTTTAATGTGGTCATCTTATTTTAAAGAGAGTTGTTAATGTTTGTTATATTAAACTCCTATTTTTCTACTTCTCCAACTCTGCCTCTGGACCCTTTAGAATCCTGTGGCTTGTGTTACATTTCTAAAGTAAGTTGACTGTTCCTCCATTTATAGGTCTACAATGCATCATTTTTGAGCACACCCTCAAATGTTTTTCCAGCCTTCTCTGGTTCTATGCTTCTTTTTACTTTGTTTCCGTGATGGTTTGTATCTGGAAGGTTCCCCAAAAGCTCCTCTGTTGAAAGTTTGTTCCCAAAGAAGGGGTGTTCAGAGGAAGAAGGTGGGTGGAACATGAGGGCTCTAACCCAGCAATGGATTAATTCACTGATCTTTATACCTTAAAGGACTCTAATGTAGGAACTAGATGGAGGAAGTAGGACACTGGGAGAATGTCTTTGAAGGAATTTTTCTCTAACTACCTTCATTTTTCCCGTCCCCTTCCTTTGTGCCACAAGGTGAGCAACGTCCCTTTGCCAGGGTTTCTTCTTACCATAGACCTAAAGGTGATAGAGCCAAGTGACTGAACTGACACCTCAGAAACCAGGAGAAGAGGTGAGCCGAAATAAACTTCTCCTTTAAAGATTATGACACTGGGTTATCTTACTTCTCTACTGTAAGTTTTTACTTTAGCATAATAGTAGTCAACTGTGTATCTCAGTACCTTTGCCTGAAGGATACAGGAAAAAATCTTTGCATTTAATCAATTGATACATTGAAATGCAAAGTGTGCACATGTGTGCAAAAGTGACAAAATGGAATTTTCACTGATGTTATACTGATTTTGAAAGACATGTTAGCCTGACCATCACAAAAGCTGTAATACTCCCACATTGCTTTAGAATTTGTTTTATTATCACATCTCACTAGCTGAACTGAAAGTATTCATACATCTACTGTACTTAGCAGGAATTTCCCATGGTAATCCCAGGAATGTAAAAGACTTATTGAAGAGCGATAAATCAAAATATGGCATAAAATTTATGCCCTTGTAGATGCAAAGATTTATGTTTTCAATTTAGAAATTTATCTTCTGTATTCACATAGTAATAAACTAAAAAAAAAAAAATCCTGAACAGACTTGTTGCTGCCATCTCCCAAACTTATCAGAATGTGACATTGGTTTACCAGTTTCCAACTGATGTTACATTTGCTAACAAAGTAAAAATTGATCAGTCCAAGAACTTCACACAAGAAGAAAGCAAAAGTTCCTAATGAAATATTGCAATTTTAAAACAGAGAGTTATATTGCACAATCTTTGTATTTCAAAAAGATTTATATTGGCCTCATAAATGGCAAAGAAAAATGAACTGGTACTACTAATGTCAACATTACACCATGGTAGAAATATTAATAGTAATTTCAAAACAAAGAATTGAATGGTAAAATCTTTGGATTATAGAAAGATTTATATTTGCCTCATATAGGGCAAAGGAAAAAAAACTAGCATTACTGCTGTTGACATTGCATCATGATAGAAATATAGAGAAACCTCAAATGTTCCTGAGATGGCAACTTTCTACAACAAAACAAAAGGTGGAGTAGATGTTGACAAATTATACAGAAACTACAATGTCATTTGAGTTACAAATCTTTGATCAGCAGTTGTGTTTTATTTGATCCTAAACTTGGGTGGTATAAATAGTTTCACAGGTTACAACATAAACAGTAACTGCAAAACACCATGGGGAAATTTCCTTAGAACTTTAGGACTGAAAATCATAAGATATCATTTATGGCAGAGAAAAAAATGCCTAGAGAACTACACACAAAAAAATTGTGAGCCATACTGGTGAACTGCCAGGGGAACCGGCAGGCACACCATCCCAAAGGCCTACTACAACAACAGGGAAGCCAAATGATGTCAGCTGTGCCTTACAAGAAAGGAAAGGAAAAGAAAACATATATGGTATCACTGTAAGTGAGACTTCTGCATGGTAAATGCAATTTTCATGTGTGAATACTGCCTTGGGTATGACACTTGAAGCAAATATTTTTTTTTTGTTTTTTTTTATTTAAAGAGAAAAAACAGGAAAGAGGTAGAACTATTACAGAATTTCAAGAAAAGAAGATAAATAGTGAGAAATCACTAGCTGATAAATTACATATTGTTCTTTTAGAAATAGTTATTCAAGTTACAGGATTAAAGCTCACAAAGTAGACACTCAAGCAGTGAGAGTGCAAACAGGTCTGTTCAACAATCCAACAAGAACCTAGAAATATGGTCATCAATCCCACACACCTAAACATACATGCAGCTATATCTTTTATAGCACTTCCTATTTCCTCTCTCTTTACAATAGCAATTATACATTTTTAAAATTTTATTTAAAGAGAAGAAAAAAAAGCAAAACAGAAAAAAGGGTAGCAACAATACAGAATTCTAAAAGAAAGGAAGAAAAAGAAAAATGAGAAAAAGCCCCACTAAGAAATCAGTAATTTATAAATTACATGCTGTCATCCTGGATGTAGTTGTTCAAGTTACAAAGTTAAAGGGTACATAGTAAAAATTGAAACAGTCAGTCTACAAACAGTTCTGCTCAAAGATCCAACAAAGATTCAGCAATATGGTCATCTATTTTACACACTCAAACATACATGCAGTATATGCCTTGGAACACTTTCTTTTCCTCTCTTTTTTACAATAGCAATTACACATTTTGGTTTTATTACTCTTGTAGTCCTTATTTACTTTTTACACTAGAGACACAATATGATATTTATAAATATGATTCTTATTTATTTCACTAAAGAGGATAGTCTCAAGTTGTCTCCATTTGCCTATGAAGGCCTCAAGATCATCCTTTTTTATAGCTGAGTAATATTCTATTGTGTAAACGTGCCACATCTTTTTCATCCACTCTGCGGTTGATGGGCATCTTGGTTGTTTCCAGGATTTAGCTATCACAAATTGTGCGGCTATGAACATGGGTGCACATATATTACTGTGATATGAACTTTTCAGTTCTTTGGGGAAAATACCCAGGAGGGGAATAGCTGGATTGAATGGGGCTTCCAATCCTAGTCTTCTCAGAATTCTCCATATAGATTTCCATAATGGTTGCACCAGTCTACCTTCCCACCAACAGTGGAGCAGTGTTCCTTTTTCCCCCTGCAGCCTCGCCAACATTTGTTATCAGTTGATTTCTTAATGGCAACTATTCTTTCTAGAGTAAGATGGAATCTCAATGCTGTTTTAATTTGCATTTCTTGAATGACCAGTGATGGTGAACATTTCTTCATGTATTTATATGCCATTTGTGTATCTTTCTCTGAGAACTGTGTGTTCATCTCAGATGCCCATTTTTTGAGAGGGTCTTTGAATTTGGGGGGCTTGATGTTTTTCAATTCTTTATGTGTTCTGGATATAAGTCCTTTGTCTGAGGGGTTGCTGGCTAAAATTCTTTCCCACTCTGTTGGTTTTCTTTTCACTCTGTTGGTGATTTCTTTTGAAGTGCAGAAACTTTTCAATAATATGCGATCCCATTTGCTGATTCTTGAAGTGTTTCCCGTGCAGTTTGCATTTTGTTCATCAATTCTCTGCCTACCCCTATGTCTCTAAGACTTCTACCTACCTTGTCTTCCAGTAGATTTAGTGTTTCTCATTTAATATTGAGGGCTTTGATCCATTTAGACTTTAGTTTTGTGCATGGTGATATGCATGGATCTAGTAGTTGAAGCAAATATTTTATGGCTTTTGTTTGTATTTACATTGTAATTCACATAGATTTCTGATGTTATCTTTTAGGTTTTGTAAGCAAGTACATAGCTAATGTAAAAATGTTTACATGTATTCTAAGGCTCTTTACACAATTGATAGTTTAATAGGTATCTTATTTCCCTGCTAAGTGCATCTTGGGCAACATAGCATGGAGCTCCTGACAAAACAAAAGAAAAGAGAGGTGACAAGAATGGGGTGCCAAAAAAGGAAAGGAAAGCTAAACACATGTGCTGTTACTGTGAGACAGACTCAGTACACTCAGTTATTATGTGTGAAGGCTGCTGCCGGTGTGACCGTTGAAGCCAAGATTCTTTCTGTGGCAGACTTCTGCTGATGTGTATACTGTAGCTCACCTGAGTCTTTATTTCTGATACTATTTCTTAGGTTTTGTAAGCAAATACATAACTGTTATGAAAATATAGATGACTATTCCAAATGCACAATACGTAGGAAGAATTTAAAACGTTATTTTATTAATATTTTATGTTCCTGTTACCTAAACTTTGCCTAATGTAATAAGAACTTCCTGACAAAACAAAACCAGAGAGATGTCAAGTAAGCCCTACAAAAAGACCAGGAAAACAAAACACATGTGCCGTCAGTGTCAGTGATATTTGTGTATGGAGTGTGCTATCGTCATGTGTGAAGACTGCCTTAGGGTTATAATTGAAGGATTATTTTCTTTGCAGAGTGCAATATAGCATTTTCATTGTATTTTTATAGGAATTTATTTCTGTAGTTTTTTAGACTTTGTACAATAAAACCAGATAATGTTTAAAATTCTGATGCTCTTTTCTAAACACTTAAAAATACTAAAAATGCAAGTCTTCATTTTTGTGATATTTTTCCTGTTAAGTACTGCTTAATAAAACTAATAAAACTCATAAAATTAAAACTAATAATTAATCAATAGGAATATTATAAAGATTAAATGTTTGGCACACCCATGTTTATGAGACTTTATGACAAAAAATATGTTATGCTCTGTGAGTTAAATTGACTTTCTCAGATATTTTGTCCAAGTAACAGGAAACTAACAACAACTAGATTGATCTTCCCACTGTTCCTTCAAAACTTGAAAATATCTCACTTTAGGCTGATTTCTCCAACTGTTCTATTTTTTAGAAGGTTCTCTATCTGGATAATGGCTTAATTAGCCTCTCCTCATTCTATGTTGGCTCAAAATACCATTCTCAATGACCACCGGTTTTAATATCCGCAACCTGTTCTCCAGCACTCCTAGTCTCCCTACTCTTTCTTTTGTTTTTCCACAGTACTTATCAGCTGTTATAGCGTTTTACTTAGTCATTATGCTTACTATTCACTACATCCCACCTCCATGTAGTACAAGGCCCCCAGGAGGAATTACTTGTGCTATGTTCTCCAAATGCACAGCAGGGTGAAACTTGGAGTCCCTCATCATACCTGCTCCCAGTTGAGAAGGATTAAGGGAGCCTCTGCTTTCCTGTTTTGGCTCTTATACTGTCTACAGTTGTCACATTTAGGGCATATTCAGTCCTCCACTTTTCACATTTTTGTAACTACTTTTGTTGGTAATTTCAGTGTTTACACTGGAATTCCCAAATGTAGCACTGCAATATTCCATAGTGTTTCAACACCCAATAAGGCTGTGACATGGCTTACAGAGAAAGCATTAAGTGTTAGATAAGGTTTGTTTAGGCAGGAGTTAGAGTGCTCTTGGCTGTAAGTTAAGTATATATAAAATAATAGTTAGACATCTTTAAGAAGAAACATAAAAAACGAGATATATTAATCAGTTGATATTAATGTTATCAGAATTGAGTAAGAGCTCAACTCTGATAACATTTCACTTGGTTTCACTAGTTTAGTGTTCTTGGCAACTTTATAGAAACAAACTACTGCAAATAACAAGATTTATCTGTAAATATGCATATATTTCCTTTGATCACAACGGAGTCTCTGTCTTCTCTCTGTCCCTGGAGCCTAGCACAGTGACTAGTGCAAAGAAAGCATTAGATAAATATTTGAGAATGAAATAAAGGAATATGGGACATGAATAAATTTTATTTCCAAAGAAAATGCAAATTTATTGGAAGGCAAAATTGTTAGCTCACAAGAAAGTTGAAAGAACTCTAAAGGAGACACGATTAAATGTCACTATTCATATTACCTGTCTGTTGTATCTCAGAGAAAGAAATTTTCACAATATTTACTTTTTGTCTTAATATATCTAGATTTGAACTACCAGATGTGAAAGATTGATGGCTCAACCTATTCAATTGCCATATCTAGTTTTGTTCAATTCTATATTAAGAAAAGGATTTGCATCCATTAGTAATTTATTCAGTAATTCTAAAAATATTGGAAAGATATAAAGCATTACAGATATTGATAAATGAGAAAAAACTAACATATAATGTGATGATTTTGTTTATATATCATTATAGTGATTAGATTCCCTCATACAACTAATACCTCAAAACAAAACCCTTCAGAAGCCTATGGCTAATAACAGTAGCATTTTTTTCTTAAAAATGGCTTTGTGCATTGACTGTGACTTCTAGACTAAATACGGCTTGTTGGGTTCAGATTTCTCTCACTAAGGCAACAGTGACTGCTCAGGGCAAAACATTTTCAGAATTGGTGCCAGACACATAATCAATTAGAGTCCTGGAAATCTCTGGCAGCATGAATATATTTTGGAAATTTCTCTGGCTATGGCAAATCACATACCAAGCACCATATTAGTGTGCAGATGTCCTGTGTCTGCTACAGCAGGAGGTGATGCAAAGTCACATGGTAAATGTTGAAGGCATTGAATTCTGTCACAGGAAGGAAATGAAATAGGGAAAATAAGCCAACTTACTAGTGTGGTAAGACAATTGTCCAATTTGGTTTAAACATTTGAAACATTATTGTTGTTACTTTTAATATCATTGAAGTCACTTGCGTATTAACATTCTCCTAAGTGATCTTCACTTTTTGGTAAAATATTTTAGTTTATTTTTAGCTGTTGAATAAAATCATAGGAATTATACACATTAATGTAGTACTGCAGTATTTAAATCAGGTTAAACATATTTCCTCAAACATTTCTCATTTCCTGTAGGAAAAGGTATGTCTTCAATTAACCTTATCTTTTATACCTCCAGGGACTTGAACTCTGTTAGGCCATGTGACTGTTCTGGAGGACATCTTGCTAAAGCATAGTGTGGAAGGAAATCAGAGCAGGACCTTAGTCCTAGTGGATTGTTGCTGGGGCAGCACAAACTGCTTTGCTAAAATGTGTCAGAAATAACTAAGGTAAATGTGAAAGCCACACACAGCCAAAGATGGTCCCTGGGATAGTTAAAAGATAGTTCTCATTTATCTGTACTTCACCCTCCCATTTGCCACTTCTGTTTTTTCTGAAGAAAAGACTTCAAAAAATAGCCAGATAAAACTATGATGGAGGCTTCAGTCCTAGAGATTGTGGCTTCCTGATTCTGTAACTTTATCTCTCTCTCATTTTTTTTTTTTCAAATGCGGTACCTCATTTTTGGGACCTGTCACCTGATAAAAAAAACAACAATTTTCTTATGGGGAAAACTTTCAAAATCCTTTTATTTACCTTTTAAATATATACTATATTGTCATTAACCATAGTCCCCTTACTATTCAGTGACCCACACAAGAACTTCTTACCTTTATCAAACTGTAGCCTACTTACCATCTTTTCCCATCTCACTTCAGCCTCTGGGAGCCACCATTCAACTCTCATTTTCTTTGAGATCAACTTTTTTAGATTCCACACAAGTGAGATCATGTAGCAATTGTCTTTCTGTGTCTCACTTATTACACTCACCATAGTGATTTCCAGTTCCATCCATGATGCCACAAATGAGAGGATTTTAGCCTTTTTATGACTATACTCTGCATATGTATTATATTTTCTCTTTCTTTCTTTCTTTCTTTCTTTCTTTCTTTCTTTCTTTCTTTCTTTCTTCCTTCCTTCCTTCTTTCTTTTCTTTCTTTCTTTCTTTCTTTCTTTCTTTCTTTCTTTCTTTCTTTCTTTCTTTCTTTCTTTCTTTCTTTCTTTCTTGAGTCTTGCTGAAAAGTTAAGCAGGCTGGCTTTATACCTGCATCATCCTTCCTCAAACTCCCAAAGGATCACAGGCATGCACCACCACACCTAGCCTGGTTTCATTTCTGAACCTTTGTGAGTAGTGCTGCAGTGAATATGTAAGTTCAACATACTGATCCCTTTTTCTTGCGTGTATACACAGTACTGGCATTGCTGCACCATAATGTAATTTTGCTTCAGTGTTTTGAGGAAACTTTATACTGTTTTCCGTAATGGCTGTGCTAAATTTCATAAAGAATGTCCAAGCAGTCACTGTTTTACACATCCTCACAAGGAATTAATATGTT
Source organism: Hydrochoerus hydrochaeris (assembly GCA_004027455.1). NCBI lineage: Eukaryota > Metazoa > Chordata > Mammalia > Rodentia > Hydrochaeridae > Hydrochoerus > Hydrochoerus hydrochaeris. The sequence continues at coordinate 284,513 of PVLA01000783.1, forward strand.
TAGCCTTTTCAGAAACAGTCATTCTTATTGGTTTGGGGTGCTACTGCACTGTGGTTTTGATGAGCATCTCCCTGGTGATTAGTGATGTTGGAGGTTGTATCATATACCTGTTGGCCATTTGTACATCTTTTTTTTTTTTCAAAAACATCTATTGAGACCTATCATTCATTTTAAAATAAGGCTATTTTGGCTTTTAGCTGTTCCGTTTTTAGAATTTCTCAAATATTGTTAGATGTATAGTCTACAAATATTATTTTTCATATTTTATAGGTTGTCTTGCATCCTATTTAATGTTCTCTTGGTTAAACAGAAGCTTCAATAGTCTGACACCATATTTGGTTTCTTTGATATTGTATTTTCTGCTTTCAGGTTTTTCTTTTTTTAATTTAATTTTTTTTAATCCTGCATGTTTCTACGTCCTAAAGAATTTCCCACATATTTTCTTCTAGTATTTTCAGTTTTGGGTCTTATGTTGAAATCTTTAATACATTTTGAGTTTAACCCTCTTTTGTAACTTGTGAGATACAGAAATTGTCTCAGTCTTCTGTACATAAATGTTCAATTTTCCCCACACCATTTATTGAAAAGTCTGTCCTTCTCCAATGCAAATTCTTAGCATCTTTAAAACAAAATCAAAAACAGCTGTAAAGGCACAGCTTTATTTCTGGCCTCTCTAGTCTCTTCTATTAGTATCTTTGTTTTCATGTCAAACACTGTGGTGTTTTGGTTACAACTGATTTGTAGCAAATTTTTAAGTCAGATAGTGAACTGCCTCCTGCTGTGTCAGTTTTGCTCAACATAGCTTTAGCTACACAGGAATTTTTCAGTTCCATATAAAGTTCAGAATTATTTATCTAGTTCTGTGAAGAACATCATTGATATTTTGAAAGAGATTGTATTGAATATGCACATGCTCTGGGTGGTATGGACATTTTCATATTATTGATTCTTCTAACCCATGAATAAGAGTTGTGTTTTCAGTACTTTCTGTCATTTTCAATGTCTTTCATCAATGTTTTACAAGTTTCATTATAGAGTTCTTTTATCTATTTAGTTACATTTATTGCCGAGCATTCAATTTTTTTGTCTTTTGTTGCTCTGGTAAAGGAAGTTGATTTCTTGACTTCTACTTTAAATAATTTCTCCCTTTGTATCTTAAATACATCTGAGATATTTTTCATGACATCCCCCTTTGAAGAACTCGCTCCGTTTTTTCCAGTGTATTCTGCTTGCTAAAATTCAAATCTGATAATAAGGAGAAAGTTAGCATGTATTTTGTAAGTTAAGATTTGACCTGGTTTTCAATGTTTTCTTTTTCCTAAATGGTATGGAAGGAAACACGTGACATAGTCAAACAGATACTAATTATGGATTGCAACCAGGGTTACACATTGGAATTATGTAAAAGACACTAACTGTTAAAGGGCTTTTGCTGGATGATTACTCTATTTCAAACCTAAGAACTCTAAGATAGGGTTCAGAATTTTTAACAAAACAACCAAATGAGTTTAAGTACATTAATTTTGGTAAGTCGTGCTCTAGAGGCAAATACCTTTTATTTAAAAAGAATCCTCAGGGGAGAAAGAGGAGAGAAAGGAGATGAAAAAGAGGAGCAAAGATGTATTAAGTACATGTTCCAGCTCCACACAGGGACTGTAAACATTGTGTGCTGCAAACATATCCACAAAATAAAAAATAAAATAGGAAAGGAATCAACAGATAAATGGAGAGGGGAGTGAGGGAAGGGAAAGGGAAAGAGAAAAAAGAATTAAGATGTATTATGTGCATGTACCATTTCCCCACAAGGAACAAAATCATTATGTACTACAAACATGTACTAATAAAAATATTATAGTAATTAAAAAATTCTCAGAAGATCTAATTTCTTTTATTCAATTTTAATTTTTTATTAGTACATGTTTGTATTGTGTAATAATCACATTCCACATGGGGAATTGATATATGTACATAGAACATCTTAATTTTTTTCTGCCTCTTCCCCTCATGTGCAGCTCCACTCTCCCTCAAATGCCTTGAATTTTAAAACTGATTTAAACATCTGTCTATGGTCTCCATAGCATGTTGCTTAATTTTATAAACTCTTTCCTCATTTGGAAAAGTAGGATAATCAAGAATGTATGTTGCTCATTAATTACCAAATGTTAATATAACCATAAGTGATAAGCTCTTATTATTATAATTATCTCAGTTTTGACATTGTCCATGACCTTGGCCATGTTGCATTTCCTTTCCTTGGGAAAATTTCTTATGTAAAATAAAGAAAAAGTACTTCTCTTATTTTCCTTTCCAATCTTCAAAAATATTCTGATGTATTTTTTAAATTATTATATCATTGCAGAAATAGGTTATTTGCTTATATTATATCTCATAAGATTGAAAATAGCAAATTAAGATGTGATAAAGTTGGGACATACTTTGTGATTGTTTTGTTGTTGTCGCTGTTATTTTTGTTACATTTTGGAATATATGGTCACAAATCTGCAATGTTCCAATGTGGTTGGACAGATGGTCAGGGAAATAAGCAGTTTCTATGGTTACTAGTCCCACCTCTCCAGAGAAACAGAATCTATACATAACGTACATCGTAAGAAACTGGATCATGCAGTGCTGAGAGATCACATGATCTACAATCAGCAATCTGGATGTCAAGAGAGAGAATGTTATGGTTCCAGTCCATATATGAAGATCTCAAAACCAAGAGAGCCAAGAGTGTAAGATCCAGTTCCAGTTCATGTCTGTAGATAGGGAAAGAAAATGTTGCAGCTCAAAAATAATTAGAACTAGAAAGTTCTTCCTTTTTTTTTTTTTTTAACTTTTTGTTCTATTTAGCCCTTCAATCAAGTGGATCATGCTTAGCTGGCAGGGGAGATACACGATCATGAAGGTGGTTTTCCCAGGGTGAGGCTTATCCATTGCGCTCCACATGTGCTGATTCCTGCGATTTCTCCAAATGTGGGAAATTCGACTGCACAATTTGTGGTAGTGGGGGACTGTGTTCGTGCTTTCTCCTGATTAAAAAAGAAAAAAAAATCAAGTGGATCAGGCCTTTCCTCATGGATGAGTGCAGTCTGCTTTGCTCCACCAAGATACAAGTGTTAATCTTAAACAGAATACTCTCACAGAGAAACACAGAGTATTCATCCCAATATCTTGTCATCTCCATGGACCAGTCTAGTTAACACTAAAGTCAGCATCACATTATGTGTTATCACCAAGTCAATCTTACTTCCTCTTTAAGCCTTTCAAAAACCTCTAAAGAAACATTTGCCAAGTTCTGTACATATGTTTTGCCTTATGTTGCAGTTTTCTTCACATCGCGTGCATTTTTGAGCAAGTTTCTTAGTAAAAATTCTCATTTCGCCATTTCCTGTTAAATCAATAGGTAATAGTATTACTGATATTAATTACCAACACATAACTAGTAATAGTCATACTATTTATTACTTTGATGAGTGTGGTATGAATCCAAGCTTTGAATATAATATTTTGTTACTCAAACATGCACATTACTGCTAGAAGCCAATATCCCTGATGACAGAAACCTTGCCTTTCTTAGTTCCCAAACCTTTAGAAAAGGACCTTTTGAACATTGAGGATAATGCTCTTTAAATCAAGCTGAATAAAATGGTACACACTTGTAATCTCATCTATTCAGGATGCTGAGGCACGATGATCACCAATTTAGAAGTACCATGGGCAATCCATTGAAATGCTGCTCTAAATAAAATTTTAAATTGCTGGTTAGGTATCTCAGTGGTAGTTCATTTGCCTACTGTGCATGGGGACCTGGATTTAATCCTCATTGTACTGAAAAAAATTATATATGTATATATATATATATATCGATACATAATAGACACAAGTACATACACATATACACAAATATATATATATATACTTGTATATTCATTAAGTAAATAATTTTTTTCTAACTATATGCCACATTAATTTACATTAAACCAATAACCAAATTGTCTCTATTCATTATTACTGCAATTATTCTATATGATAGTGAGCAAACAAAATCTCAGTAGCATTTGACATGCATTTATTCCCTATGCAAGGTCAGCCACAGCAGTTTATGCAGGTTAGCCTGGCTTACCAAGGCTCTAGTCTTTATAGGTCAGTTATAAGAATCAGGATCACAAGGAAGCAGCCAAACTGGGAAAGCTTTTCTCATAGTGATAATAGAATGCAAAGAATAAGGTGAAATGTATGAGGCCTTTGAAGACCCGTGTTTAGAAATAACGTGCTGTTTCCCATCCAAATAGGTTTGAATAAAATAAACCGTGACCAAACCCAAAGTCAAGGACAGGAACAAAAAATATACTTTATCCATAATCAGGGTACAATAATGATATGGACAAAGGGGAAGAGGGGAGGTTTGGCATCCAAGATTTAATCTGTCTAAAAAAGCATTCACTGGACTCTGCAAAAGTGAGAGAATTAATTAGGACCTGGAGCCAAAATTTGATCTCACATTGCTGACTTAAATGTTTACATCATTTTGCCATGGCGTTAATAAAGAAATCATCCTACAGCTACTCTTGGTAACTTGGTAAATATTATCCCCTCCCCTTTTACAAAGAGTTTGATACAAAAATAACTAAATTAAAACACAATGCATTTATCACCTTGTTGAGTATAGGGATCTTACAGCTGCAAAGGATTTAATTAAAAGTTGATGATTTAATAGGCAGCTTCCATCTATTGTTTACTCAGGAGGGTGAGATTCAATTTAAACTTAGGTTCCAAATTTCATTTTGGAACAGCATCCTTGTCATCAGCTGGCAGAAAATGTCCCAAAGGAAGCAGACATATCCCTGATTAGAGATCACTGAATCAGACAGCCAGAAGCAGCTAAAAAGTTAAATGACAAAGATTTCATGTACTACTTTGGTCCCACAAAGGTCTAGGAGTTCATCTGTAGTTATTTAATTCCAGATTTTAACCCATTTTTTCATTATAGTTGTTCTTAAAACAAATGTTTCTTTTGATAGCAAAAGGTTTTTTCCATAACTTTTTAAATAAAATCATTTTTCCTTACTATCATAACATATTGGTTAATAAGTATTATAAAGCAAAAAAGTCTGTAGTATGTTTTGGTCAACTATGGGTTGAAAATAAGAAAGGAAGACATCATCAACTGAAGTTAAAATCTCAAAATGCTATGACTTTAAGGTCTTGATTGGATTTTAAAAATGTTCTTTTTTGCCACTTAGCATTACTATATCATATAGCATATGTCTTCTGCTATCAGAGTCATCATCTTCCTGACATTGGTACACATTCTTGAAATCACTTTTCTGGCAGCCTGGTCTAACAGAAATTAGAGACCACTAATTATCCCACTACCTAAATCTAAACTTCTTTCAGTCCCAAAAATAAAATTCCAACAAATTTTCCAAGTAAATTTTACTGTACTTTCAAATGCATATTTATAGCATAGCTACATTAGGTATCAATACTTTTAAATTAGGATTTTGATTTTCCCAGTGATTCACTTTTGCAACATTAAAATGGCTGATTTCTACAAATCAGAAGTATATTTGTTGGCTTTAGTGCCAAAGATACTTACATGTTCTATTAGATGCAAAGGATGAAGACAATATCTTTTCAAAATAAGCAAATGAATTTATCACGCTATATGTTTGCTTCTGTAGGCTGCCTGATCATTGATGATCATGCTTTGCCACCACTGATTGACACCTGTCATGATGCTAATTATTTTCTGGGCCAGATCATCACGTTCAGTGCTGATAATCAATTTCCACTCTTTTTGATCAGAGTTCCAAATTTATATGAGCATTTTTAAATGTCTTTAATGAAACAGTTTTACACATGTAAAATCATAAAGCCAGAAGGATTTTTGTGATGTTGTCCTGACTGAGTCCACTTTACATTGGTTTAAGATTGCTCTTAAAATTCAATAGCCATGTCCATTGCTAGGGCCTATAATTTGAGGCCCAGATACAAGCTGCAAGGTCCCCTACAGGGAGCACCAGTCATATCTCAAAATAGCAAGTGACCTTTCAAAGCCACCAATTTTGCTTTCTCTCAAAAAAGAAGTAAAAGAAAGGCTTTTACTCATGCAGGATGAAAAGTAATCAAGCCAACAGCTAAAAAACTGTTCACAAGGAGCACAAAGGTAAGGATCCAGGAGATCAGCTGAATCAAATAACCTTGAGTTCAAAATTTCTTCTATTTATAAGCCCTGGATCAAAGATTGTCAATATTTTGTTCCTCTGTTAAATGCATTGTGAACTCTGGAAGTTACTGCTGATTGCACACATGCACACCTTTGTTTTACTGATCTGTATGCTGATTGCAGGTATTTTTATGTACTCCACTAAATGGTTCTTTAGTAAATCTATTGTATTCATTGTTTAAATGAAGAGCTGTCTTTGGAAAAATTAAATAATCTGGGAATTAGCATGGACAGAGATAAATAGTAAAACATGAAATGCAAAATATAGAAACTGATTCATAGAAGGTGCTCAATAAATACTAGTTTAGACCAACTTCTGGTTTTTTTTTTTTGACTCCAGAATTTTTCTTCACCTGCATATATTAAAGACGTTCAGTGCAGATCTTGCAAAAGCATAAAATCTACAACTTTCTGATATGTGCTTAAAGTTTGTTTATTCCAGAGCCAAATGTAAGTTGCTAGACTGGACACCTTTCACATTTATTTACTCCAAAACCACTTGTTGATAATCTGTAGTATATTATATCAGGAAAAATGAATAGATCAAAAGATACTTGAGCTTTGTGCTTTCATTTAACTTATTTCTAGTAAGAATAATAGAAAAACAGAAAAGAGACAGATAAAATAAGCACAACTGTGTGATAATAATAGGGAGCTACTCCCACACTAGCTAGGTGGTCAGGGAGCAACTGAATTAGGAACACATTATAAATTTACTAGTAATAAAATAGTGCAAACTAGGTGGTTTAAACAAAAAGTGACAGGATTATTTACAATTCTACAAGTTAGAAATCCTTGATATAAATGTAATCACATGGTTGACTTCTTCTGAGGTTGATGAACTTGGTTATATGCAAAGAATTTATTTACAGATAAGATCCCTTTCACAAATGCTGGAGATCAATTCTCCAAAATCTTTTGCTAGAACACAATCTAATTGATTTTGGAAAGTGAGATTTAAAGTGTATGTTAAAGGACACATATTTAAACAGTGGGTCAAGGATCATGTCAGGTAGAGGAAAAGAAAAAATAAATAAAATTCTTCACCATAAACGTTTGCATCAGTATATTCACTGAGCAGTAACAATAACCCCAAACTGGAAATTATTCTAAAGAACAATAACAATCGTATGAATAAACTACAGTTTATTCAGACAATGGGAAACTAAGCAACAGAAGTTAGTAAATTACAGACCATGGGCCAAATGGAAAGCACTATGTGTTTTTGTAAATTGAATTTATTGGAACATAGCCACTCTATTCCATCCATTCATTTAGTTATTTTGCATAGCAGCTTTCACTCTACAAAGAGCAAGTACTTTTAAAAGAAACCATATGGTACATAAAACTGAAAATATTTATTCCCTGCCTTTTTTTAAGAAGAAACTGTTAATCTCTGCTCTGTAGTGAAGAAAGTGTATAAATATACAAATTGACATGAATAAACCTCACCAATACAATTTCATGGAAAAAAAATCAATTCAGAAGATTAAGTAATGTGTAATTCCCTTTATTATTATTTAAAAAAATAAGCAGTAGTTAGTTGTGTGTTTAGAAACTACATGTCTTAATTACTTTTCTTATTGTTGGGACAAAATATCCAACACCCTCATGTTAAAAGAAGGAAGATTTACTTAGCTCACAGTTTGCAGAGGTTTCAGTCCAGAGTCAGCTGGCTCTGAGGCAAGACCACACGGTAAAAGGCCGAGGCAGAGGGGAAGCAGTACGTGGAAGGCAGAAAGCAACAAGCGGCTAACCTGGCTTCCTTCTGTCCCTTGGGATTCCAGCTATGAGCTTTTGGGGTGGTGTCCCTCACACCCAGAGCGGCCCTTTCCATTATCCTCACCCAGAATTATGCTAAACCAATCCGTGACCTACTCTGTATGTCACACTTTTAGTCTCAGTATCACACACTCATGATTCAGCCACTGCTCTAAAGCTCCAGCTGTGAGCTTTGGGAAGACACCTAGGTACAAACCATAACAGCACTATCATGATTGTCCTTGGTGACCTGGAAAGACTAGCAGGCAGGTGACGATGGTTGTGGGAAGAAGGAGAGGAGCAGGAGTAAGTTACTGTAGGGTGCCAGTGTGGATGTTCATCTTCTTTATCCATGTGCAGTTCATTTATCAAAATTCATGGAGATTTACACTTATAGTCTTTTTTGTCTGCATGTACATAGTAATAAGTATTGAAAAAACTAAAAAAAATAAATAAAAGTAGCAAGTATTGAAAACATAATTAAATAAAAATAACAAGTTTTATATATTCCTAGAACCAAAAACATGTCTGGTTGTTCAGGTTTTATAAAACATTAGCTATGTTAAAATCAAAATTTATTTTATGTAATTGATTTTTTCAGGGCTAAAAAAAAACCTTTCCACAATGTTAGACATGTTCTGTTTTCACTATTTAGTAGCCCCTAGCTATGTATGTCTATTGAACACAGCAAACATCATTTTCACTTGTGTTATTGTGCAGCTGAATTTTTAAAGTTGGTCTCATTTTTATTAGTTACTTTAATAAGCTTAATTTTAATCCATTTAAATTTAATTATCTTACTTTTCTCACGTCAACAGTGGTTACCACGTTGGAAAATAAAACTGCCTCTGTTATTTAGCACAGCCTCTATATTCCGAGAATTGTTTCTTCACCCTGATCTACTCTTACATGCTTTCACATGATGCATAGCATCTAGAAACACAAAAATAATCTGCTTTTGTGTCACAGCCCAAATACGTGTCATCTAATGTTTGTAGAAATTCTAAAATTGTTTTTCTTATTTGTGCAAGTTTTATTTTGCTACAATATAAACTGAAGCACTAGAAAAGAACATAGATTTAACAACAGCTCTGTAAGTTTATTAGCTGACACACTTGATTTTAAGATGGGCTTGCCTATTACAACTTTATAAAGCTTTTAAATAGGGTGTTGTTTTAATATTGTATATCTGAAATGATATAGGAAGTAGAAAAATTACTTTCCAAATCAGTTGTGCCCTCAGTTGCAGCAGTGTTAATTTGCGACATCTTCTGTATGGTGCTGAGAAAATAACAACTATTGTATATTGAAAATGATGTTATGGTGTGCAGAAAGAAAAATCAATTGCAGATTCTAAGCTTTAAGTGGGCAATATACTACAAATTTACCTTTTAGGGACAGATTTTAGATATTTTAATAACACTTTTAGGTGTTTCATATTTTTAAAACATACAGTAATTATAAAATCGTTCATTCAAACTATTATGCTCATAACCAATTAGATGTTCATACATAAACATGTATAAAACCAAGCAAACAGAGGTATGAATATTTGGAAAACTGAAATTCATATTATATTCAGGGTTTAGTACTTCAAAGTTATCAGCTTAAAGACACACAGAATTTCAGAGCATTTTTGAACAAACATAAAAAGCTTAGTGTATTAAATTATCAATCATGTGGAATCCTGACATTTAAATCACTGTTCGACTGTTCTCTCTTTCATTTGTGATATTAAAATCAAGTAACAAAAAATAGCTAACAATCATCATCAATATATCTAAATAACTCATTCTTTGACTTATATGCCAAGAGTACAGTGAGATATAAATATCAATTAGTAATTCTTTTCTTGAAACTTTAAAATATCTAATTGTCCTTTAGGAAGCAGAATCAAAATGATGTCCTATAATGTTTCTTCTAAGAATATTTTATTGTTCTTAAGTATTTAAAAATCAGCTATTTCTTTCTGTGAGCCGTGTTGTGTCAAATTCAGTACCCATTTCCTGCTTATCACATCCTGGCAGGAATGTGTTGGTGGGAGGCACATGTTTGTGTTCATTCACGGGATTACATGTTCATGTTTATGGTTTGTATGGATAGCAGTAACTCTATTTACCAAAATGTGTTAGGAAGAAAATGAGGAATTTCCTGTATCTAGCAATTCCTATGATACTTACAGCCTACATGTTAGATAAGTTCTTCACAGATGAAGGTAGCATTTTTTAGTAGCTTCGAGCACAGTTAAGAAGAAGAAATCTGATGCAAGTGGACTTTATTATACAAGCCATTATTGGAAAAAAAAATGCGTTAGCCTGTGATTCTGTTTTTTCCTCAGGTGGATGGGGAACTATCATGAACTATTCAAGGAATATGGATAAACATCATGGAATAAGTCGGCATGCCAAGTATTATCAGAATCTGAGGCCTCTAAGAGCATGAGAATATTGAAAAGTTGTTCATTTTACCACTTTTGCATAATGTTTAAATATTTTCCTAGAGCCATAAAAAAAAAAACACAGAACGGTATTCTCCACCACAATGCAATTGATCCCTAGTTTACTGTCCACAGTGCGATGTGCCAAAATCAAAAGACAAGTTCTAATCTGGCCACACCTTTGTGATATAATTCAATCAGTTACTTTAGTAATATATTTCATTCAACAATTTAGACATATGTTGAGACCCGCAGTGCAAACAAATCAGGAAATTAAAATTTTGGGAAGACTCATTCAAGATGAAATAATTAATGATGGGAAACTGAAATGTTCCAGAAAACAGTACATTGCAGCTATGGTATTCACTATGTAGAGTCACATGCACTTTGTTGTATTTTGTATAATTTAACCAAAGCAGAGATGCTCTCCTGACCCATTGCTTCCTGAGTGTAGAAGCCTAAGTTCTGCCCTCCGAAGCTGTCTTCACGTGGACTTTCCGAGCGCTCCTTTCCCCTGGGACAACCTGCCTCTTCCCTTCATCTCCTCAAGTTATATTCACATTTGCATCTCAGTGAAGACTATGAAAAGTGTTTTGTGATTTTTCTCTTCTTAGTCCCTTATTTATACTCTACGTTTTGGTCATGTCGTTTACTTTATGCATTATTCTATGTAAAATTATTCTGTGAATATTAGAATCATCTCGCATACTAAACTATGGTCACTATTGAGATGTGACTATTAAAAGTAATTTCAGCTAATACGTTTCTATGGTTGCTACATTGTGCCAACTTGAAAAGTCTAGAAGCTTAACTAAGTGACTCAGCAGCTCTGCATACTGGGATGTGGAGGACATGCTGTTTCTGTTCTAGGATATTGTTCATTGTAATCAATTTAGAAGGTCAGAAATTTAACTAAGTGATTCAGCAGAGGGCCAGGGTCCTTACTGTGTAACATCCTGAGCGTACACATGCAGATGGTGTGAGTGTCACACTCATCCCAGGAGAGTAACCTGAATACAATAAAAGACAAATGAGGAGGGACGGATTGCTGCCTCTCCCGCTTGGATGTCTTCTCTCCTGGCTCCTGGCACAGAATGTTCAGCTTCTGTGTGGTACTGTTCAGCCTTGTGATGTAGACTGTTCGGCCTTCCACCATAGATTCTTCAGTTCCATCATACACCTTTAGGCCTCCTGACAATGCACAGGACACTGCAGTAAGCTCCAGCCTTGAGGCTGGACCCTTCAACCCCCAGGGTACAGGCACCCTCTGCACAGTCCCTCATCTGACCTTTTGACTGACCATTGTGCATTTGGATATCATAGATTATTCTGTTTCTCTAGAAAACTCTGACTGACACGTATCTGTAGAAATAATTGTTACTTAATTTTTATTTATTTTTTGTTAATTTTCTATTTTCTTTTTCCTCAGAAACCCAGTTGTAGCTATATAATATTTATTTGTTTCCTTTCATAGTACTTGGAGCAGTGCTAGGTGTGCAGCAACAATCACTGAAATTCAGAGATAATAATTTTTCCATGAAGAGAAATAAGAATACAACATCAGCTCCAAAATTCCTGCAGGCTCCATCTGTGAGAAGTTATTGGAGATAGCTTGGCCCAACAGAGAAATCTGTGGCAAACTTGAAGGTTTGCGCTGTGAAGAAAAACCTCGGTGACTTTTTCCTGAATGGAGTCATAAACTATTTATGTAACCATCATATAACAACTTATTGACTTCAAGATTGTAAAGTACCCTATTAATGTTTTAAGCATTTCCCTTTATTTTAACACAAGTAAATTATTTAGGCAATGTTAAAATGTTTTATGCTTTGACTAATGAGTAGAGAAAGTGTATCTCATATCTTATTTTAATTGGCTGTTTACTTTATCCTGTGGAAATCATACATTTATTATTTCAGACATAATTAACTATGCATATACTCCCTGATGGATCGGTATGCCATTTTTATACTTGATTTAGTCATTAAGACACATAACTGTGCAGATAATTGTTAATTGGAAAATATCACTTTTTCTTCAACAAGACACTGTATTTCTACCTAGAGGCAATGCAAATTTTGACTGTCTTCTCTGCATGTCAGTCACCGGGTTCTTGCTAAACAAGCAAGCATTGTCATGGGCATCTGACTACCAGACATTCTCAATCAATAATTTGCTAGTATAAAATAAACCACAATTTAATACTTGCATTTCATAACAAGTTCGTAGGTTGTCTGTCCCATATCTACCTGGGTATTAGCTTTATTAATGATTGTCAAAACTTAGAAGATAGGATGTCCTGCAAAAGATGAACAAATATACTGTGGTACACTCAGACAGTGGAATAGGATTCCACCTTAAAAGGCAATGAGTTATCAAATACATAAAGACATTTAGGAGAAGTAAATGCATGTCATTCTCTGAAGGAGGATCCAGTCTGAAATAATCATAAATTCAGTAATTCCAATTATATGAAATTCTGGAAAAGACAAAAATATAGAGATAGTAAAAGTATCAATGGTTTCCAGATGTTAGATGGTAGAAAAGATGAAGAGGCAGTATACAGAATATATTTACTGCAGTGAAAAAACTTTGTATAATACCATAGTAGTTGAAATATATCCTAAAAATCCTGCAATGTATATTGATTAAATCTTTCTGTAAACTGAACTTTGTGTGGTAATGCTATATTCATGTAAGTTCATCAGGTGTAACAAATGTACCACACTGGTGGAGGTGTTGATAGTGGGGAAGACTGGGCATGTGTGTGGGAACTCTCTAATCTCTGTTCGATTTTTCTATGAGCCTACAACTTCTGTAAAAAAAGAAAGAGTATTCCAAAGAGGGGCACTGTAGTCAAAAGATAGAACTTACAAACTTTTTGCCATCAACCTCTATTTAAATGAAAATCAATTTCTGTCTTACCTCTGGATAAGAGTATCTTCCTCTTATTTGTTCTATAATATTATTAAAGAAATAACGTATATTTTAAAATTGTTATGATGGGAAAGCTACTAGCTAGGAAAGAAAAGTGGCTCTGAAGAGCCACAGAAGTTTTAAATTTCTTTGTAGGTATTTCAACGGTCAGTAAAGTGCATAAGGACAGGGTTTTATTTTTAAAATAAATTAAAAACATTAGTTTCTTGTACCTGCCTAGGGAGAAGAAATCCCCCAGCATCAAATTAAACTCAGCTTTTATCAGAAGCTTTTCTGATATTTAACCTTAAAACATAAATGTTCATTGAATGATACCTTGGGACATAAAAGAAAAAGAGCTCTCCTCTTTACAAAGTCCACCATTTCTTTGGAGATTATATAGGTCATAGAATTTGAGACCTGATCTTGCAAAACAAAATTGCTACAGGATCAAGTATAAAGAGTCATACTCAAGAGAAAGCTAAGAGTCATTCCTCTGAAGGACACAGAGTGTAAAATCATGACATTTATATTCAAACGAACATGGACTCACACTGAGAGTCTACTCTTCGTTTCCATTATAAGACTTGGTAAGTTAAACACCTGCTCTGAGTCAGTAATCTGAACTGGGAAAGAGTGGAAAAAATGTTAGTCTGAGTATAATACAATATAGTACATGGGGATGAAGATTCAATGGGAAAAAGTGTTAGTCACTGCTTCATTCACCCCTGTGGTGCTGGTGTTAGTAGTGGGAAGGCTTTATTGAGGCTTCTCAGGCATCTCAAAGCAAACCTTTTGTTCAAAGAATTGGGGCTGAAGGACAAATGTTTTGTTCAAGAAGGAAAAATTGAATGCTGACATTGATAGAGCACTGTTGTAGAATAAAGGAATTAATGTCTTTCTGTTTTGGAGTAACACCAGTCCACCGCAGGAACATGGTGCCTGGAAGATCTAGAAACATTGTTGGTATTCTATGGAGTAGAAAACATTGATGTCATTCCAGAGAACAAGTCACACTCTGTTGCTTCCTTGTCTTTCTAGATCCTGTCCATTTTTTGGCACTCTGACCTTTTATACCTTTTACTCAAGTGACAATCATGAATGTGATCATGCTCATGTTACTGTTTATGTTAGAATTTAGGACTGTTAAAAGTTAATCCTGCAATGATGTCATCAGTTAAGCTTCTATGAAATGCTAAATGTCATCCTATGTTATTGTATATAGGTACATTGCTTTTCTTGCCTATCATTGCTTATTGATTTTATCCTTTAAAAAGGTGATATCTATCTACCTATCAAGAGAAAGAGAACTAAAGGTAAACTTGATGAAGTATCTTTTATTTTTGAATTGTATTTGACTTTTTTGTGCTTTACAAAATTATTTTTATGTAATTATTTTTATGAATGCATACAAATTATATTTTCACATATGAGATTATCACTTAACCTTTTAACATTATAACTATAAATTGTATTAATTAAATTTATTTTCTGAGTTAACACTTATGTTGCATTAGACATATAAACCCACACATAACAAAACAATTTGATAGGTAGATGGTATTTTATTATTTATTTCATTAGTTAAATTGATTTTATTGAGAACTCAATTCTCTTGAAATTTTTATTTTCCTAAAATCATGTCATGAATCATTCAACAAGCTTTCTAAATTTGCCTCTTAGACCTAATTTCCTTTACTTTAATGGCATAAAATGAAAAATGTGGTGTGGTTTCACCCATTTGTTCCAGTATTACAAACAGCACTACACGATCAGTTTTCTTTTTTTTTAAAAAAAAGATTTTATTTAAAGAGAAACAAAAGCATATAAAGGGTAGAGTTAATACAGAATTCAAAAAAAAAGATAATAAGAAATCACTAGTTAATAAATTACATATTATCCTCTTAGAAATAGTTGCTCAAGTTACAAAATTAAAGCATACAAAGTAGATAGTCAAACAGTGAGATTGTGATCAGCTACACATGCATGAATCTCTCAGTGTATTTCTATCCTTTCTGTATTACAGGGAAAAACAAAACTTAGCTAGACAAAACAAAACAAATTCCTATAAAAACATAAAACCAAAAAGTCATATAAAACCACAGTACAAGGTGATCTACAATGATTACTGTGTTGTTTCTTATTATCTTCAATAGAATTGTCTATATCATCAGGCATAAATGAATATAGCAGTATAATTGAATATAGCAGTACATAACAATATTAGTAAAAGTAAAACATTGTAGACAGTATAAAACTTCAAAGGCAGGTAATAATCAAACCAGAGTGGATATTTTAGTGGATCTTGTCATCTTAAGTGCAGTTGCCTATACTCTCAGACTTGATACTATCAATCCTAACAGTTTTGAATAAAATCTATCAATACAAAACAGTGATCCAGCAAACCAGATTGGATTGTGATCAGTCATGGTAAAACAGTGTAGGTTTTACAGAGCTTTAGATTAAGTTAATAGGAAATTAAGGATGATTACTATACTATATCCTGTTGTTTTTGGGATTACTGTCTGTGCCCTCAAATCTAATACAGGTAGAATGACTGAAACAGAATATAATACGTCTAAGCAGAGTAGTGTGAGTAATGTGTGTTTTAAATCCTGGTGTACTATTAACAATATAGCGTATCAAGTCCATCTATGTTAGAGTTTCTAATTATCCTTCTCTGCCTCATTTCTGCTATGCTACTTTTCTGCCTTTGTTTAGTTTTCTCCTTCATTCTACTGCCTGACCCACTCATTGAGGCTTTTCTGCCACTGTTCCTAAAATCCTGGTATTTTTTTTCTCTCTCTCTAGAATGTCCTTCATCATTCTTTGCAGGGTTGGGTTGGTGGTCACAAACTCACCCAGTTCCTCTTTGTCATGTAAGCATCTTGTTTCTCCATTAATTTCTAGTGACAGTTTTGCAGGGTACATCAATCTGGGCTGGAGGCCACCTTCCTTCAGGACTTGGAAGACTTCACTCCAAGCTCTTCTTGATCTGATGGTCTGTGTCAAGAAGTCAGCCATGATTCTGATGGGCTTACCTTTATAGGTAATCTGTTTCTTTTCTATGATGGCTTTTAATATTCCATTTTTATATTGAATTTCTGGTATCTTGATTATTATATGTCTGGGTGTAGATCTGTTTTGTTGTAGGTGGCTGGAATTCTGTATGCCTCACACAACCGAATGTCATTTTCTTTTCCCATGCTTGGGAAGTTTTCCTTAACTATTTCCATGAATAGCCTTTGTAATTCACCTGTATGTATTCCTGCTTCTTTGTTTATGTTTCTTATTCTTAAATTGTAGATTCTCTTGTCATCTTCTAGCCTTTGTATTGTTACTGCCTGTTTCCTTGTTATTTTTAAGAGATCTTTCCTTTCATGATCACACATTGCAAACTTGTCTTCAAGTTTTGATAGTCTATCCTTTTCTTTTAAGGAGTTTTGCCAGCTTTCAATGGAGTTTTTAATTTCCTGGTAATCTCTTTTAATCTGCTTCACGTATTCTATATTTTCTGTATATTCTGTTTTGAATGTTTCTTTCCTTTTTCTGTGTTCCTCCCTTCTTCTGTCTGTATCATCCTGAGAGATGCTTCCTGAGAGCATTTCCTTTATTACTCTACTCATATCCTACTTTACCTGATTTCAGATATTTCAGATTTGAGCTTGTCCATTGAAGCCATGTCTGATGCTGCATGTTTGCTGCCCTCATTCTCCCTTGTTTTTCCCTCTCCTGGATCAGTGCTCTCAGGGTTCTGGGCTGGGGACCTCCTCCTGCCCCTCTCTCCTGTCATGGCCCTGGCTTCCTCCACACAGGTTACAGTGCAGGTCCCAGCCCCTTTCCTGTTGGCCACATTTTCTCTGAAGCACGTTGGCAAGGGAACTCTGCCCTTTCCTGCCTGCTCTTGTCACTGAGGTGTAAGCAGGCTGCCTATGCCTGTCCCTTCCCACCCGGCCAGCCAAACTTCAGGGGCAGTCACCCAGTCAGTGCATGCTAGGCACAAGGAATCGATTTGGGATGGTTCATTGGGTCCCGGCCAGGGAAGCAGCCCAGTCCAAGCAAATCCCATGAATCTGCTCTGGGGAGGGAGCAACCAACCAAAGTCACTGTCACTCCCAGTACAGTGCCCAACTTGGGCTCCTCCTGCCCGACTCCAACATGTTGCCCACCTGGCTGCACCCTGCCAGCAGGAGGTCTCACTCCCAGCACTGACGGTGGGTGGATCAATGAAGGTTCCTCCACTGGCTCTGCTCTCCGCTCTCTGCTGGGCTCACCAACCTCCAACTTCAACGCTGCCATTTTTCCTGTGAGTGGTGGTGGGAACAAGTTTGGTCAGCTCTGCCAGCCAGCGAGGATTCAAGCTGGTGCAGTCTTGGCAGGTCATCCTGAAAATGCTGTGTTCCATAGTTTTTAGCTGTTTCAGTTGTAGTCTGGAAGTATTTAATGAGCTTTTTTAAGTTTTAATTTCTTCCTGTATGAAGAGGATCTGTCTCCCTCTGTCTGGGTCTGTCCAGGGTGTTTTATTCTGGCATACGAATTGTTTCTCCCTGGAGGCTTTGTATTCTGTTGCTCACTAATTGGCCATCTTTTCTTCTCTCATGATGTTTTCTTGTTCCAATATTACAGATGCCACTAAATGAACCATTTTCTCTTACCCACTATTGTTTGACCTTTCTTTTTTCACATACTTTGAGAATGAGTGAGTCTGTGTGGATGTGTTTGTGTGTAACTCCTTATATGCTCATTCTGTAAACTCCTGACTGTACCAATATGCTCTCTTATGGATGTGGTTCTACAATATATGTCCTAAATATGCATATATTTTGAAATCAGAAAAAGACTTGTCTAATTTTCCTTTGTAAAATTTTATTTACTAATTCTTACTATTTATTTTATCCATCTGAGAGTTAAAATGGTAGTGTCAAATAATGTTATAATTAGATATAAAAGAAGAATTTGAAGAAAATTTATTTTTAAAAATATGTATTAATAAAATGTCTAATACACAAAAAGAAGGAACACTAAGATACAACCAACTTTTACACATCATGTAGACACAAAAGCTATTAAAATATTTATTGATATAAATTTAAAAATTTTTAATTTTTTTATTTTAAAGAGAATAAAACAAAACAAAACAGAATAAAGCAAATCAGAATAGAACAATACAAGTGATACAGGATTTCTAAACAAGACAACAGGAAATCAACAGTGGTTACCATAATATCCCCCAATTTCTTCAGAATAGCTGTCCATACCATCACACACAATGAGTTCAAGAAAAACAAAACAAAACAGAACAAAACCAATCAAAACAAAAGAATAAAAGCATTACTGAACTTCAAAACAAGAAAATAAGAAATCAACAATGGCTACCATAATGTTTCTTGTTTTCTTCAAAATAGCTGTCCATACATTCACACATAATAAAATAAATTGAAATAAAACAGAATAAAATCAATCAAAACAAAACAATGAAAGCATTATAGGACCTCAAGACAAGATAATAGGAAATCAATAATGATTACCAAAATGCATCCCATTATCTTCAAAATATCTCCCCATACCATCAGATACAGTGAAATCTAACAAAACAAGACAAAATAAAACCAAACCCAACAAAACTATGAAAATGATAGAACAATTCAAAATAAGATAATAGGAAATTAGCAATGGTTACCACTTTCACTTCTTAGGCATTTCCTTCCCTTTCACTTTTATAATATCTATTGTGCTTTTTGGATCCCACTAACTACTTTAGTATTTTATGCTAAGGAGATAACTCAGCTTTCACCCATGAGTCCAAACCATTTCACTCATGAGAATGATCTAGTTGTATTCACTTACCTGCAAAAGCCTCAAGATTATCCTATTTAATAGCTAGGTAGCTTTCCAATGTAAGAAAATACCATATTCTTATCCATTCTGTGATTGATGAGCAGGTTACTCTTGCTTTTTTCTGGTTTCCTGTTACATAAAACAATTGTTTTGTTTCCTTTGATTTTCATTCTATGAATTTCCTTTTGAACTAAATGTGTTTCTTGTTTATAGTGCAATGATGGATCTTGTTTCTTGATCCATGCTTTCTGTGTATGGTTTTATTACTGACCTGAAGGCATCTACATTAATAATTACAACTGAAATGCATTGGTTCATCTCTACCATGTTATCCTCCTGCTGTTGGCCCTCTACTTTTTCTCTTCATTCAGCTGTCTGTCCTGTTAGGTGATCCTAGTCTGCTGCTGTTCCTGGAACCAAGTCATCTTTGTCTCTTTCTAGAATATCCTTCAGTTACTCACTCTTTATGGGGTTGGTTTGGTAGTCATGAAGTCCTTCATTTGTTCTTTATTATGGAAGTATCTTAGTTTTCCATCAACTTTGAAAGATAGTTTTGCAAGGTGCATTAATCTGGGTTGGGATTTTTTTTCTTTTAGGATTTGAAACACTTCACTCCAAAATCTTCTTGACTTGATAGTTTGTATTGACAAGTCTGTCATGATTCTGATTGGTTTTACTTTATAGATTTGTTTCTTTTCTCTAACAGCTTTCAATATTCTGCTCTTGTGCTGAATTTCTGGGATATTCATTATTAGCTGTCTGGGTGTTGATATATTTTGGTCATGGCTAGTAGGAGTTCTATATGCTTCACTTATCTGTATGCCAGATTCCTTCCCCAAGTTTTGGAAATTTTCTGCTATTACTTCAGTAAATAGCCTTTTATTTCATTTGTGTTGACCCCGACTTTTTCCCAGATACCTATCACTCTTAAATATTTTTTTTGTGTGTGTGTCATGTTGTAGCCAGTGAATTGTTATTTTCTGGTTCCTTGTTATTTTTAAGAGATCTTTCCTTTCATGATAGCTAGCTGTGATCCTGTCTTCAAAGTCTGAAAGCCTATCTTTAGTCTTTTTTGAACAGTTTTGCCAGCTTTGGATTGAATTTTTAATTTCCTGGATATCTCTTTGAATCTATTTTGTGCATTGTAATTCCTTCCTACAGTGTTCAATCAAGGTTTCTACCATTTTCCTGTGCTCCTCTTTTTTTACCTGTGTCATCTTTAGATATACTCAGCAATGCTTTAATTATGTTTGTGATTTCTTCTTCTACCTGAGACATTATTTCTGATCTGATTACTCTAATAGTCTTGTGAAGTTGTTTCTTTACTTCAGTTGCTATCCTTTCAGAGATTTAAGGTGTGTGACTTCCATTTTATTCCATGACAATATCTCCCAGACTTCTTCTGTGTGGGCTGCTGATCTGAGATTGCCTTTTGCTCCTTCATCTTGACATTTTCCTGGGTTTCTCCCAACAATACAGATGTGGGTCTGAGACATTTCCCACATTGGGTGCCCCTCAGTGGGAGTGGGACAGTGGGAATGGGACAGTGGGAGTGGTTCTATGAACAGGTTCCCAGGGAGGTAGCCTGGTGTGGAGCAGATTTCTCCAGACCCATGCAGCTACACTGAGGCTTCCCTGATGGCCAGTGTTCTGTGGTGGTGGGACTACTTACTCTCTCAGGCTGCATGTTTACACTAGGGCTCCCACAATGTTGGCAGGCACACCTGTTTGTCTGATTCTCCTGGTGGACACTGGCTACCTGAAGAAAGCAAGGGTCTCCAATGGCAGCCACTGGGCACACAGAGCATATCTGGCTGCATCTCTCTACCCATGCTGGCTACCCACAGGAAGCAAGCTTTCCAATGACAGCAATGGAGGATCTCATGAATTAATAATTTTAAATTTATTTTATATATAAAAATTATGCATATTTTATATATAATGTGTGCCTTTTATACAAACTAAAATATTGATTCTGTGACATTTCACTCCAAAAGATTACAGCATACATCACAAAGAACATCATTTATTTACTATTATTGTGTCAAACATTTATTAGTTTTACTTGACAATTTAGTATAACAATTTAGCATATCTTAATCAAAAAACAGTTGTGTTCTTCAATTCAGAAATTAATTTCCATTTCTAACTTTTTATTTTAAACAATTTTTATTGAAAGATAATATTTATACATCATTATAGGTACAGTATTTTAATTCAAGATAGCAATATATACCAGTACAGATATAAAGATGCATTGTACATTAATCTAGGTCTCTTCTGGTTCCATATGAATGTTAGGATTGTTTTCTCCAGTCTCACGATATATGCTATTAGTATTTCAATGAAGACTGCATTAAATCTGTATAGTAGTTTTTGAAATGTAATCATTTTCACAATATTGGTTCTGCCCATCCAACAAAAATGAGTTATCTTTACATTTTCTGTTTTTATTTTAAACAGACAAAAAAAATTTCAAAATAATTTCTTTGCATTTACTTAAGCATGTCTATGAACCAGTGTATTGTCTATTTTAGAGAACATCCTATGTGCAGCTGAAAATGTATATTCTGATATTGTGGAATGGGACACTCTATAGACATCTGCTAAATCCTATTGTTCAAGAGTTTGGTTGACTTTTAATATTTTATTACTATTTTTTGTCTAGTTGATCTGTCATTTTGTGATAATGCGATATTGAAACCTCCTAATAGAATTGTATTAGGGCTTATTTGATTATTTATGTCTGTTAGTATTTTTTAAATATACTTGGGGGCATTGTTGCAAAGATATTTATGATTGTTAACTCTTCCTCTTGGATTATTCCCTTTACAAGAATGTAGTGACCTTTATCTATCATAATCAGTTTTGGCTTGAAACTCACTTTGTCTGCAAATAGAATAACCACTCCTGCTTTTTTTGGGTTCCTCTGTCACAGAGTATCATTTTCCATTCTTTGACTTTCAGTCTATGAATTTCTTTTTGAATTAAGTGTGTTTCTTGTATGCAGAATATTGTTGGATCTTGTTCCTTGATCCATTGTTCTAGTCTGTGTCTTCATTTTTTCTCCTACTGGGGATGGAACCCACATCCTGATGCTTATGAGGCAAGTGCTTGAGCTGTTGAGCTAAATCCCTGGCCCAGTCTGTGTCCTTTGTTTGGCAAATTAGGATCATTAATATTGATGCTTATAATTGATATGTATTGACTTATCTTTATCATGTTAATTTCTTGTGTTGGCTCACTGTTTTCCCTTCTGTTTAACTGCTTACCTTACCTGGTGGTTTCTTTCACCTCCTATTGTTCTTGGAATTGCAGTAAATTTTCTCTCTGTCTAGAATATCTTTTAGTATTCTTTGTAGGGTTGGTTTGTTGTTCATGCATTTCTTCAGTTCTTGTCATTGAAATATCTTATTTTTCCATTAATTTTGAAAGATAGTTTTGCAGGGTATGTCAATCTGGGTTGGAAGCTGTTTTCTATTAGGAGCTGAAACACTTCACTAGAAGCTATTTTTGACTTGAGGGTCTCTGTTGAAAAGTCTGCAGTGATACCGATTGGCTTTCCTTGATAGGTAATCTGTTTCTTTTTTCTAACAGCTTTTAATATTCTGTTCTTGTGCTGAATTTCTGGAATCTTGGTTATTATTATATGTCTTGGTGTAGTCTTATTTTGATCATGGCTGTTTGGAGTTCAATATGCTTGATTTAATTGTATGTCAAATTCTTTATCCATGCTTGGAAGTTTTCTGCCATTATTTCTGTGAAGACTTTTTTATGGCATTTGTGCTGTCTCCACCTTTCTCATTAGCCACAATCTATCTTATGTTATTCTTTTCTTCATGTAACTGTTGGATTGATTTTCTTGTGGTCTCTTTCTGTTTTTAAGATATCTTTCTTTTCATGATCACTAGCTGCAATTCTATCCTCAAAGACTGAAATTCTATCCTTTCCTTCACTCAATCTTACATATACTTTCAATGGAGGTTTTAGTCTCTTTGTTTTCTGTTTAGATCTGTTTCATGAATTGCATTTCTTTCCTATGCTGGACACTTTTTGCTTCCATCATTTTTCTAAGCTGAACTATTCTTTTGCCTTTGTCTTCTCTAATATCTTTGATTTTAAGCATTCTTTCTTTTCTGAGGTTATTTTCTGTGTAGCATTTTCCACTTGTTTTTTTCAATTCTGATGTTCTCATTTTAGAAAATTCCAGCATTTGAGGAACATCTCACTCCAAACTCTCCTTGACTTGAGAGTTTATGCTGAAAAGTCAGCTATGATTATGATGAACTTCCTTTGTAGTTGATTTGTTTCTTTTCCTTAACAGGTTTTAAAATTCTATTTTTGTGGTGAATTTCTGAAATCTTGACTATGATATACCTGGCTATAGATTTTTTTTGGTCACAGCTAATTGGAGGTGCCTAAGCCTCACTTATTTACCTGTCAAATTCTTTTTCTTTACCAGGGAAATTTCCTACCATGATGTTTGTGAACATTTTTTAAATATCATTTGTAATGTCTGCTGCTTTTCTCATGGACTTCAATAAATCTTAATATGTTCTTTTTTGTCACATCTAGCAGCTGCTGGGTTGATTTGTTATGGTCCTTTGCTATTTTTGAGAAATCTTTGTTTTGTTGGTCACTAATTGAAAGCCTGTCTTCAATATCTGAAGTCTTGTCCTCACATTGACATAATCTACTTCAAATATTTTTAGTGGAATTTTTATTGCACTGGATATCTGTTTGAATCTACTTTATGGGTTCTACTTGTTTCCTACTTAAGATTCCATATTTTTTTTCAGCTTGTCTAATTTTTGTCTGTATCTCCTTCAGTGTCACTAAGCATGGTACTTATTTTGGAAACCATCTCTGCTGTTATCTGAGAGATTATTTCTGATTTCATTTTTTCCAGAACCTCATTCAATTGCTTTGTTGTTACCCCTTCAGTGAGGCCAGGTGGGAGGCTTTCAAGTTTTCTCACTTCATTGCTCTCTGGATTTGCCTATGGTGAATTGCATGTCTTGGGTTGCATTTTGTTTAAGTGTCATTTTCTTTTCTTTATTTTTTTTTTAATTTAATTCCTGGGGTGATGCTTGTACATTGCCTATGGTGGGTTGCTTTATTACTAGTATTACTTAGGACCCCTGAGATATCTTCCACAAGTAGCTAGTTTTTGGAGCTTGAATCTGTTGGAAGATCTTACCTCTTCAGTTTGTTGAAAATGAGAAATTGTTCATTAGGCCTAGTCCCTGATTCTGGCACTGTGCCATAGTATTTTCTGTGACCCTTAGTCAATCTCAGTCATGGAATATCAGGACCAACATCTGGTTAAAACAATTATGTCAATTTTGGTTATAGTAGGAACAATAGCATCAAACACTGTCTAGAAAATGTCCAACAGAGCTAACTAACATTTAGTTTTAACCTATGAACTACATTTGTGATTATACAACAAATTCTAAATCAAGCCAGAAAATTATATGCAGTATATATTGATACATCAATTGATATGTCAAGTTTGCCCTTGGTGGTTAAAATTTTAAACAGTTTAAAGAGAAAATAGAGAATTGGAAGAAGAAGAAGAGATTAGAAGTAAGGTTAAAGGACCAAGGGGGTCATGCTAACTTTGGGAAACTGGTGAAAGCTGGAGGGATAGAGTGAAGGAAAAGATGAAAAGAACAAAACAGAACCACAGAGAACCTTATAAAAACCACATTCACACTTACATTAAAACAATATTGAATGATGAAGAAAAGAAAGAAAAAGAAAGAGAAAGAAAGAAAGAAAGAAAGAAAGAAAGAAAGAAAGAAAGAAAGAAAAAGAAAGAAAGAAAGACTAAACATTAAAAGCAAGCATGAAAGACAGCCAGGAGAAGACAGAAATAAACAAAACAAAACAAAAAAGTCTGCTTCCAGGTTTGTCCATGTTTGTCTCTGCTTTTACTGGCAAACAACCTGTGGAGACAAAGTCTCTATCCGTGTGGATCTATCCCATCAGGCTAGCAGTAGCTTTTTGGCAGGTTAGTGGGTAATATCAGTAAGGCTGCACTTTTTGGTGGAGGCCAGTCAGTTGTATTTGGCTCACTGCCTTTTGAGCACCTTGCAGGGGTCTGAGCCCTGCTGGTAGAAACTGGATGGAGCCAGCTACAGTTCTGAATTCTGATCTCAGGCTGCCTATCTCTGAGATGGATTCAGGCCAATTGCTCTCTCCTATGGCAAGACTGACAACCTTGCACTCACCACCAGTCCTGAAAGTTCGTCGTGTCTGCTGGTCTCCGTATCTGCTGCTCCCCTCCGCTGCTGCATCTCTGCCAAGTCTTCCTTTGTTACCAGTCATCACTCTCACTCTGGGTCTGCAGGTTCAAAATGCTCCTCTCTCTCAGGGAGAAGGTGCTGCAGGCTACTTCTTTCATTGTTGAGGTTTTTGTATTCATTCTTTCGGTGAATTTCAGTTAGCACTTGAGATTCTTCCTGGCTCCAAGTCACCCACTTTCTTTCTCCTTGCCTTCCTCACATTGCTGTATTCCAGTGTTTGAATGACAATTGTCTGTGAGGCAATTTCTCTGCTGATTAGCACTCTGCCACCTTGGATTCTCTGGTCTGCATTTTCTGATATCCTGTTCTATCACCTTTTTCAGAATATTGTAATTTTAATGTAAAGGGTTTTTTTTTTCTTTCCTCATTTACTTGATTCCTAAGTATTTCATTTTTCTTGATACTATTGAGAAAGGCCTTGTATCTCTAATTCCTCACATAGTGGGCTTGTTATTTTTGTACAGGAATGCTATTGAATTTTGAGTGTTGAATTTGTCACTTACTATGCTAATAAAGTTTTGTTATTAAACCCCAAGTCTTTTGGTGGAGTTTTTGTTGTTTTTTATGAGGAGTATCACGTCACCAACAAGTAATGATAATTTAACTTTTCCTTTCTTATCCTTATTCCTTTTATTTCTTTCTGTTGTCTAACTACTCTGGCTAATATTTCCAGAACTATATTGAAGTGGTGATATTGGGCATCCTTTTCCTGATTTTAGAGTAAAAGCTTTCAGTTTTTACCATTTAGTATGATGTTAGCTGTTGGTTTGTCATAAATGACTTCCATCAGATTGAGATAAAGAGCTTTTATTCCAGTTCTTCTATTATGAATGTGATGTGGATTGTACTTTCTCAAATGTTTTTCTGCATCTATTGAGGTGATCATGTAGTTTTTGTCCTTGTTACTGCGATGTATTTCATTTATTAACTTCCATATGTTGAACCATCCCTGCATCCCTTGGATAAATCCTACTTAATCATGGTGTACATATAATCATCTTGATGATTTGATGCCTTCTATTTGCCAGTATCTTATTGAAGATTTTTGTACCTTTGTTCATTAAGGAGATTGGCCTGTAGTTTTCTTTTTGGTTGAGTCCTTCTCTGGATTTTGGTTATCAGGGTAATGTTTGTTTCTAGGAATGACGTTGGGAGTGTTGCTACCATTTCAATATCACTAAAGAGTTTAAGGAGTAGGGGAATTCAGTTTTCTCTAAAATTCTTTTAGAATTTAACAGTGAATTCATAAGGACCTGAACAGTGCTTTGTTGGTAGTTTTTATTGCTTCTTTACTTTCACTGACTGACACTGGATTGTTTAGAATTTTCATAGTATCTTTACTCAGCTTTGATAATTCATATTTATATAGGAATCTATCCATTTTTTCTGAATTTTCCATCTTGTTTGGCTACAAGTTTTCAAAGTAGGTGTTTCTGGACTTCCAGAGGCTCTGTTGTAATTTTTCTCATTTCACTCCTAAATGCATGAGTTTTCTTGCCTTTTCTAGATCAGATTGGTTAAATATAGCATTGTTTATCTTCCAAGACAAACCCAAAGAATATATAAGGGCAAAATAGGAGGATAAATGTTGGGAAGTAGGAAGAAACATTCAAATGGGCAAGGGAACAAAGGAGGGGAAGAGGGAAGGGTAGAAAGGGAATAAGGTTAAAAAATTTTTAAAAAGAATGAAAAGAAGACAATAAAAACAAAAAATTTTAAATGTAAGGGAAGGAGGGTTGAAAGACTTATTTTGTTTTCTGCTTTGGGATTTTTTTTTTTTTTTGAGAGGGTGTCGAGAGAAGGTCTCACTATGTGTGTCAGATTGGCCTTGAATTCACTTATGTAGCCCAGGCTAACCTTGAACTCATGCTAATCCTCCCACCTCAGCCTCCTTAATATTGGAATTTCTGATGTGTCACACTATGCCTGAATGAAGGATTAAAGGGAAGAAAACAGAATGAGAAAAAAATTAAAATATGTACAGGTGCTAATTCTCTACAATGAATGTGATCACTATGTATATCAGAAGTACACCAATAAAATTAATTTTAAAAATGATATTCCATGTACTAGAACATAATAACTTCAATGAATATAAACAATGTATGTTTTAAATATGAGCCACAATGAATAATATTAACAAGAATGAAAATGGAGGAAGATTTAGAAGAGGAGGGAAAAAAATTAGAGGAAAAGGAAAAGGGACTTCAAAAAAACTGTATTATACACTTGTATACACCCCTAAGATGATTGTAAACTGCATGTGTTGCAAACATGTACCAGCAAAAAAAAATAAATTTTTAAAAATGTATATCATATGCATATGTTATTAGAGATACTATTAGATGGGTAGATAATCTTTTAAATTGTTTCATATAACATATAATGCAATTCTCAGACTGCACAAATAATGCAAAAGTATATAAAACACCTGATGTGTTTTGTGAACTAAGGATTATTTGATGTTTATACACAATGGTGTATTACACTGCCACAAAAAGGATAAGCTTCAGTCATTTGTAGGAGAAGGGATGCAGCCTAAGATTATGTTAAGTGAAATAAATCAGACATAAATTTAAATATTATACAGTTTTTCTTAGATGAGAAAGTCAAACAATAAATAATGACCCAAATAAATAAATTTGCTAGGAAATAGATTTTTCACAAAAGAAAAGAGGACTAAAAGATGAAAAGAAGAGGGGAGAAGTTAAAGGAAAGGAGATGAAAAAATAACTAACATTTGCTATGTACATACACAAACTGTCCACAATAAATCTAATCATTATGTACTGCAAACATGTAATAATAAAAATTAAAATTAAAATAAGATACCATATGTATAGAGATGAGCTCCCATGTTGAATGTGTTCATTATGTATGCAAACGTGTACTAATAATAAACTTTTAAGAAAATGTTACTGAGTCCCAAATTAGCCAAATTTAGCATAAGATGCTGAATGCGAAAGCCTATTCTCATATGAATTTGAATGCTGTTATAGTTTGTGTTTGGATGTCCTCCCAAAGCCTCATGCAATCATGGAGATGGGCTTCTAAAGTTTGTGAATGACTCATTGGTAATGTTGAGATTATGGGTATGAGTGCTACATCCAAGTGGGTGTTATCCACATACAATATAAGGGATAGAAAAGAGTCTTCTTTCCATTTTCCTCTTTTTTTCTTTTGTTGCTTGTGCTGTTTTCTGCCCCCATGAACTTTTACCTTCTGCCATGTACCACTTTGCCTTGGAGCCAGCTGATTATGGACTGAAACCTCCACAAGCTGTGAACTAAATAATCTTTTCCTTCCTTAACTTTGGATATTGGATTACTTCCTCAGCAAGGAGAGAAAAGTAACTGACATATATTCAAAAATTGGTATTAAATATTAGTAGAAAAGTCTCTAGATAATGAAGAAATCTTCCCCCATAATGCATAGGTGTTAGTTTAGAAAGGTGAAGGTAATTAATGTAATGCATCTGTCCTCTTCTACTGCTCTGTGTAGCCATTTTTATGCCACTGCAGTGCTATTTGTTTACTATTAAGCTACAGTATGTCTTGTAGTCAAGAATTGTGCTCTTTTATTTTCTTAAGATAATTTTCTGTTTCCATATGAATTTGGCAGTCTATTTTATAGCTCTGTGAAAAACACCATTGATATTCTTGCAGCAAGTACATAGAATCCATCAACAATTTTGCATAGGATGGTTATGTGAACAGTAATGTTACTGGAACTTGTGGTGGCTGCTGCCTCTGTCTCAGTGGTTCAAGATGTTGAAAATTATTGCCTCCAGTTTCCTTCATGTAAGGGCTGATGAAATCAGGATTCTCTATACCTGCAGTCATAGTTTCTGAGCTACATAATGTGAGTAAGACCTCTAGGATCCTGAGAATGAATATGAGAGATGTCCTGAGATGATAATGGAAGCCTTCCCCAGAGTCTATGAGATGAATATAAGAGACACTGGAATCTGTGGCACTAGTTACTACACATTTGGCAATGTAGAATTCAAAGAACTTCCCTAAGTCCTAAGGAGCTGTTGCTTATAGCATAGGTAGTAGCTTTCCTGAAGCTATAAGTCTAAGATATCAACTTCTTCACATCTAGTACCAGGACTTTCCTTCCAGGTACCACCTCTTCATGGCACATTCTGTTGGGAGAATAGTGTCCAAACATCCAAAGGTCCAATAACCTTTCAGAGACAGGAAGTTTTTGGGGACATTTTACATCTAAACCATTACAGTCTGAAATGCATATAATGCACCTCTCCTAGAGCACATTGCAGTTTACAGCACAATACACAAAAAGCATTTTTTCCCTTGTGATTATGTGGCTGGCTGGAGACTGTGCCTCACTGTTACTGTCTGATGTTTCAAAAATGGATTGGACAACATTTCTCTAGCTAGGGAAAAGGTCAAAATTCAAAGTACAGCTTGTTCCTGAATACATCTTCCTTGTGTACCACTAGACAGTCATAAAATTTTGTGCAGCAAAAAATCAGGTACACCCTTTACTTCTACTTTACATGAGGAAAAATATATAGTCCTTATAGATTACTTTAATGCTTTAATATTGCTTCTAAGACATAAAATAAATGCATCTGGGCTTACTAATTTTTTGTATTGACAGTTAAGAAATGGCTAGAGCTTTACATGAGCAGCAAAAGCACATGTTAAAAAAAAAGGCTAAGAGATGTGCACACAGTATAGAAAAGAACCCACGGTGAAACTCGTGTGAAATCAGATTACGTTTATGGTCTCTCTTTTAGATGCATTCCCAGATCTTATCACATTTTATGGACCCTGAAATCCAAATGTGAGGACATCTGTTTAACAGTCAATGAATCAAACAAATGATTCCCACAGGGCTCTAAAACTTCAAAGTTTGGCTTTCAACTTGTGTCAAATGATTTTCAGTAGGTTCACTATCTAAAAGTAAGCCTTTGTAAGGTGATATAATAAATTCTGTACCACTGAGGGGAGTTTTGGTTGTATGGATCCATGACACGTTCTCCTCAAAGACACATGACACATTCAAACCATAGTAGGAAGAAAGCAGTACAATTTTGAAATGATTCACTGAGCCATCAAATTGTATATTTACCTTAGAATTCTCAAGGTCTTACTTTTAGTAAGAAATTAGCCACTTTTTCTGTAAAAAGCCAGTAATTCTTTTCAATTTTGCAAGCTGTGTTGTCTTCCCTTGTGTGACTACAGCCACCAGACAATATGTAAATGAATGAATGTGGCCATGTTTCAATAAAACTTCATTTGAAATAAAACAGAAAATGAATTTATCCTCCAGACTCCCTTAAATTCAAGATTTGTTTGGTTTTATTCATTAGTAAGTTAAGATATATTGGAAGTATTGTGTTAAAACCCACAGTCATGGATAAACAATATTTTAATGTACATTATTCATTATTTGAATTTATATTTCTGAAAATTCCTTCTCACTAAGGTGTGTTGACTCAGATATCATGGTCTTAGAAGAAGTAGAAGGAGGAAAAAAGTGGCAATGATTGTATTTGAGTTTGTGAATTGATTAGCAATAAGGACTTCTTAGATTGTGAACTGATGTGCCTAAAACATTTTACATACATAAATATTTGATTCCTCAGAATTTTGAATTCTGAGGAAGTCCCAGACATTTTTAAGGGCACTTTCTAAGATATTTAAAGCAATTTATACAGCTCATTCATGTTCACTTGATCATTTTGTAGCAAATTATTTCCACAAAAGAATTACATATTTTTGTCTGTCTTCCTGAAACCTTCATGTTGTATGTAGATTAATACATATGTTGTAAATTTTAACTGGATTGGAAAACTAACTGAATCTTTTCTGGCAGGTTTACCTTATAGAATCTTATCCTGTTCATCTTAGCAAACAAGATTGTAGGCCTACTGTAAGTAGATGTTATGTGAGTTCATTCAAAATGCTTATCTATGTCTCAATTTTCTTGAGTGAAACTGGTAATGATGAGAATACATGCTCTGTGCTATTATTACAGGTTTAACTATGATGATATCTAAAGTTATTTGAATAGTAAAAGAGCCCATATTAGGCATTTAATAAATGTATGATGCTATTTTTCTTTTTAATTAAAATTTCTAGTCTGAATAATATAAGAAAATATTATGCATATATAGTTTCTTTCTGTGGTTAAAATGTTCAAAAAGGTAAAAGATACCCTTTCATGTATTAAATATTTTTGTTCTTAATTTTACTTTTTGTGAGTACGAAGTCACTGCTTCCTCTTTATGGAATCTCTGTGCAGCTTGCTATATGGATCGACCCATAGCAGCACCATGCAGAAGGCTCAGGGACCTACACTAAGATCATTATAGTAAATATCGAAACAGCTGATAGTGGCTTGGAAAATATGTCAGTATTACTGCTAGAAATTGTTCACTTTTAGATATATCTGGTAAATAGAACTAACAGTTTTTACTAATGAATTAGATGTAAGGTATAAAAGAACAAAATGACTGATGGGTATACTACAGTTTCTGGCAAGAAAAACTGGTAGAGTGGAACTGACATGAACGAAGATGACGTAGGTTATATGAGGAGGGGCAGGAGAATTGTGGAGAAGAAAGCGGGAGTTTGGTTTTAGATGTGTTCCGTGTGTATCCTAATTTTATTGTTCAATCTGACTAAGATACATTTCTGTTAGTCAGTCAAACATTAATCTAACTTTAGTTGACCTTCTTCTGCCTCTGAGGTTTTAATCAATATTGCATGAAAAGTATTCAGAAAATAAAATTGTATCTGTACTGAATGTGCAGAGACATTGTTTTCTGCCATTATTTCATAAATAATTGACTATTACAATTATTTACATTGCATTCATATTGAATTATGTAATAAGAAATCCAGAGATGATTTTAAGTATATAGGAGGATGTGTACAAGTTATAGACAAACACAGTGTCATTGTATATAAGAGACCTGAGCATCCATGCATTTTGATATCTGTGGGAAATCCTGGCAACAATTTCCCCCCACATATAGAGGGACACATGCATTCTTGAGCAGATATTTGTAGAGGTGATCTAAATCCCTAATCAAGTGATTCTAAGTAAGGGAGATAATATTTTATAATCTGAGCAGTTTGGTTGTATCAGTTGAAAAATTGAATGACAACTTTCATTTAAAACATAATAATAATTGCT
This sequence comes from Hydrochoerus hydrochaeris, assembly GCA_004027455.1. Classification (NCBI taxonomy): domain Eukaryota; kingdom Metazoa; phylum Chordata; class Mammalia; order Rodentia; family Hydrochaeridae; genus Hydrochoerus; species Hydrochoerus hydrochaeris. The sequence goes on from PVLA01000783.1 coordinate 317,178, forward strand.
TCCAAAAATAGCAGTTTCAGCCCTTTCATGGATTTGAATCCTGTCATATGTTCACAACTTTCTTATCCAGTCACTATCACCATAAAAACCAATTCCCAACAACAAAGCTCTTGCTCTCTGTTTCTGATGCTATGTTTCTAACTGAACCCTGACCTATGAATGACTCCATGGGGTCCTGAATGTACTATTCTACAATTACAGTAGAGATTTTGGATAGAGGCAGAAATTTGGGGATTATAATCATGCAAAGGTTAGTGGTGTTATTGAAGTTACCTATGCAGTGTGTGGAGATAGAACATAAAAGGATGAATATGGAAGTTCTAGATGAACTGAAGGGAAAACTAAAAAGATTTAAAAAGAAAACGGGAAGAGCCTGAGGACTATCCAGAGACATGGAAAATGTATCCAAAGAAAGTACAGTCCTTCAGGTCAAAGGGAATTGTTTCTAAGAGGAAATAATGCTAAGCATACAAAGAATAAATGATATGCAAAAAAAATAAACTTGACCAGAAAAATTACCTATTTATTTTATACTTAGAATTATAGACAAAATTAACACTGGAAGAATATATTTTTCAACATGTAAGACCAGTGTTTCTGTGGAGTATATAATAATATCTTCAAATTAACAATAACAACAAAACACATCACCCTTGATAGAAAACTCAGTATAATAATGTAATATTTTAAATATGAACTTGTACCTAAAGCTATATTCTAAGCTTTCAGTAATCATAAAAATAAACATTGAAATAAATATGAAATAATATATAATAATAAATATTATATTAAGTTGTATAAATTATATATTTATGTTATCATTTATATGCTATATATCATAATATAATATTGTGTTATGATACTAGCATAAATTAGAAATTGAGATCATTTAAACTGCTGGTGATGGGCAGAAAAACCTAGATGGCTTGCAAAAGCGATAAAATTCAGTAGATTCTTTCCGTAGGATATAATGCAGTAGAAATGAGGAATGAGTGTTACATTCAGTAAAACAAATAACCTACAAGGCAATGTTTAATCGGAGAAAGAGTAAGAAATTTTTCTCAGTGTTGTTTATGTGGATTAAATCTGCACCAAAAAAACTGTATCATATTTTTTAAGGACACCTACTGGCCCCAAAACATACATTAAGCACTTTTAGTGGCTACTTTTGTGTTGATGACATGGATAGGTGAAGAGAGAATAATTTTTCAAAATTATAAGAAACTAAACTAGTAGGAACAATGATCACAGCTTGTTATGAACTTCAAAGGATCTGTGGTTAAAATTATTTTAAGGAATTTTTTTAAAGAACATTTTCATAATCACCATTCCAGGTCTTTACCAATATTTCTTTTATTTCCCAGTGTCTCCTCATTAAAAAAACCTTGTTTTCCCACTTTTTTGGTAAAAGTTTTCTCTGTTCAGCTGTTGAGGGGAAAAAAAAAAAACATTTTTTAGTAACCTTTTTGCTGATGTGTGTTTACTCTGATCATTAAACTGTCTTACTCTTTCTAATTAAAACTGTTCCTAATGGAGTTGCCTTAGGGTGGATTGGATTTCCTTTGAAATGATGAAATGGGCAAAGGAAGTCTTGATATTTTTAAGTTACTCTGTTCCTTCATATTATCAGATGGTGATGGCCACACATTTCTTTATTTTTACTTGATAATTTAATCTTGCATAAGATACAAAGATATTAAGTGAAAAGGCAAAACTCTAGAGTACTACAATGTAAGCTCATAAGAATTTGGTGCCAGCTGGTTTCCTTTATCACCATAATTTATTAATATCTTACACTTACAACATACAATAAAGTAGACATATTAAGATAAACTTGTCGCCAGAGAAGATATAATTTTTAAAATTATTGAGCAAATCAAAAACTATTGTATAACATTCCTTGACTAATAACCTCTAAAAATATCTTTCCTAAACCCATCTGACTTTTGTTATCTAATTTGTTTCTCCTTTCCTCTGATCTTTTCCCTTAGCTTTGTGACTGTTTAGGGGGGAATTTATTTTCCATGTCTCTATAACTTGATTGATGAATATGACAATATAGCACATGTCAATAACTCCCAGAGAGGTTGACATATTGATTGTAGAATCAACTGAATTACTGAAATAACATTATGTAAAAAAAAATGTAGATTTATTTTAAGTTTGAAAACATCATTGCAAAGGCCATGAAGTTGGGGGTAAGTCATTTCCCTTGAACTTGCATGTCTTACTTGATATGTGCCACAAGGAATGATACAACTAAAGCAACTCTTAATATTATCAGGCACTGAGAGGCTGGAGCAGAAATATCTTAAGTACAGATAGGATCATTATCTGATGTTCCTTCAAACAAGAAGCATGACAGAAGCTGAAAACCTTTGGGATCTGATTTGTCCGCCCAAATTATCCTGAAGCATGTCCAGACGGTGGGTCTCTTCCTAGTGTATCCACATGACAGAGCATGGGAAAAAAGATAATTATTTTAGGCTTAACATCATTTGCCCTGTTAAGTTCTGGAATGTCACTCCTACCTTCTTTCACAGTGCTCTGTTTCAAAATGGAAGTGTCTGTCCTCTGCTTGTGCAACCATTGCATTTTTTAAAAATGTAACTCAGAGGTATAGAAAATTTTGACACTTACAGCTGATTTACATGAGACTTTGGACTTTAAAATTTTACATTGATTGATTTTGGAATAAGTTATGAACTTTGGAACTGTAGCAACAAAACGAATATATTGTGCATACCAGACATAAATTCGGGGAAGGGTTATGGATGTAATATAAATTAAATACTTATGAAACCCCTCAAATTCATATATTCAAATTCTTGGAAATCCCCCACCACCACTTATATGCTCAAATTCTAACTCAAATTCAAGGTGAGGCTTATGGGAATTAATGTGGCATTGCACACAGAGTCTTGCATGAGACAGATTCATGTGTTTATAAAAGGGGACTTACCCTCTTGTCATTTATGAACTAAGAGAAAGGTCAGAGAGACCCTAAGCCACCCAAAGACAATGGAGACACTGTGCCATCTAGAAGAAGTTTATTTGGTGCAGGAGAGGTTGTCTCAAGACAGAGAATGGCCAGAAGGGAGGGAGTCATGGGCTGAAAAGCCTGAAAACCACAGTGGGGGGCATGGGCACTGGGCCAGATCAGCCATCCAGGGGGCACAGCAGGTACATTTTGGGGTGGAGTTGCAAAAGCCAGGAACACCTCGGTGCGCTAAGTAGTTCTTGGAAAAGTACACTGATGTCTTTGTAGTTGGTGCTTCCAACTGTCTTTTTTTTTAAAAAGAGAATAAAACCAAAGAGGATAGATCTAAACAGATCAGAACAGAACAATGTAAGCAACACAGCACTTCACAACAAGACAATTGGATATTAACAGTAGCTACCATAACATCTCTTTGTTTGAAATGGTTGAGCTTAGCTTTAAACACAATAATGTCAAACATAACAAAATAGAATAAAACCACTCAAGAGAATGAAAGTATTACAGGCATTCTGAACCAAATAACTGAAGATGAAAAATGGCTACTATATTATCTGATTTTCCATAAAAAATTTGTTTATACTATCACACATATTAAATCCATTAAGACACAACATGATAGAACCAATGGTAATAGGAAAACAAAAGCATGGTAGGACTTCAGTGCAAGATGATATTAAATCAAAAATGGTGGCCATATTGTCTTTTCTTCAAAGTAACTACTCATACCATCACATATATTACGATCAAACAAAATAGAATAAAACCATTCCAACCAATGAATGAAAACATTATAAGACTTCAAAGCAATATAATGGGGAACCATAATTACCATAAAATCTTCTGTACTCTTACCATTTCTTACACTAGAGAGACTATACAGTATTTATACATGTGAGTTTGATTTATTTCACTTATGAGTATGGGTTCAAGTTGCATCCATTTATTTATAAATATCTCAGTGTGATCATTCTTGATAGCTGAGTAGCACTCCATTGTATAAAAGTACCACAATTTTTTTTTTATCCATTCCTCAGTTGATGAGCACTTAGGTTGTTTCTAAGATCTGGCTATTACAAAATGTTCTGGTATAAACATGGGTGCACATATATCACTGTGGTATGATGTTTTCAGTTCTTGTGGGAATATGGCTAAGAGTGGAATAGCTGGGTCAAATGGGACCTCCAACTCCAGCTTTTTGAGGAATCTCCAGATTGACCTCTACAGTAGTTGCACCAGTCTATACTCCAACTGTCTTTGTGGCTGGTTTTTACTTTCCTGTTTCTGAGAAAGCTTGTGGGGGCAGTTAAACTGCATCCTCTAACAGGCTGCACCCATTAATTGCCTCCTCTCCTCACCCAGAAATTCCGTGCCCTTTCACTAAGAAGTATTCCTTTATCATACACTGAATTCACAAGTGCACTGACCTAGTACTTCCCAGATTTAAGAAATGTTAGAAATAATCTTGTTCATTGTAATGGCAATCTACCGTAGTTTGCATTAGCCACCTAAACAGAGTAAGATCCTATCTTAGTCTACATTTTCTAGTTACACCAAAATGCATGTTGCTTGGTGATTTATAAAGAAAACAAGTTTATTTGCCTCTCAATTCTAGTGTCCAACTGGCAAAAACAGCATGGAACTGTAATAGTCACAAACAGGCCTCTGGCTGCATCGCTTTATGGTTAAAAAGTGGAAAGAGAACAGGTCACATATGTGCAAGTAAGTGAGCTGAGATAGACAAACTTGCTTTGTAACTATTTTCTCAGAAATGCATCCTGTTCCACAGGACTAGATATATTCTCAAAGGACAGCTTTAATCAACTCAGGTGGGAGGAGCCTTCATGGCCTAATTACCACTCACTAAACTCCCCCTCTTAATACTTCTACATTGTCATCACCTTTACATCAACTTTCTAACACACAAACTTTAGGGAAAATGTCACACCAAAATCATAGCACTGCCATCTCCTGCTCCCCTTGAGTGAGGGAAGGAAGGTGAAAAGAATGTAAAACAATATATATGTTGTGTACACATACTAACTCCCCACAAGGAATGTAGTCATTATGTACTGCAAAGAGGTCTAATAAAAGTAAAAATTTTAAAACAGAAATAATGAAAATAAAAAATAGAAAACAAACAAAAATTTTGAAAATAAAGTGTGTAGTATAAAATAGTCACAGCGCAGCCCACATTCAAAATCAGATGGACATAGTTAGTAATATGCAACAACTTCAACATTACCTTAACGTGAAGAAAATCTTTTACCAGAAAACACAGCATACACCCATGTGTTACTCAATTGGTGCAGAGACAACAAACTAGCATACTGAAATGTTTTGTATTTGTTTTGTTCACTAAATTCATTAAAAATACAATTTCAATTATGCCACTTTCTTAGTAAATGAAAAACTCAGAATTATAAAAACGACTGTTTCACAGTATCCTGCTCTTGCCTTAGAAGATGAATATTTTGAATTGAATACTTATAGTATCAGTCTAGTTTTATTTTTTCAATGTGAGATAGATATAATATTTAGAAAGAAATATGATGCAAAACCAATAAACCAGTAAATCAATAAATCATAGAAGTGCTATAAATAAAGCAGAGAGGAGTAAGGTCAGTACTTGTATCTTCTCTACCCTAAATCCTACCTCAACACACACAATCTCCAGGACTTTGCAGAACACATTTTGCAAACTTGAAAACTGGTATGGTCTGCATTTTTGAAATTTAATTAATTAATTAATTAATTAATTTCAGAGACAGGATCTTGCTATGTTGTTCAGGCTGGCCTCAAACCCATGCTCCTGCCTCAGCCTCCCAAGCCCTGAAGTTACAGTCCCTCACTACATCCAGCTTGCATTTCTTTTGAGTAGTTGCATAAAATGACTACAATGCTACCCACATGTACTTAATTTAAATGCTGTATAATACAGAATTACAGGTTATATAAGACATTGGAAACATATATTCTGCAGTGTTTCATTCTACTGATCACACCATAATCCTTTTCTAATAGGTCTAAGACTTATACATAAGTGACATGGATTTTTCCAGTAAAGTATGTTTTTCTCAAGAAAAAAAAAAACTAGCACTTGTTACAGAGGCTTCTTGATGCCTCTACCAGACCTGTTGCCTGCAGATTAAGAGGCAGTCTTTTGGACCCATAGCACTTAGCTACTTATCGCCTCTTTTATAAAGGGTATTACCAGGTATGTCTGCTTGTCTATGTATTCCCAGACATCTTTGAGACTAAATGGAATAAAAATTTGAGTTTTATGACTACAAATTCTGACTTGAAAAGAATTTTCCCTTTTTAGATATCAGATTGAAAACTATGATATTAGAGAGAAGTTTGCCAGTATGCTGTGGCTACCAACATAAATTACCGCACACTTAGGAACTTAGGACAACAGAAATTCATTGTGTTTTGATTCAGAGGATGAGAAATACTAAACCAAGGCATTGGCAGGACCATGCTCCTCTGGTGCCTCTAGGGAAAAATCTGTTCTTTTCCTCTCCTCTCCTGCAGTGGTCGTCCTTGTGTTCTGACTCAATCTCTTTCTGCTTTTATGGTCAGTTTGTCTCTTGCTCTTCTCTCTGTTTCAAACATTCCTTTCCTTTTCTTTTTTTCCCTAAGGAAATTTGCCCTAGGCTTTAGGACTGACCCAGATAATGCAGCATGAGCTCATTACCTCAAGTTTTTTATTATATCTGCAAAGACCCTTAGTCCACAAAAGGCAATAGTCACAGACACTTGAAATTAGTACATGCATCTTTTTGGAGACTTTCACAACCTTATCTAGTCTGTTGCTCCTTACTGCCAAATACTCACATTCATCCTCTCTATGACACACATTCATTTCATCTCCATCCTTCCTCAAAATCTCAGCTCATTGCAGCATTAATTTTGAACTGAAAAATCTCACCTAACACTATCAGGTTCAAAAGTCCCAAACCTCATCATATAAAAATCAGCTACAAGAGAAACTTTGAATATGGCTCACATTTGGGAAAATTTCTCTCCATTTGTGGGCCTATGAAACTAAAAAATGAGTTATCTGCATCCAAAATACAATTTTAGAAGAGGCATTGAGAAACATTACATTCTTAAAAGGCTAAATTGGTGTGAAAAATGGGATTGCCAGTCCCAAGCAAGTTTAAAATGCAGCAAGGGAGTTTTTATTAGGATTATTTTTTAAATTTTATTTTAAAGATCATAAAACAAAACAAAGTAAAATTTGATTGAAAAAATTCAATCAAAACTAAACAGCAAAAGTGACACAGAACTTCAAAGCAGGACAAGAGGAAATGAATAATGGCTACCATAATGCCTATTGTTATCTTCAAAATTGTTGTCCATACCATTAGACATAATAAAATCAAATAAAACAGAGCAAAATAAAACCAAAATGTAAAATTGAATAAAATGAAAAAACAAAATGGAACAAGACAAGTGAGAACAGTATTGGACTTCAAAGATAAGACAGAAGGAAATCCCCTGTATTTGCTATATTGTGTGTCGTGATCTTCTCAATAAATGATCAGAGTACTAGCTCTAGGCCTACAAAATCCATCAAGCAATACCAGTATTAGGTTATTTTTGTGCTTCAGTTGCTAAAAACAGCCTGCTTTCCTCCAAATCAGCCCGTTGCTTTCGGGATGAGGGTGTTCTTGCCTCCCAGCCCATATGATGGCTGGCTCATAGAAAGGGCAAATTGGTTTCTTGTTTCTCCAGGACCCACATGGCTTCCACCAGCTCACTCATGAGAAGGGTCTCTATTACGTTTAGAAACTAAGAATGTTTTTCTGTGACTCGATAGTCTAGCCACTAGGCCTGTGCCTTGAGAGCCACTTCCCTCTTCCATTGAATCTACTCTCACAGTCATTCTTTCCCTTTCCTGAAGGGTATTGCATGTTTATAGCTACAAGTTCTCTTAGCCCAATTTTTGGCCTATAGAATTTCAGAAGTCTGACAGCCTTCTTTCACTTCATCTAATTTCTGTCCCTTTCAGACAAGAGTGGGAGTTTTTCTGCAGTTACAACATTATCAAAAACTTTATGATCCTCTTGTATATTTCAAGAAAATTCTTGTCATTAAATAGGAGTGTCTTCCCTAGAGTACTTCTGGGAGAGTCCTCTACAGATCGCTTCTTTCCTCATGGCTTCCTGAAACAGGCAATTGCATCCATGTGTCACATACTTAGTCTCTTTAGCAAAATGCTGTCCAGCCACACCTGTAGGTAGTATCTTAGAGCATACTTTCCTAAAAGTGAATGCCCTAATTTCAGCTTCCTTTTAATCTAGCTAAAGAATCTCCCAGAACATCAGGTGCTATTTTCTTTTTGCCTAAGTCTTCCTCTTACTTTATCTTTTCTTACATTTTACTATAAGGTGCAAGGAAGTCACATTTTCATCACATTTGCTGTAAATTCCCTTGCCTAAATGTTTGTGGATATTACTACAAAAACACTTCCTTAGTCATGTTTGTTTATGTTTTGTTTTGTTTTTGTTCCAGGGATCAAACTCCTGACATTGTGCTTGCCAGGAAAGCACTTGTGCCACTGAGCTATATCCCCAGCCCTGACTTTAGTCAACTTAAATACCATTCAGCCAAATTTTATGCCACTGTATAATAAAGATTGCTTCAGCTTCACCAGCAACAACTTTAATATTTATGTTTCTACCGAAGTCCTATAAGTGACAATGCAAGTATTCAATATGATCAGAGAAATTTGCCAGCACATATAATTTCAGTTAAAAACACACATATCTTACTAGTTATTAGTTTGAATTTGTTACTACCTATGAAGGCAAATCTCATGCTTGTTGTTATTGTAGGGCCATTTGAACAGGAATGCCTAGGATAACTGAACAGAAATTTAGGATGTTGCTGTTGTTGAAGTATTCTTTCTTTTTCCTTTAATTTGAAACAAAGTGTAATTGGCATTATTAAAAGTAAAAGACTTTGTGATTAAATAACAATTTTTTGTTGATCTTTTAAAAATTCTACTAATTTCTGCAACCATATCCTTTCTTAATACATAAAATTCAGAAACTTTCTATTTTCAAATGTAACAAAGACATGGATAATTTTTAAAAATGAAGTCCTCACATGTGACAAAGACTAAGATCTTCAACAACCTCTTTGTTTCAATCTGCGTGTTCATTTTACCTTTTCTTGGATGGATATATTCTACTTCTTTGACTGCTAAGCTTATTTCACTGATTATTATCTATACTTAAAATACTTCTCACAATTTTTGTTATAGTAAATTATTCCTAACCTATCTTGCACAAACACACATACACACACACTCAATGTGATTATTCCATCACCTTCCTATCCATCACCCTAACACACATCAAATCCTGGACTCCTGTCATACGTACTGCTATCAGTTTATATTCTTTATAGATGCAAAAAGTACAGGTGATTAAATGATTTTTAATTTTACATCCTTATTATCTGGACCATAAGGTTGAAGGACACAAATATTTTCTCACTTTAATTTGTCATTATATCCAAAGCATCCAGCACATTGTATGCTACATTGCGAACTCAATAGACATTTTAGGAATGACTCAATAGAATGAAGAAGTAGGTCAACAGAAGAGAGATGAACTTGTAGGTGTTTGTTTGATGAAGTAATAGATCCTGGATAGAGAAAAGGTCTAGAACAAAAAGACTTAAGAAGTTTCACTTTCGTCCCAGTTGGTCAGAAACTTACGACATTTCCAGAAAGGGTAAGATATTTATTTGGAGGACCACTGGAGATTAAGTAATTTGTAAAATCAAGTCAAGAATGGAGAATATCACAAAAAAATTACATTTGTAATGAATATGTGAGGACATTCCGGTGATTTTTCCCAAACAACCCAGTTTGACAACCCTTTCTATAACATTCTTATTGTGTTAGGCAATGAAAATAATCTAGACATGATTTAATATGGATATTTATGTATTTTTTGTGTGTTTTGCCCCATTTTTCCTTAACAAAGTCTTCAGTTAATTGATCCTGAAGATACAAGATAGATTTCTTAGCTTAGTAATTTGATACACTCTTATAGACTAAATAAAAAGAATCCTCTAAAATACAGAGATAAATATACAAGTGAGTATAATGACAGTCTTGAAAGGTAAAACAATCAATAAAGTGAATTAAAGTGAAACAAAAACCATTTTTACTATTATGCTAGTCTTTATATTTACCTATTTTTTATAAATTTATTAAGATGCTCAAATACACACAATTTAGGGAGACATACTTTTGCAAAAAACTAAAATATGGATAGCTTCATTGATTCTGTAAAAAGCATGATTTTCTCCCTCCAATTACAGTAGTGGTATAAAATACAAACTGTGCATTCTTTTTTTCTGACTGACAAGTTCAATTTTGGACATATATTCTAACTAATGAAATGAAAATTGCAATGTGAAAATCAGTGACAGTTGTTCGATTGTCTATTTTGTAAAGGGAGAACAGTTTGAATTATGAATAATTTCACCATGTATGGGCCATAGCATCTTAACTGACAACACCACTATTGGTAAATAGAGTTTAATGAGTAAGTAATCATTACACACACAGCAATGTTCAATTGTATATTTTCTATATATTGTTACCAATGGAAGAAATAAATATTAATATTCAAATATTTTCATACTTAAAATTGACATGCGCATGTTTCTATCTAGTAGTACTAAAACAAACATTTTCAGGCTCTAGCCCCAATATAATCTCTCCTGACCCCCCAAATATATATAATAAGAAAAATTAAGTAAAGTGGGTTAGTTTGTTAATAACCAAGAAGATGCTCTCAAATATCTTAGGTCAGCCTTGTCCAAATTATTGGACACTGTTTCATTTTATATAACAATTTTAAAGAAACTAACATGATTTGAGACTTTTTAAGTATTCTTTGTGTGGGATTGTTCATTCCAACTGATATGAACTGAAAGATAAATATTAACCATTTTAGTGAATGAAATACCAATATAAAAGCAGGCTTTATCTTACTTATTGAGCTAAAGTATCTCAAAATGTTTCTAAAATATTCTATAGTTGAGGAAGTAAAAATGGCATATATTCCCCTCATAGTGATCCTATGAGAAATTTTCTTTTTTTTTTTGCCTTTGAGACATTTTCATCTTGATTTTCTACAATTGTTACTTTAAGTCTATATTATTTAATAACAACAAAATACAATGATTTGCAAAACATCAGCTAGGGAATATGCATAAGAGAGAGAGAGAGAGAGAGAGACAGAGAAAGAGAGAGACAAAGAGACAGAGACAGAGAGAGAAGGAGACAAAGAGGAAAAAGGAAAAAATATATTGGAATGTTGCTTGAAGTTTTGGTTTTTCATATATTAAATACTGATGTACTACTACTTAGCAGTATAAATATTTGTCACTTAAACTCTGAGACTCAATTCTGGTACATTTAAAATGAAGAGATAAGATGCTTGATGTTCTAATATTATCTGAATGTATTGATCAGACTTTCTGCAATTTTATTAAAGTTGACACTTCCAATTTCTTCTATCATTCTAGTGACTTCTCAGAGACTTTTGGGACATAAATTCTATACTAATATTTTTCTAAGTACAATGATCAATACTATGAATTGATATTTACATAACATTTCAGAAGCAGGAAGAACTAAGTTAGATTAATAATAGTTGGCTCAGGGTTACACAGACAAATATTAAAAGGGATGTTATTTCAAGCCAAGATTTTAGGGCCTAGCGCTATTTCTACTTCACTTTCTTTCTTTACAAAATAAGAACTATCTGAATTGGTTTTCCTTATAAACATTGACATTCAATTTGAAGTTAATTAAAAAATATTTTCTTCATTGAGTCAAAATATTGAGGTACAATACCCTTTTAAAAATATTTTTGGAGTTAATGGTTTATATTTGATTTTTTTAGTGTGCAATTACAAAATCCCATCCAAAATTGTTCAAAAACCTACTCCTGTATGCGCAATTTGCTGCAGTGCACAGGCAAATTGATTCTTCTATATTCACAGCAATACACAGATTGCCATTTTAAAAGTAAGCTGCAATACTGAGCCAACAGAAGAAATAATCAAAAAGTTCCATTGGTCATCTTTGGTTTTTCTAATGAAGAATCTAAAATGAATAACTTGATAGATGATGAATAACTTGATAGATAATTAATTATAATCTATATGGAAAATCATAATATTTTTAATAAAAATTAGTATTCATAATTAAGTATTAGCATATACAAAACATTATGAGTAAATAAGCAGGAAAATATTAAATAAAGTTATTAAGAAATGTAGTGGCACATACCATCTTGATGTATTACAGAAACTCTATTGTGTGATAAAGTATCAGAACAAAGTTTTCTCAGAATTGCTGTACTCTCCAGAAATCATATAATGTGCTATTTAGGCAGATGAATTAATTTTGAAAGCTACTGTAGAAGTTACCTACAAATATCACTCTTATTTTACCCAAGAGAAATTTTATATTTGATAATACCCAGTAATTTTAGTTAAATTTTTATGCTCATCCACAAGCTGGCGAGATCCCTAAATTCTGGCAATATATACTATTGTCATTAGCATTCTGTGACTGTAAGAGAAGTTGTGCGTGCTATTTTAGAAGTAGGCAGTCTGCCACGCTAAACTGCAACTCTGCTTATCCTCTGGTTCATATTCCATTACCATGTTCAATAGGTCAGTCCCAACTGTCCTCATTATGTGTCAAATGGCTTTTGATGCCAGTGACATCAGAGCTAAAATGTGGGTAGGTCAACCCAGATCATGACTGTACACTTGAAAAGGACATTTTTCCCTATGTTTTATCTTGCTCTCTTGATCCCAATCCTGAAAGGTCTAATGTCATTTTGCTCATTCATAAACATAATGTCTCTTTCATTCTTCGCCTTACAACAGCCAAGCAGATACTTTGTAACATGAGCCCTGATTTTGCTTTTAAAACCAATGATGTAAGGCTTTATTTTTAACCTCATCAACAAGTGAGGAGATATATGATAAAGATTTTCTGTAATACTAAGGGCATAAACCTTGAAATATGACTTAAAATGTCAAAATATTTTTACAAATTACATTTCAAAATGGGACTCATAAATAAGCTCCTTCCTTTGCTAAAGCGCTATGATTTCATTGTGGATTTATTGTGCTATACACTTTGGCGAGTTCTCCATCTATAAAGGTAGATGCTCTCAATCCTGTTGTTTTGCCTTTTGCAGGATACCTGAAAACAATGGTGAGTTCCCATTCTTGAAGGTATGTTTCAGTATTTCGAGAAATCATAATAGAAGAACCATAAATATCAAATGGAAGTTTAAAACTAATGCCATTTAATATCATTTATCATCCAAAAAGATAATATTGTGTACTAGCAATCAGAAACGATAGCTTTTCTGAGGTAAAGTTTGATATGCATAAATGGCCTCTGTGCAAAGCCTTTCTCTTAGAAACCTGTTTATGTTTCAGTCCTATTTTGCTTGTTTCCTTAGCATTGCCTCAATTGTTTCAAACTGTGTTCATAACCAGGACAAGATCCGACCTGTTAATGAACAAACTAAGGAGTCCTCAGAGCTTTTTCTCCAGTTTTTAATTCATGTTGGACACACTTAATAAGAGCTACAACCATTGATTTCACTGGCAAATAATTATTCATGTTATTGATTTTGTGGCTCCCATAGCCCAACCATTATTCTTGAGAAAACGGCCAGCATTTGTAGTTGTCTGTCAACCCAAGTACACGAAGTTTTGCTCTGTCAAATATTACATAACCCACCTTAACAATAATTATTGGTGTTAGCACTCCTTTGTGTAGAAACTCTTACAAACCATTTTGCTTTAAATGAGTAATTGGATCTTATTTTCATAAATAAAAATTAGTTTGTGTGCTGCAATCTCTATGAAATATGACAATTTACAGTTTTGGATTTAAGAAAGTTTACAGAAAGTAATGAACAAGAGATTGTTTCCAAAAATGGTCAGTAAGCTTTGCTCCCTCTTTGATTTTCTATGGTAATGAGTAACACAACTTTTAATCATAGATTTTTCAGCCAGTCCTACTGACAACTATAGCTTCTTGGTGAATTCAGTTCTGCAAAATAGGTTATAAGATATTCTGTAAGCTAACAAAAAAGCAAGAGTAACATGAGCAAGATCTAAATAGAGAGATAAACGAACTGCAACATGCGTGATGGATTTGTGGTATAAATCTGTAGAGCAGGAAGTAGAATTATAAAGGAAAGCAAAAGAAATGGTGTATTTACTATGTATTTTAGAATATGGTGGAAAATAGGTTCATAAAAACAAAACTCTCTTTACTAAACCCAGTCACCTTTGGCTTCCTTCGGATTATAATTCTCTTTGCCAAGTAATTTAGACTTTTAGAGTTTCTTCCATGAACCAGGCACTCACACAACACAGAAAAAAGCGAATCTCTGGAAGATCACCTGAAGAATATTAATAGCTTAGTATCCCAATAGCAGTGATATGATAATTATGTGGAGCTGAGTTCTCCTAATTAGTCTGTCTTATGAAAAGCAAAAAGAAAAGCACTGAATTATTTAGATATTGTCCAATGATTAATTTTTCCCAATGGTTAATTTTTAAATATCACTACTCTGTTTTCTATCCCCAAAGAACAAATAACTGATTTTGCTGATTTTGATGGAAGATAATACCTACGTCTTTCACATTTTCTCTTTTCTCAAAATTAATACATACAATACCAGTTTTGACAATCTCTGTTACATTGTATGTGTGTTTTATTTTCACTTCTGCAATAAATTAATAGTATACACATCAGCAAAATGTAATTATGTTTAATTTTATCTGTTTCCTCACAATAAAAATAAAAAGTATTATTGAAAATGTATTAAATGTTTCTATACTAAGTTAATGTATGTCTTATTACTTTAAAAATAGTTATGACAGCCCTCTTTTTTGGGGAAAATGGCTTGATAAAAGCAGAAAACTGAGGTAAGAGCCCTGCTAGCTTAGTTACTTATTCACAAAACATATTATATGTAGTCATATAAACTAGCACTGTAGTACTGCGTAAGTGCAGACTCAGAATTCAAGGTAGTAGGAAAAAGCAAAAGAGTGGGATGGATTTTTAGCCTGTCACTGAAAATAGCTTCTCATCTCAAGAATAATGCATTTACTTCCATTTAAAAAGTTAAGGGTAAGCATGGGTATGAGTCCTTGAGATAAATGCTGAATAGGTTTTATGCCCAGGGTACACTGAATATCAGTAATAATAGCCTCACTTGAAATAATAAAAAAGTAACTACTGAATCCACCTATCAAAGCATGAATTATTCTAGTTTTCCTCACCTTTTATTAAACAAATCTCAGATTCATGTAATTGAACTATTTCACTCTCAACTTTTAATTATCTTTTGTTTTTTATAGCTGATGATTTATTTTGCTATTTGAATGAGCTTCTTAGGAGTATTGCAAGCAATTTACAATCATTAGTGATTTGAAATGAAACAGATGTATTGTCCTGTAATTGTGGAGGTCAAAAGTCTGCAATAGACCTCACTGTTCTAAAATCAACACCTTGGTTGGGATGCATCCATTTCTGAAGACTGGAAGGAAGTACATTTTCCATACTTTTACAGCTTGTGGAAGCCACTGGTTTGAGATGCTCTTTTGTCACCATGGCCACAATGGCCAGTTGAGTCTACTTCATATCACATAACTCTTACATTTGATTTTTATTTCTCCCTTTTACACTTTTAAAGATGCTTGTGGTAATACAGGCACATCTGGGTAACTATCCTATCTTAACAACAACTCATTAAAAACCTTAATTCCATTTGCTACCTAAATTCTTAGCTATGTATCATAACATATTCATGGGTAACAGATTGGGCTATGGACATCTTTAGGAAAATCTTATTCTACTTTCTCCAGTATTCTATATGATTGATTCGGTGTTTATTGCAATTATATTTCATGCTGCGCTGCCTAATCTTCCCTACAAAACTACACAGAATAGCTCTAGTTCTTTTTCTGTGAAACATCTTTCAGAATGTATGAAGAATGCTCATGTCTCTTCTGAATTGCTATGCATATCTTTATTTGTAATCAGTTTATAAAATGGTTTTACATATTATCACTGTCCAGAAAAAATGACGATTTAAAATTTTTCTTGAAAATACCTACAGAAAATTAGAATAGATGATCTTTATCTCAATTTGATAAAAGTCATGTAAGACAAATCAACAACCAACATCATACTAAATGGATGAAAATTGAAAGCTTTCAACCTAAAATCAAGAACAAGATAAGGATGCTCATTATCACTATTCCTGTTCAATACAGTGCTGGAAACATTAACCAGAATAATTAGATAAGAGAGATAAATAAAAGAAATAAGAATAGGAAAGGAAGAAATTAAATTATCATTATTCACACACAACATGATACTCTTCATAGAATATCCAAAAAACTCCACCAAAAGACTTCTAGACATAATAACCAAATTACAGTAATGTAGCTGGATACAAAGTCAACACTCAAAACTCAATAGCATTCCTATACACAAACAACAAACTCACTGAGGAAGAAATAATGGAAACTACACCCTTCATAATAGCATCCAAAAAACTGAACTACTTAGCAATCAACCTAACAAAGGAAGTAAAAGATGTATACATTGAAAATTACAATACTCTGAAATAAAAAATCAAAGAGAAATTCAGAAAATGGGAAGATATTCCTGGCTCACAGACAGGAAGAACAAACATTGGGAAAATGGTGATACTTCTAAAATTGTTATACAGATTTAATGCAATCCCAATCAAAATACCATTATCATACCTCAAAGAACTGGAGAAAATATTCTTAAAATTCATCTAAGTCAGAAGAGAGATAGAAAAACAAAGGCAATCCTGAGAAACAAAGGAAAGGCAGGAGGCTTTACAATCCCTGATTTGAAATTATACTACAAAACTACTGTGGTAAAATCAGCATGGTACTGGCAAAAAAAAAAAAAGACAGGATCAATGGAACAGATTAGAAGATACACTCAACCACACAACCACACATTATCTTCGACAAAAATATTCAATGGAAGAAAGATAGCCTCTTTAATAAATGGTGCTAACTTTCACTGCTTGAGTGTCCACTTTGTGTGCTTTAATTTTGTAACTTGAAAAACTGTTTCTAAAAGAACAATATGTAATTTATCAACTAGTGATTTCTTACTGTTTATCTTCTTTTCTTGAAATTCTGTAATATTTCTACCTTTTTTTCTGTTTTTTTCCCTTTAAACAAAAAAAAATTTTAAATATAAAAATTAATGGTGCTAAAAAAACTGGCTTTCCATGTGTAAAAGAATTTTAAACTAGACCCATGCCTATCACCAGGCACTAAACTAAAATCAAAATGGATTAAAGGTCTTAATATTAAAACAGAAACACTACATCTTCTGGAAGAGTCAGAAATCTTGAAGATGTAGTGATAGGCAGAGAGTTCATGAACAAAAACCAAACTGCATGAGAAGTAATTCAAATAATCAGCAACCAAGACCTCATCTTATTAAAAAGTTTTGCACAAGAAACCACCAACAGAGTGAAAAGACAACTCACAGAGAAAAAAATTTAGCTAACTTTCCCACAGACAAAAGACTTCCATCTAGAACATATAAAGAATTTAAAAAATCAGTCTCCCAAAATTCAAAGACCCAATAATAAAATGGTCATCTGAAATGACTACATACTTCTCAGATAAAGAAGTACAAATTGGAAACAAATGTATAAAAGATATTCAACATCATTGTTTATTAACATAGATTAAGACACTGAAATTTCATCTCCCACACCAGGAAAAATGGCTATAATGAAAAAAATCAACCAATAACAAATGTTGGTGAGGCTGTGGGGAAAAAGGAACTCTTCTCCACTTTTGGTGGGAAGGCAAACTGGTGTAACCATTGTGGAAATCAGTGTGGAGATTCCTAAAAAAAACTAGGATTACACGTCTCATTCAATCCAACTGTTCCCCTTCTGGATATTTTCCCAGACAAATGAAAAACATACTGCAGCAATATGTGCATGCATGGTTTTTTTTTTGAATTTTTTTATTTAAAGAGAAAAAAAAGGGGTAGAAATATTACAGAATTTCAAAAAAAGATAAACATTAAGAAATCACTAGTTGATAAATTACATATTGCCCTTTTAGAAATAGTTGTTCAAGTTATAAAATTAAAGCATACAAAGTGGACATTCAAACAGTGAGTTTGCAAACAGATCTGTTCAACAATCCAACAAGAACTTGGAAATATGGTTATCAATCCTACACACTTAAACATGCATGTAATTATATCTTTTATAGCAATTTCTATTTCTTCTCTTTTTTAAACTAGCAATCACATATTTTTAAAATTTTATTTAAAGGGGAAAAAAACAGAAAAAAGGGTAGCAACAATACAGAACACTAAAAGAAAAAAGAGAAAAAACCACTAAGAAATCACTAGTTGATAAATTACACATTGTCATCTTGGATGTAGTTGTTCAAGTGACAAAATTAAAGGATACATAGTAGACATTCAAACAGTGAGACTGCAAACAGTTCTTCTCTGCAATACGGTCATCTATTTTACACACTAAAAAATACATGCAGTTATATCGCTTAGAGCACTTTCTTTTCCTCTCTTTTTTATAATAGCAATTACACATTTTGGGTTTTATTTCTCTTATAGTTCTTATTACTTTTTACATTAGAGACACAGTGTAATATTTATAAATATGATTCTTATTTATTTCACTAATGAGAGTCTCAAGTTGTCTCCATTTACCTATGAAGGCCTCAAGATCATCCTTTTTTTGCCATCAATATTTATTTATTTAAAGAAAAAAATGAAACAGAAACAGGGTAGAAATAATACATAATTTCAAAAAAAACAGCAATAAATCACTAGTTGATAATTACATTTTTTCCTATAAGAAGTAGTTGTTTAAGTTACAAAAGTAGAGCATGCAAAGTAGACTTTTAAACAGTGAGACTGCAATCAGTTCTGTTCATCTATCCAACGAAAACTTAGTAATATGGCTATCAATCCTACACACTTAAACATACATGCAGTTATATCCTTTATAATACTTTCTTTTCCTCTTTTTTTTCACAGTAACTATAATCAATGCTCATAAACTGTTTAGAAGCAAAACATGTATAAGTCTCTACATGTATACCTTGGCTTTCTGTTATTAGAGGGGAAAACAAGTCAACAAAACAAATTCCTAGAAAAACACAAAATGAAAAGAACATATAAAACCGCAATACTAGGTAACAGTAGGGTAGTTACTATGATGTCTCTTGTTATTTTCAATAAAACTGTCTATATCATCAAGGCATAGTATAATTAAACATAGCAGTACATAGCACTATTAATAAAACCAAACATTGGAGACATTATAGGGCTTCAAAGGCAGTTAATAATCAAACCAGAATGAGTATCATATTGAATATTGTCATCTTCAGAGCAGTTGCTTCTTTTCTCAGACTTGATACAATCAAGCATACCGGATTCGAATAAAATCAGTCAAGACAAAACAGCGATATAGCATCTTCTCTGTCTCATCTCTGTCTCATCTCTGCTATACTATTTTTCTATCATTGTTGTTTACTTTTCTTTTTTTATTTTAAAGAGAATAAAACAAAAGAGGACAGATCTAAGCAGATCAGAACAGAACAATGTAAGCCACACAGCACTTCACAACAAGACAATTGGATATTAACAATAGCTATCATAATGTCTCTTTCTTTGAAATAGTTGAGCTTAGCTTTACACACAATAATGTCAAACATAACAAAATAGAATAAAACCACTCAAGACAATAAAAGTATTACAGGCAGTCTGAACCAAAAAACTGAAGATGAACAATGGCTACTATGTTATCTCATTTTCCATAAAAAATGTGTTTATATTATTACCCATATTAAAATCCAATAATACACAACATGATAGAACCAATGGTAATAGAAAAACAAGAGCATGGTAGGAAGTCAGAGCAAGATGATATCAAAGCAACACTGGCTCCCATATTGCCTTTTCTTCAAAGTAACTATTCATACCATCACATATAATGAGATCAAACAAAACAGAATAAAATCATTCCAACCAAGAATGAAAACATAAGTCTTCAAAGTAATATAATGGTGAACCATGATTACCATAAAATCTTCTGTACTCACCGTTTCTTACATTAGGGAGACTATATGGTTTTTATACATGTGATTTTGATTTATTTCACTTATGAGTATGGATTCAAGTTGCATCTATTTATTTATAAAGTACCACAATTTTTTTATCCATTCCTCAGTTGATGGGCACTTAGTCTGTTTCCAAGATCTGGCTATTACAAATTGTGCTGCTATAAACATGGGTGCACATATATCACTGTTGTAAAGTGTGTTGTTTACTTTTCTCCTTCATTATACGGTCTACACCTTTCACTGAGGCCTTTATGCTATTATTCCTGGAATCCTGGTGATTTTGTTCTCTCTCTCTAGAATGTCCTTCAATATTCTTTGCAGGGTTGGATTGGTGGTCATGAACTGCCCCAGTTCCTCTTTGTTGTGGGAAGATCTTGTCTCTCCATTAATTTTGAGAGACAGTTTTGCAGGGTATATCAATCTGGGTTGGAGGTTATTTTGTTTCAGGATTTGGAAGATTTCACTCCAAGCTCTTCTTGGTTTGCTAGTTTTTATTGAGAAGTCTGCTGTGATTTTGATGAGTTTTCCTTTATATGTGATCTGTTTCTTTTCTCTGACCACTTTTAACATTCTGTTCTTGTGATGGATTTCTGAGATCCTGATTATTGTATGTCTGGGTGTAGATTTGTCTTGGTTGTAGCTGGCTGGAGTTCTGTATGCCTCATATATCTGACCATCACCTCTGTTTCCTATGCTTGGGAAGTTTTCCTTAGTTATTTCTATGAATAGACTTTTTATTTCATTTGTATTTTTCCCTGCATCTTCATTCACATTTTTTATTCTTAGGTTATAAATCCTCTTGTTATCATCTAGCCTTTGTATCATTACTTCCTGGTTCCTTGTTATTTTTAAGAGATCCTTCCTTTTGTGATCATACACTGCAAATCTATCTTCAAGTTTTGAAAGACTGTCTTTAGTTTCTGTCAAGAAGTTTTGCCAGCTTTCAATGCACTTTTTAATTTTGTGATATTCTCTTTGGATCTGTTTCATGTATTCTAGATTTTGTTTATATTCTTCATCAAAGGCTTCTTTCCTTTCTCTGGGTTCCTCCATTCTTCCATTTGTGTCTTCTTGAGGAGTGCCCAGCCTTTCTTTTATTAATCTTCTTCTTTCTTGCTTCACCCAATTACAATTTCAGATTTAAATTCGTTGATGAGGTCACACAAGTATTTCTTAATTTCCAATGAGGCTGTGTCTGATATTGCATGTTTGCTGCCCTCAATCTCCTCTGTATTTACCTCTCCTGGACCTATTTTCCTTGGGTCAGCAGTTGGAAGCTTTTTGTTGTTTCTTTGTCTTGTCATGTTTCTAGTTTCTTTCAGACAGGTGAATAGTGAAGGTCTCAGGACCTTTTTGTATTGCTTACAGTTTTTCTGAAGCATACTGGCTAGGGGATTGCTGCTCTCTCCAGTTTGCTATTGATCTATGAGGTGCATGCAAGGGTGATGTGGTCTGACTCATCCCCTCTAAGACAGTCAACCAGTAAGTGTCTTCAGCACATTAATGTATGCCCTCTGGATGTCAGGACAGACTTTTCCCTAGCTATTGGGTCCAACCAGGGGCATGGCCCAGCCCAAGCAGATCTCACCAATCTACTTCAGACCAGGAACTGCTGACTGACACTGCTTCAGCTATCGATTCAAGCCTGTCCTCCCCAAATCCAATATGTTGTCTAGCTGGTCATTCTACTCTGGGGAACCCAGTTCTCAGCACTCACCAAAGTCCATGCAGCTCTGTTCACCAGTTCCACTTCCTGTTGCAACCAAGGATCTTGGCTCACCAAGCCCCACTCTTGACAGGGATGTGACCTCAGCTCAATCATGAGTAGCCCTACTCTAAGACATGCCCAGTATAGCAACAAGAGTGTGCCCAACTCCAGCTCTCCATCCACACTTCTTTTTTTATTTTTCTTCTTTTTCTTTTTCCTCAGTTTCTTCCTGGGTCATGAGAATTCGTCTGATTTCTTCTGGTCTTCTCTATGGTGTTAAATTCTAGCATCTGAGTTGTTTTTCTCACAGAGGCTGTCTATCTTGCTACCTATCAATTGACCATCTTTTTCTTCTGCCATCAATATTTAATGCCTTAACATAGATCAGTTAATCATCATACCATCCAGCCAGTAGGACACTAAGAAACATGAGAGCCAATTTTGGCTAAAAGCAGCAGTTTTGGAAAGTTCCAGAGAGTAAGTCTCTCTGCCAGGTCAAATTACAGAGAACTACAGACACCCTTGGCCCTGTAAAAAATACTTTGGCTTCTCAAGAAGGGCCAGAAAGGAAGGAGGGGAAAGAATCCAGAAAGGGGAACTGAAATAGCTCCTGGAATAAAACTACTTCTGGTTTTGTCTTGGACCAAGGCTGTTGGTTCTTATTCTTCCATCAGATAGTTAGGACATGTTTCAGTCTTCCTTGAGTATTCTTGCTAATGCAGGGACTCATGAAGGAAGCAGAGCCTTTAGTTCCAGGTAACAACCTAACTATCAGTGAAGGTGTCCCTCATGCCTGGTGTATGTCGCTCCTTTCCCTCCCAACCCCACACAACACCACAAGGTCTTCAGTGTGCATGAGCCTCTGCAACCCTAGGTCTCAAGATCATTCTTTTTTATAGCTGAGTAATATTCCATTGTGTGAAAATACCACATCATTTTCACTGACTCTGCACTTGATGGGCATCTTGGTTGTTTCCAAGATTTAGTTATTACAAATTGTGCTGCTATGGACATGGGTGCACATATATCACAGTGATATGAACTTCTCAGTTCTTCTGGGAAAATACCAAGGAGGGGAATAGCTGGATTGAATGGAGCTTCCAATCCTACTCTTCTGAGAATTCTCCATATGGATTTCCATAGAGATTGCACCAGTCTACACTCCCACCAACAGTGGAGCAGTGTTCTTTTTTCCCTGCAGCCTCAACAACACTTGTTATCAGTTGATTTCTTGATGGCAGACATTCTTTCCAGAATGAGGTGAAATCTCAATGTTGTTTTAATTTACATTTCTCAAATGACCAGTGATGGTTAACATTTCTTCATGTATTTATTTACCATTTATATATCTTTCTCTGAAAATTGTGTGTTCATCTCAGATGCCCATTTTTGGAGAGGGTCTTTGAAGTTAGGGGCCTTCAATTCTTTATATGTTCTGGATATAAGTCCTTTGTCTGAGGGGGTACTGGTTAAAATTCTTTCCTACTCTGTGGGTTTTCTTTTCACTCAATTGGTGATTTCTCTTGAAATACAGAAACTTTCCAATAATATGAGATCACAGTTGTTGATTCTTTGAAGAGTTTCCATGCAGTTTGTGTTTTGTTCATGAATTCTCTGCCTACCCTATGTCTCCAAGACTTCTACCTACCTTGTCTTCCAGTAGATTTAGTGTTTCTGTTTTAACAGTTAGGACTTTAATCCATTTAGACTTCAGTTTTGTGCATGGTGATAGGCATGGATCTAGTTTCAGTCTTTGGCAGGCGGAGAGCCAGTTTTTCCAACATTTATTAAAGAGACTATCTTTCTTCCAGTGGACATAGTTATCCCCTTTGTCAAATATCAGGTGGCTGAGTGTCTTTGTAATTGCATCTTCTAATCTTTCCGTTGATCCTCAGGTCTATTTCTTTGCCAGTATCATGCTGATTTTATCACTGTGGCTGTATTGTACAGTTTCAAGTCAGGAATTGAGATGCCTCTGCCTTGCCTTTGTTGCCCAGGAATGCCTTTGCAATTCTAGGTTTCTTCTGTTTCCAAATGAATTTTAAGAGTACTTTCTCTAGATCTGTGAAGTATGTCAATGGTATTTTGATTTGGGTTGTGTTAAATCTGTGGAACAGTTTTGGAATATGGCCATTTTCAAAATGTTGGTTCTTCTTAGCCAAGCGCACAGAATGTACTTCCATTTTCTAATATCCTCTTCAATCTCCTTTTTTAGCATAGTATAGTTTTCAGCATATAGGTCTTTTACATTCTTAGTTGGGTTGATTCCTAAGTATTTCATTTTTTTACATGTTATTGTAAAGGGCGATATTTCCATAATTTCTCTCTCAGTGAGTTTTTTTGTTTGTGTACAGGAATGCAATTGATTTTTGAGCATTGACTTTGTATCAAGCTATACTGCTGAACTTATTTATTACCTCTAGTAGTATTTTAATGTAGTTTTTTTGGGTCTTTTATATAGAGTATCATGTCATCTGCAAATAGTGATAATTTAACTTCTTCCTTTCCTATCTTTACTCCTTTTATTTCTCTCTCTTGTCTGATTGCCCTGGCTAGTGTTTCCAGAACTATATTAAAAAGGAGTAGCAATAGTGGACATCCTTGTCTTGTTCCTGATTTTAAAGTGAAAGTTTTCAGTTTTTCTCTGTTTAGTATAATCTCGGCTGTTGGTTGTCATAATGGCCTTTATAAGGTTGAGGTAGACACCATATATTATGAGTTTCTGAAGAGTTTTTATCATGAACATGTGTTGGACTTTATCAAAAGCTTTTTCTGAATCTATTGAGATGACTATGTGGTATTTGTTTTTGGCTCTGTTGATGTGGTATATTACATTTATTGATTTGCGTATGTTAAACCATCCCTGCATTCCTGGAATGAACCCCACTTGGTCATGATGTGTAATCTTTTTGATGATTTTCTGCACTTTTGTTTGTTTGTTTTGTTTTGTTTTTATCAGTACCATGGATCAAACTTGCAACCATGTGCTTGCAATGCAGGTGCTTATGCTGCTGAGCTAAATCCCCAGCCCTGATTTTCTGCATTATATTTGCCAGTATTTTATTGAGAATCTTTGCATCAATGTTCATTGGTGATATTGGCCTATAGCTCTCCTTTTTGCTTGGATCTTTCTCTGGTTTTGGTTTCAGAATAATACTTGCCTCCAGGAATGATTTAGGGAGGACTGCTTTCTTCCCAGTTTCATTGAAGAGTTTAAGGACTATTGGCATAAAATGTTCTCTAAATTTCTTATAGAACTAGCTGTGAGTCCATCAGGTCCTGTGCTTTTCTTTGTTGGTAAGTTTTTAATTATGTTTTCAATTTCAATGGCTGATATTGGGTTTTTCAAAATTACTGTATCTTCTTGGTTGAACTTTGGTAGTTCATATGTTTCTAGATATCTGTCCATTTTCTGTGTTTTCCATTCTATGTGAGTAGAGATTTTCAAAGAAGGTATTGATAATCTTTTGCATTTCTATGGGATCTGTAGTAATTTCCCCCTTTGCAATTCTTATTGGGTGAAATTGGGTTTTTCCTTTTTTTTTCCTTGATAAGGTTAGCTAGGGTTTGTCAATTTTGTTTATTCTCTCAAAAAAACCAGCTTTTTAATTCATTAATCATTTGTATTGTTTTTTTAGTTCCAATTGCATTGATTTTTGCTCTAATCTTTACAATTTCCTCTCTTCTGTGAGCTTTGGGTTTAACTTGCTCTTCTTTTTGTAGAAGCTTGAGATGAAGCATTAGGTTGTTTATTTGTGTTCATTCTGTTTTTGTGATATGACAATTTATTGCTATGTATTTCCCTCTTAAGACCACTTCCATTGCATCCCACAGATTACAGTATGTTGTTTCCATATTTTCATTGAATTACAGGTATTGCTTTGTTTCTTCTTTAATTTCATCTGTAGCCCACTGGTTGTTCAAAAGGTTGTTTTTTGATTTCCATGTATTTTTGCAGGTTTTTCAGAGGGTTTTTTTGCCATTTATTTCCAATTTCAGTGTTCTATGGTCAGATAGTATGCATGGAATGATTTCAAAACCTTTGCATTTACTTAAGAATGTTTTATGGGATAATATATGGTCTATTTTGGAGAATGTCCTATGTGCTGTTGAGAAGAATGTTTATTCTGATGTGGTTGGGTGGAACATTCTGTAAACATCTACTAAGTCCAATTGCTCACAGGTATGATTCAGTTCTATTTTTTTTGCTGACTTTTTGTCTAGTTGATCTATCTCTTTGTGTCAGTGAGCTGTTAAGATCCCCTGTTATAATTGTGTTCTAGTGTATTTGGTTTTTCATATCCATTAGTACCTGTCTTATATAGTTGGGTGCTCCTGTATTTGGTGCATATATATTTAAAATTGTTAGTTCTTCGTCTTGAATTTTTCCACTAATGAGTATGTAGTGACCTTCCTTATCTCTTTTAATCATTTTAGGTTTGAAGTTCATGTTTTCTGAAGATACAATAGTTACCCCTGCTTTTTTCTGGGTTCCTGTTGCATGGAATACTGTTTTCCATTCTTTGACTTTTAATCTATGAGTTTCTTTTAGGGTCAGATGTGTTTCTTGTATACAGCATATTGTGAAATCATATTTCTAATCCATTCTGTCAATCTATTTCTTTTTATAGGTGAATTGAGGCCATTTACATTTATGGATACCACTGATATGTACTGTCTTGACTTTGCCATGTTATGTTCCAGTTGTTTGCTTTCTGTTTTTCCCCTTATTTAATTGCTTGTCCTACCTGGTGGTTTCTTTCTGTTGTTTTGGAGATTGTGGTTGTTTTTATCCCTAGTATGTCTTTCAGTACTCTTTCTAGTGTTGGTTTGGTGGACGTGAATTTCTTCAGTTGTTCTTTGTCATGGAAGTATCTTGTTTTTCCATTAAATTTGAATGAAAGTTTTGCTGGGTACATTAGTCTGGTTTGAAAGTAGTTTTCTTTCAGGGCTTGAAATACCTTTCTCCAAGCTCTTCTTGACTTGAGGGTTTGTGCTCAAAAGTGTGCTGTGATTCTAATGGACTTTCCTTGATAGTTGAGTTGTTTCTCTTCTCTAACAGCTTTTAGTATTCTATTTTTATGCTGTATGTCTGAGATCTTAATTATTATGTGTCTGGGTGTGGATTTATGTTGGTTGTGACTGTTTAGTATTCTACATGTCTCACTTATCTGCATATCAGATTCTTTCCCCATATTTAGGAAATTTTCTGCTATTTCTTCTGTGAATGCCTTATGTATGTTGCTTGCATTGACTTCAGCATCTTCACTAATACCCATTAATCTTATATTGTTGCTCTTGGCATCATCATGAAGCTTCTGGATTGTCATTTCATGCTGCTTTATTATTTTTAAAAGTTCTATCCTTTCCTGATCACTAATTGTAATCCTGTCACCAAGGTCCAAAATCCTATCCTCAGCTTCATTTAGGTGGTTTTGCACACTTTCAATAGAATTTTTTTTGGATGTCTCTTTGAGTTTGTTTCATGAATTCTGCTTGTTTTCTATATTGTTCATTCCTGGTTTCAATCAATTCCCCATGCTCCTGTTCCTTTTTCTCTATTTCTTCTTTAGGTGCATTCAACAACTCCTTTACTAAGGTTGTTACTTCTATCTTTACATGGGAGAGTAATTCTAATTTGATTTCCTCTATAGCCTCATGGAGTTGTTTTTCTTATTTCACTTGCTGTCTTTTCAAAGATTCCCAGAGTGTTACTTTTGGGGTCCTCTGTTTCAATATCTCCTATAAGTGCTTCTGGTGGACTAGATGTTTGGGACTGCATTTTGCTTTTTTGTTTTGCAATTTTCACTCTGCCTGATGTTTTCTGTGTGTAGAAGGGGGTCACCCATACTCTTTTCATACTCACCAAGGTCTTACAATTTGTTGGAGGGGGCTTTCTTACTGGCCTAATTACCCACTGTACACCTCTATTTTAGGGGCATACTCACCACTTGGACACAGTTAATCTGCTGTAGTCCAAGGTTCACCACCTGGGAGCGAAGTTCCAGGTTTTTTCTATGTGTTGGGATTCCACCAGAGCCCTGCATTCCTGCATGCTGCATCAGGCTGGATTCCTACTCGCTGCTTGGTGTTCACTGAGTGTGGCTTGATTAGGCTCCCATGCTTGTGTGCACCTTGGGATGGTCTCTGATGCAGTGCCTGTTCTCACCAACTTGGAGCAAGCTCAAAGTCCCTCTCTGTACACTGGGATTCCACCAGGGCACACGGTCAGGGCCCGATGCTGGATTCCGGGTCCCATTCATGTTTATAGTAGCACAATTTGTTTTATAGATAAAACAACTGAAACGTCCATCAATTGTGGAATGGATAAAAAAATGTATTTTTTTACAATGGAGTACTACTCACTATAAAGAAAGATAAACTTGTGATTTTTATGGGTAAGTGGAAGCAACTAGAGACCATAATCATAAGTGAAATAAATCAGACTCACATATACAGACACCATATTGTCTCCCTAGTATAAGAAACTGAAAGAGTAAATAAATCCAAAATGTAAAATAGATATTGTGAAAGAGAAAGAAGCTGCTTAAAAGAAAAGAACACCTGGGATGTGGCAAAGGAGTAAAGAAGAAAGGGCAAACGTATATAAGAGAGCTAAGAAAACTATATTGCTAATTCTAAGTTTATGGAAAGGAACAGTTGGTGCTTATATTGTTTGATCAATTTTGCATACTTATATCTGGTAATTTGAGCAACATTTGAGCAATATAATAACCATTATTAATTTCCTACCATCTTGTTTTGAAATCCTGTATCATTTTTGTTGTTATCATTTTTATTATCTTTAAAATAATAAAAAGTTTCTTGAAGAATGTGTTAAGTTGTGTACAAACATTTACACATTTGCATATTTTTTCTCACCCACTATCACAACCTGGTCAATTAGGTGCTTTTATTGTCTCCATTTTATAAGTTGAAATTCTCTGAGTCTCAGAAGGTATATGTCCTTTATACAAGTTTACACACAGAGCTAAAATAAGAGGAGGGCAACACAAGCCTAGGTCAGCCTGTTTATATCAGCTGTTCATTTAGCCATGTACTACACTAAGAGACATAGCTATTTTGGCAATGCTTCTCTTAAATTATGTCTCATAGTGTTGAATGATATGTCTCAGGTGTTTTCTCTACAATATATGAAAACTATTTTGTTCTGCAAATAGTGCAACAAATCATTAGATGCTGAACCACAGAATACAGAAACTAGATCTCATCAAAAATATTTCTGCTAGGATGAGTGATTGGATTCCCTACAGAAACAAGATGGAGTGGGGGAAAAGAAAAAGAAATATATCAGGAAACAGTTGAACAATTACTTTGAGTATGTCGAAACAATCATCCTTTTTAATAACAGTCTTACTCAAATTATTTTACTTATCACTTTTCTGAAAGCTGAATTTAACAAATACAGGACAGTACATTATCAAAAAATCAAACTTAATATAGATGGAGTTTAACATATTAATAGTACAATTAATTTTTTGCCAAAACTCATTTACACTTAGAAGTACAAATTTATGTTGAGTAGCTCTACTCAGTTTCTCAAAGGCAGAAATAAAACATATATACTTTATTCTCATATCTGAGAAAATTTAAGTATGGATTCTAAAGGCTTACCTAACCTAGAAATTAGAAGAGAATTTTATCTCAGGATTTTCTTTTTTTGGCAGAAAAAGATTCATGGAAAAGGCTTTTGCCAGTTTTCTTTTTTCTTTGTGGTTTACTGGAAAAAATAAATGGAGAGGAAAAGTAGGTGGTCCTCTTAACCCTTCATATTACTTTGATCTAGACATGTAGAAATATTAGCAGGCAGTAAAGGTCAGGCAAGGTGGTGCCTGCCTCTAATCCCAGTTACACAGGAGTTCCAAGGCCAGCTCACATAATTTAATGAGAAGCTCTACAACACAAGAATACATAATTAAAAGCACATAATGACATAATTCAGGAAAAGCAACAAGCAGGTTCTTTATAAACCAAATATTTCCACTCAAGAATCTGAAAAACATAGCCTTTCATTCCAACATTCATTTGCTTAAACAGATTTCATTTTTTTTTAAATTTGGGTGTCCCAATATTAAATGCTTATATATTTAGAAGTGTTTTCTTTTGTCAAATTGGCCTTTTTATCATGAACAATGATTTAATGTCTGTTTTCACTACTTTTGATATAATGGATTTTTATCTGTGGAAGTATAGCTACCCATGCATTTTTTAGATTTAATTTTCATGGAATGTCTTGTTCTACCTTTTCTCTGAAAGTATCTAAATGTCCTTTTAAGAAGAATGGATTTCTTAAATGCTACATACATCTGGGTCTTGTCTCCACTCAGTCAGTCTCTCTCTTTTTGTTTTTCAATCAGAGAATTTGGTCCACTAACATAACTTTATAGGCAAAATCTTCTTTCACCCATTTAGTAAACTTGGGTCCCAGTCCAGTCTTACTACAATTTTTCTTCCTCTCTCATAGGATTCCTTTTTGGTCAAGTGATTACTCTGATAGTGTGTTTTTGATTTCCTGCTTACTATTTTTGGTTTGCCTTTTAAAGATCTTTGCTTTGTGGTTAAAATGAGGTTTACTAAAACATCTTTTCATTAAAACAAACTATTTTGAAAAGATAGCAATATCATATAATCATAAAGATAAGAACAGAAATGAAAGTAAAATAAAATGTACTAATAAAAATCTCTGCACTTGTAGTACATTCCTTTGCACATTTTGCATTTTTGGTATTCCATTTTATACCTTTCTATATTGCCTATCTCTTGTCATAGTAATGTAGCTTTTATTCTTTTTCTTGTTTTGGTTTTTTGTCTTTGTTTTTAGTCAGTGGAGCAATAGGTATGATGAACATACACTCTCTCAGCTTTTGTTCGCCTGGGAATAGTTTATGTCCTTCAATCTTAAAGGATAGCTTCACTGGATACAGTACTCTCAATTGACAGATATTTGTTTGTCTATTAGAGCTATGAAAATCTCATGCCTTTCTGTCCTGGCTTATAAAGTTTCTTCTTAGAATTCTTCTATAAAGCAAATTAAGACATCACTATGTTATTTTTCCTCTTTTTCATTTGAGAATCTTCTCTTCATCTTTCACTGTTGGGAAACTGCGTGTAAATTACCTTGAGATAGAGTTCCTTAAATTTGACTAATGATGTTTGATGGCTGGTATCTGCATATTTATATGCTTTAGATATGGGAAAGTTTGCTGTTATTATTTAGTTGAATAATATTTGTCACTTTGGCGTAGCAAATTCTCTCTTGAATCCTAAGAATCTGAATTTTTACATATTAAATACTGTCCCAAAGTTCTTGTAGGATTTCTCTACTTCTCTGGATTCCTTCTTTTTCATTACTCCAACTGTGTATCTTGAAATGTTCTATTTTCTAGTCTACTCATTTTTTTTCTACCGATCACTATTGGTTCTGATGCCTTTTGCTGTGCTTTTAGTCTTAGTATGTATTTCAAGTAAAGGATTTCTGCTTGAAAATTTCTTATTGCTTTCATTTCTCAGCTAGTGTTCTCTGTGAGACTGTTAAAGCATTTTTCTGTGTTTTCTTAAAGCTGATAGAATTTCCTCACAATAATTATTTTTAAAAATCTGAGAGTTTAATAATTCTTGGTATTATCTGGTTGGTTTCTGCTGCCTTATTGAGAGCTTTAGGTGAAATCATGGCTTTCTGTATGCTATTTTTATTGTACTTTTGACATTTTCTTTTATTTTTTATGAGTGCATGTTTGCAGTACATGCATTTTACAAACACCTTTGGGAGTACATGCACATAGTACAGCTTGTTTCATTTTTTTAAACCTTTCCCACAGCCTCCTTCCTCCTCTAATTCCTCTATCTCATTTATAATTCTTGTTGATATTATTAATCTTAGCTCATGTCTACAGCATAAACTGCATTCATTGTGGCTATTAGCTTCTTGTATCATGTAAAGTTAAGGGAGAAGAAAGATCATCTGAAAGTAGCAACGAAGAATTTTAAAATGTTAATCATACTTTCAAGCTTGAGAATGAAGAGTGTAAAAGAATAAAGTCGCTAATGGAAAGAAATTCAATAGAAGAAGTAACCTTGGACATGGGGAACCAAGCTTAGCTTGTGTAGGTAGTAAAATGTAAGCGTCATGAAAGATCTGATGTCACCCTGATGAGTAGGTGATGCAGAAAGAGGGGTCCCAGTGGAGCTGTCTTTGTTGTGCTATTGAATTCACAGAAGTCTGCCCTAGTGCTGTAGAGTGTACATTTTTCTTACTTTAACATGGCCCAATCTTGCTTGGCATAACACATTTCTCTTCCTGCCTTTATATAAAACCTGAATATAAAACCTTGCTATATTTTGTGCTTGTCTTGACCAGTATTCATTCAGAACATAAAGAAGCTAGAAACCACTTCAAGAAGACTTCAGTAGCTCAAAACCCAATCACAGTATGTTAGCCATTGTTATTGTCTAATCATTTTGTTATGAAATTTTGTTGTATTTTTTTCATAGAAGTAGGCAGTATTTTCATATTTTCTTTATTAATATCTATTTATGTTAAATTAAAAATTTTTAAAAGCAGAGTGAATAGTGGGCAGCAAGATCACATCCAAGCTGCCATTGTATGTGATAAAACACATAGTCATAGTAACAGTGCAAGTGATGAGGAAAAAAGGAAAACTGCTGACAAGCATCAAGGTGAAGATGTAACTGAAGTTTATATGAATGTTCAGGAAGTAATGAAGATATTGGGTTTAAATTTTGGCTTAGAAGCATGGTAATGACTTTATAGGTAACTATTTAAAAATAGATAATGCAATTCAAAAAACGGGAGAGGAGGTAAAATGTATAATAAAATAACCAAATAGTAACTTAATCAATCAAGAGAGTTACATCTTCCCTGTCTTTTAATTTTTCCTACTGATATTTTGACATTTGCATCCTTTCTGCCCTTGGAGTAAAGGACAGATGGTGGGAGCAAGGTAATTCATAGACATAGTAAATAGCTCACTCATTAATGTGCTTTTCAACTAAAAAAAAAAAAATTCAGAGTCTATACTTCCAACTGCCTCCCTAGTGGGCTCTAGCCTTCTGAGCCACCATTCACACCTGCCCTAGTCAATCCAGAACCAAATCCAGATAAGGAGGGGCAGACACCATGCCTCTGTATCCCTCGGAAGCTGTTCACACTAGCCATCCTAAATCTGCTCACCCTGCCTCTTCTTCCCTTGTTAGAGAAACCACAAAAAAGTATATGCCCTTAAATTCCCATTTCTCTCTACTTCCTGACCAGTCTTTGCCTAAACTCAAATTGCGCCATTAGCTTTTCTTTGCAGGTGACATACTGTGGGATCTCGGTTTTTATAATTACATATATTTTGTTTTTATAGGAGTTTCCACTGCCTGTGTACCAGTATAATGTTATTAGAAAGTAGACTTAGATTAGTTGTAAGTGTATATTTCAAGGTATACATAGGATAATAACTTTAAATATGATTAAAATGTTAAGAAAGGACAGAAAAAGGATTTAGATAAAAGGCTTGGTTAAACTGTAACTGATAGAAAAACAGTATATAAAACAAAAGTAGGATTGAAGAACAAACAAAAACATTTACAAACTTGATATGTAAGTGGTTTTTAGTAATCTTTTTAATGTCTATATTTTAAATATAACAATTAAAAGACATTGTCAAAGTGGAAAAAAAAGTAACTCAATCATATTTTGCCCATGAGAAGTTCACTTTATATATAAAAAGATACTCAGAAGATTATGTTGTCACTAATCAAAATAAACTGGAAGTTGCTATGCTAATTTCAAACATTGCAGGCTCTGGGACAGAGAATGTAATCAAGATAAAAGAGATATTAGATAATAACAAAGGAGTCATTATACCAAGAATGCCTAACAGTCTTCATTGTCAAATATTATAACAAAGTATCAACACAAATGGAGCAAAGACTAATAGTATTTGAGATAAAATTTTCTAAAATCTTTACTTTAGTTGGAGTAAGAACTTAAACTTTTTGAAAATAGACATTTCCAGCAGGCAGAAAACTGCTAATAACATAGCCAATCTAGTGCCAATTTTCAAGTACCATGGATATGTAGGATACTTCATCTAAAAGCAGCAGAATAATATTTGACTTAAACTCACAAGGAACATTAAACCATTAAACACATTTTAACAATTTAAATAATTTAAACTTTCTAAAAGCCTTAAACAATTTTAAGAATAGAAACAGTGTAATACATATGATTTCATACCATGATGAAAGAGACTTGTAAAATTCCTAAATCTTTGGGAATTTAATGACATTCATTATACAACATGAAAGTCAGAACTTTCAAAAAAAATTTAAGGATGTTTTGAAGCAAATGAAAACGAAAATATATCTCAAAGATTTATGGTATTAACCACATGAAGTACATAGAATTTTAGAGTATGGAATACATATTTTAGAAAAGAACAATGTAAAATCAATAATTGGCCTTTCAACATAGAAAACTAAAAAATTAAGAAAAGAAAACAAAATACAAAAGAATAATAATCATAGCCAAAATCAGTGAAATTCCGAACAGAAAATCAGTGGAGAAAAACAATGAAACGAAAAGCTGGTTCTTTAATAGATGAATAAAAAGGATAATTCTATAGCCAGGATAATTAGAAGGAAAAAGTGAAACAATAAATTATTAATACAATAAACAAAAGGGATAATATCATGGTGCATCCTCCAGAAATTGAAAATGAAATGAATTCTATGAACAACTCTCTGTTCTTAAATTTTATTAGCTGGATAAAATTGACCAATTCCTTGAAAGAGACAATTGGCCAAATATCACACTAAAAAGTAAATAATTTCAACAGATCCACAACTATTAGAGAAATGACTGAAAGTATAAGGCCTCAGCCCCAGATATATGCAGTCTTGAATTCTAAATAGCTTAAGAGAAAATTTTATCAATTCTTTCAAACTTTTCCAGAATGTAAAAGCATAAAGAATTACTACCCAGTTAATTCTATATGGTCAATAATACCCTAATATCCAAGTCAAACAAAAACATCTCAAGCTAAAAAAAAAAAAGAATAAAAAGAAAAACTACAAATTGATACCTTTCATAAATATAGTGGCAAACTCATAACAAAATTATAGAAAATTTCATGCAAAAATGATAAAAATCCCAGATCAAATTGAGTATATTCCAGATATGCAAGACTGTTTCACCATTCAAAAATCAGTCAATATAATCCATGACATTAAAAGGCCACAGAAGAAAAATGATGTAAAAGCGTTTGACAAAATTCAACACCTAATCATGAATTGTAAAACTTTGAAAATTAGAAATAGAATATCAACTCAGTAAACATTATGTACAAAAAGGTGAATGGATACTTAATGGTGAGAAAATAGTTTTCCTGCTAACAACAGAAACTACGCATGATGTTCTCTTTCACCACTTTCTTTCCACATCATATTGGAAATTTTAGCTCATGTAATAAAGATAAAGGATAAAAATTGTATACAGATTTGGATGGAAGAAACACATATGTGTTTACTGACAGAAGACATGATTGTTTAAGTAGAAAATCCAAAGGAAATTGCATGAACACTCCTAGAACTAATAGCTAAATAGGTAAGTGGAGAATATGAAGTTGATTTACAAAATTTAGTCATTGTCCTATATATCATGAATAAATAATTGAAATTTAAAGTAAAAAACACAATATCATTTTTATTAACACTCCTGAAAGGAATTGTTAGGTACAAATCTAGCAATTAATACAAAGTATTTATGAGAAGAAACTACAAAATCCTAAGGAAAGAAAAGACTAAAAAATGAAGACATACTCCATATTTATGAACAGGAAGCCTCAAAATTGTTATATTGCCTCCAACTGAATCTCTATACTTAACAGTCCTTTCTCCACTCAAAATATATTTTGAAGCCTATATGAAGAAGGAAAGACACAGACTGACATCACATTGGAGAAGTGTATAGTTAGGGCACTGAAACTACATCTTCTCAAGACTTACTATAAATGTACAGCCATCAACATTGTGTGATATAGGCAAGGCAACAAGCAAACCAATGGAACAAAATAGCCAGAGAATAGAATCACATGTACATTGATCTTTCACAGTAGAACAGCAACAACAAAAACAAAAATCAAGAAACGATTTTCAAAAAATAATGGTGGGACAATTAGTAATCTCCATGAAAAAGACTGAATATAATAGACTTCACAAGGTTAAATCAAACATCATTTTAGACTTGTGTATACCTTATAAAGTTTTAAAACTTATAGCAGATATAATAAAGGAAAACATAGATGACCTTGTGTATGACAATAGCTTGTAGCTCTGATAATCTGAAGTACACTAGCTCTGATAATCTGAAGTACACTAAAATTAATAAATTCTATTCCAGAAAAGATATTTTGAAAGAAAGAAGAAGACAAGTCAGATACTGGGAATAAATATTTTTCAAAAGACAACATCTGGTTAAGGACTATTATCTAAAATATAGAACAAACTCAGAAGTCAACTAACAGAATATGTACACAATCCTTCTGTGTTTTTCCTTTGTTGGAAATCTGTTTACTAGTTTAGTAGTACTAAGAAGTGGTGTATTGGGGTGGTGAACTGCCCATGTGTACAGTCTACATGATTGGGTTTGGTGTCCCCATGAACAAGACCAGAGTTCTAGCGAGTCCCTTTCACTATAGAAAGACCCAATGAAAGGATGTTGCTCCTAGGAGCCTAGAAGTAAAGACGTAGCTGACAACGAATCTTTGTCTTGCTGCTGTATTGTTCAAATTCCAGGACTATAAGAAACGAATTTCTATTTATAATAAGGTAACCGGTTAATGGAGTTTTGTTATAGCAATCCATATGGACTAAGACAAAATTAATTTAAAAAAATAGGCAAAAGCTCTCAACAGGCACTTCCATGATGAAGATACCCAGATTACACTGAAATCTGAGAAGATATTCGGCATCATATGTTATTAGAGAATTGAAAATTATAAGAGCAATGAGATAAACTAAATACCTATCAGAATAATCAGAATCCAAAATATAGTCAACAGTAAATGCCGACAAAGGTATGGTTCATTAGTAATTTCATTCATTGTCGATCAAAACACAAAACAGAATTGGCGTTTTGAGGACAGTTTGACGGTAGTATACATACACTTACCATGAGATCCAGTGGTGGCATACTTTAGTGTTTATACAAATGGTCACATAAATGATAAATAGGAACATTTGTAGTAGCTTTAGTTGTAATTGTCAGAACTTGGAATCTAAACAAACTATTTTTCAGCCAATAAATGAAAAAATAATTTTGATACAACCAGACAATGGAATATTATTCACCTACAAAACAAATGAACTCCTAAATCATAAAAAGATGTGGAGCAACATTGAAGTAAGAGTTAACATGAAAAGGCTATATACTATACGATTCCAAGTATATGACATTCTGGAAAAGGCAAAACTATGCACACTATAAATAGATCAGTGATTTCCAGGGGTTACAAGATAACCAGGAACAAACAAAGCTTCATTTTAGTAAAATGAAAATATGTTGCATGATTCTGTTCTGGTGTCTATATGTTAAAACCCATAGACTTGTTAAAACTCACAGGTTTTATACTAAGAACACAAATCCAATGTAAATTATGATGATGATGTATTACTATGTGTTCATTGAGTGTAACAAAAGAAGCATTCCGGTGTAGGATGTGGATAGTGGAAGAATCTGTGCATATCTGGGAATATTGGTGGAAATGCTTTATTGAGAGTGACAATGTAAACTTACATATTTAAGTTGCTAGTTTATAAATGTGTTCTCATTTACCTTATTATATTAGCACTATAAGAAATATAAATAATAAAATTTTGTTAATTCATTTTAGGTAAGGGATATTGATGATTTGCCCAAAATGCAAAAATAATAAATAGTAGACTAAAATATCCACAATATGTTCATTACTCCATTCCCATATAAGATACAAGATAGAAGATAGATTCTTTCTTTTCTTTTTTTATTTTAAAGAGAACAAAGAAGTCAGAAAAGAAAAACAAAAAGCAAAAGATATAAACAACAATTATATAACCCAAACATAACAATATAGGTTTTCAAAATAGAATAAAATAAATTTAACAGTGATTATTATATTGCATATTGTTATCTCTTTTTTTCAAAGATAGAAAGAAAAGAAAATTTAAAAAAATAGAAAAACAGAAAAAAGGTAGAACAATACAGAATTCAAAAATAAATTAGCATCATAAAATTGCTAGTTGATACATTACCCATTGTCATCCTAAAATTAGTTGCCAGAGTAACAAAATCAAAGCATAAAAAGTGTCTAGACACTCAAACATTGACAGTTCAAACTTTCCTGTTCAATGATCCAACAGAAATTCAGTAATATGGTCATATATCTTACACATTATACATACCATTATATCCTTTACAGCACTTTCCTTCCCTTTCACTTTTACAATACCTATTATACTTTTTGGATCCCATTATTCTGTCAGTTATTATTTTTTAAAGTAGAGAAGCAATGTGATATTTCCTAATGTGGGTATTGATTATTTTACTAATGAGGATATTCTCAAGTTGCATTCATTTACCTAAAAAGGCCTCAAGATCATCCCTTTTTATAGCTGAATAGTATTCCATTGTATAAAAATACTACATCTTTTTCATCCACTTTGCAGTTGATGGGCATTTTGGTTGTATCCAAGATATAACTATCACAAATTATGCTGCTATGAACATGGCTGCACATATATCTCTGTGCCATGACCTTTTCAATTTTGGAGGGAAAATACCCAGGAGGGGAATAGCTAGGTTGAATGGAACTTCCAATCCCAGCGTTTTGAGGAATCTCCATACTGATTTCCACAGTGGTTGCCCCAGTGTACACTCTCACCAACCATGGAGCAGTGTTCCTTTATCCCAGCAGCCTCACCAACATTAGTTATCAGTTGATTTCTTGATGGCAGCCATTCTTTCCAGAGTGAGATGAAATCTCAGTGCTGTTTTAATTTGCATTTCTTGAATGACAAGTGATGGTAAACATTTCTTCATGTATTTATTTGCCATTTGTATATTTTCATCTGAGAACTATATGTTCATCCCTGATGCCTATTTTTGGAGAGGGTCATTCAATTTGAGGAGTTTGATGTTTTTCAATTCTTTGTATGTTGTAGATATAAGTCCTTTGATGAGGGATTGTTGGATAAAATTCTTTCCCATTCTGTGGGTTTTCTTTTCACTTCATTGATGATTTCTTTTGAAGTACAAAAACTTTTTAGTAATATGAGATCCCAGTTTTTGATTCTTTGAAGTATTTTCCATGCAGTTTGCATTTTATTCATGAATTCTCTGCCTACCCCTATGTCTCCAAGATTTCTACCTACCTCTTCCTCCAGTAGATTTAGTGTTTCTGTTTTAATATTTAGATCTTTGATCCATTTTGACTTTAGTTTAGAGTATGGTGATAGGCATGGGTCTATTTTCAGTCTTTGCATGTGGAAAGGGAATTTTTCCAACACCATTTTTGAAGGAGGCTATTTTTTTTCCAGTGAACAAGTTTAGCCTCTTTGTCAAATATAAGGTGGCTGAGTGTCTTTTTAATAGTGTTTGTATCTTCTGATCTGTTCCATTGCTCCTCAGGTCTATTTCTTTGCCAGTACCATACTGAATTTATTACTGTGGGTTTGTGGTATAGTTTCAAGTCAGGACTTGAGATGCCTCCTACTTTGCCTTTGTTGTGCAGAATCATTTTTTCTATTCTAGGTTTCTTCTCTTTCCGAATGAATTTTAGGAGTGTTTTCTCTAGATCTGTGAGGTATGTCTGTGAGTTTGATTGGGATTGCATTAAATCTGTATAACAGTTTTGGGAGTATGGCCATTTTCACAATGTTGGTTCTTCCTAACCAAGAGCAAGGAACATCTTTCCATTTTCTAACATCCTCTTCGATCTCCTTTTTTAGCATAGTATAATTTTCAGCATATAGGTCTTTTACATTCTTGTTTAGGTTAATTCCTAAGTATCTGATCTTTTTAGATACTATTGTGAAAGGTAATATTTCCATAATTTCTCTCTCACGGAGTTGTTTTTTTTTTGTTTGTGCATAGGAATGCTATTGATTTTTGAGTTTTGACTCTGTATTCAGCTACAGTGCTGAATTTGTTTATTACTGCTAGTAGTCTTTTAATGGAGTATTTGTGGTCTTCTATGTAGAGTATCATTTCCTCTGAAAATAATGATAATTTAACTTTTTCTTTTCCTATCTTTATTCCTTTTATTTCTCCCGCTTGTCTGATTGCTCTGACTAATATTTCTATGTTGAATAGGAGTGGTGATAGTGG
This sequence comes from Hydrochoerus hydrochaeris, assembly GCA_004027455.1. Lineage (NCBI taxonomy): Eukaryota > Metazoa > Chordata > Mammalia > Rodentia > Hydrochaeridae > Hydrochoerus > Hydrochoerus hydrochaeris. The sequence continues at coordinate 357,531 of PVLA01000783.1, forward strand.
ACATCCTTGTCTTGTTCCTGATTTTAGAGTGAAGGCTTTCAGTTTTTGTTCATTTACTATAACATTGGCTGTTGGTTTCTCATAATAGCCTTTATGAGATTAAGGTACATACCATCTATTCCAATTTTTTGTAGGGTTTTTATCATTAACTTGTGCTGGACTTTTACAAAAGCTTTTTCTGCATCTATTGAGATCATTATATGATTTTATTTTTGGCTCTGTTGATGTGATTTATCACATTTGTTGATTTGCATATGTTGAATCATCCCTGCATTCCTGGAATAAATCCCACTTGGTCATGTTGTATAATCCTCTTGATGATTTTCTGCATTCTATTTGCCAGTATTTTACTGAGAATCTTTGCATCAATGTTCATTAGTAAGATTGGTCTATAGTTCTCTTTTTTGGGTGGGTATTTCTCTGGTTTTGTTACCAGAGTAATACTTGTCTCCAGGAATGATTTAGGGAGCATTGCTTTCTTCTCAGTTTCATTGAATAGTTTAAGGAGTATTGGAATCAACTCTTCTCTAAATTTCTTGTAGAATTCAGCTGTGAATCCATCAGGACCTGGGCTCTTCTTTGTTGGTAAGTTTTTAATCACGTTTTTTATTTCAGTAGCTGATATTGGGTTGCTCAAAATTGTTATATCTTCTTGATTGATCTTTGGTAGTTCATATGTTTCTAGAAATCTATCAACTTCCTCTGTGTTTTCCATCCTATATGATAGAGATTTTCAAAGTAAGTATTCATGTCTTTTGAATTTCCATGGATCTGTAGTAATTTCCCTTTATCCAGTCCTTATTGCATGGATTTGAGTTTTTTCTTTATTTATTTTTTATAAGATTGGCTAGAGGTTTATCAAGTTTGTTTATTCTTTCATAAAAACAGTTCTTTGATTTGTTAATTCTTTGTATTTTTTGTTTCAATTGAATTAATTTCTGCTCTAATCTTTATAATTTCCTCTCTTCTAAGAGCTTTGGGTTTGATTTACTCTTCCTTTTTCAGAAGCTTGAGATGTAGCATTAGGTTATTTGTTCTTATTATATTTCCTTGATGTGACTATTTATTGCTATATATTTCCCTCTTAGGACTGCTTTATTTGCATTCCATAGATTACAGTATGTTGTGTCTGCATTTTCATTGTACTGTAGGTATTGTTTTATTTCTGCTTTAATTTCATCTGTAACCAACCCACTTTTTGTTCAGAAGGTTGTTATTTAATTTCCATGTATTTATGCAGATTTTGCAGGGTTTTTTGCCATTGATTTCCAATTTTAGTGTACTATGGTCAGATATTATGCATGAGATAATTTCCATCCCTTTTCATTTACTTAAGAATGTTATTGAGTTAATATATGGTCTGTTTTGGAGAATGTCCTATGTGCTGCTGAGAAGAATGTATATTCTGATGTGGTTGGATGGAACACTCTGTAAACATCCACTAAGTCCATTTGCTCAGAGGTATGATTCAGTTCTGTTATTTCTTTGCTGACTTTTTGTCTAGTTGATCTATCTCTTTGTGCTAGTGGGGTGTTAAGGTCTCTTATTACAATTGTGTTCTTGTGTATTTGTCCATTAGTATCTGCCTTATATAGTTTGTATTTGGTGCATATATATTTATAATTGTTAGTTCTTCCTCTTGTAGTTTTCCACTTTCAAGTATGTAGTGACCTTCTTCATCTCTTTTAATCATTTTAGGTTTGAAGTTCACTTTGTCTGCAAACAGAATAGCTACCCCTCTTTTTTCTGGGCTTCTGTTGCATGGAATACTGTTTTTCATCCTTTGACTTTTAACCTATGAGTTTCTTTTTAAGTCAGATGTATTTCTCATATACAGCATATTGTGGGATCCTGTTTCTTGATCCATTCTGTCGACCTGTTTCTTTTGACAGCCCATGCATTTATAGATATCACTGATATGCACTGACCTGAGTTTGCCATGTTGTGTTCCTGTTGCTGATTTCTTGCTTTTCTCCCTATTTAATTTCTTGTCCAGCCTGTTTCTTTCTGTTGTTGTTCTGGAGATTGTGGTCATTTTTATCTTTCTAACATGTCTTTCAATACTCTTTCTAAGGTTGGTTTTGTGGACATGATTTCTTCAGTTGTTCTTTGTCATGGAAGTATCTTGTTTCTTCATTAAATTTGAAAGATAGTTTTTTCTATCAGTTTGGGTTGAAAGTTGTTTTCTTTTAGGGGTTGAAATACTTCATTCCAAGCTCGTTTAAACCTGAAGGTTTGTGCTGAAAAGTCTGCAGTAATTCTAATAGGCTTTCCTTGATACCTGTGAGTTGTGTCTTTTCTCTAACAGCTTTTAGTTTTCTTTTTTATATTGTATGCCTGGGATCTCAATTATTATATGTCTGAGTGTAGATTTATGTTGGTTGTGACTGTTTGGCATTCTATCTGCCTCACTTATCTGCATATCAGATTTTTCCCCATTTTTTGGAAATTTTCTGCTATTACTTCTGTGAATAGCTTAGTTATGTCCTTTGTGTTGTCTCTTACATCCTCACTGATGCCTATTAGTCTTACATTTTTTTCTCTTGGCAGCATCTTGAAACTTCTGGATTGTCATTTCATTCTGCTGTGTTGTTTTTAAAAGTTCTATCCTTTCATGGTCACTATCTATGATCCTCTCCTCAAGGCCTGAAATTCTATCCTCAGCTTCATTTAAATGGTTTTGCCAGCTTTCAATACATTTTTTGTTTCTTCGATATCTCTTTGAATTTGTTTCATGGATTCTGCTTGCCTTCTACATTGTTCATTCAAAGTTTCAATCAATTTCCCATGATCCTGTATTTTTTTATCTTTTTCTTCCCTAGCTATGTTGAGCAAATTGTTGACTTAGGTGGTTATTTCTGTCTTTATGTAGACATTATTTCTAATTTGACTTCCTCTATAGCCTCATGGATCTGTTTCTTCATTTTCTATCTTTTCAGAGATTTATGGTGTATGACATTTTAATTCTTCTGTTTCACTCTCACCTGTTCTTACACTTGATGGACTAGATGTTTGAGATTGCATTTTGGTTTTTCATTTTGTCATTTTCACCTTCTGGGCCAATATCTGGTTATTTAATCACTATAGTCACAACTGTTGGCAGTGTGTTTCCTAGAGTCCTACTGTGTTGTGATGTTCACCCAATTGTTGGGTACATAGTGACTGGAACCTTCTGGGATCCTCTGTATGGGCAAGGGGCCACCAAGTCTCCCATCAAACCAGCACTGCCAGTCCACTGTAGTTCAAGTTCTGGGAGGGAGAGTGGGAGCCAAATGTTCACAGCAGTCCTTTGTCTAAGAGATGGGGAGGGTAGCCAAGGGCAGCGAGCAGAGCCAGGGTGGGTGCAGCAGTCCTCTGGGTCAGCACATGGGAAGAGCATGCCAGGTCACGGATGCAGCAATGGTCAGAGCCAGGGTGGTGTGTGGCAGTTGTTCCTGGGCCTGTGCATGTGGGGGGCACGCAGGGTTGCAGGTGTGGCTCAGTGGCCTGAGCTGGGGTGTAGTGCAGTGGTTGTCCTCCAGGCCTACGTGCATAGGTGGTGCGCAGGGGTGCAGGTGTGGTTCAGTGGCCCGAGCCACGGTGGAGCATGGCAGTTCTAGAAGATAGATTCTCAAAGTAAACCACTTTAATTAATTCTGATGTATTTTGATGGCAATGATTCATGTGAACTAATCCATTATTTTTAAAGAAATCTTTTGTTTATACTTCTATTTACTAATGAGACTATTTAGCTACCAAGTATAATGTGTAACAGAAAATAACTACTTAAATATCCTTGATAAGGAAAGAATAATCACATTATAAAATCAGGTCTGGATTTATTTTTTTCTGAATTTGAAGTATTATAATGCATGCAAAATTGAAACAGAAATAATATTTAACAGTGAGCTGGTGCCCACAAATTCTTCGTCTGATTAATTCACAGCCTGGCAATCATCATATGACTCAGATTTTATCTGTAAAAAGACAAGACTGAGACTAAATTGTTATAAATTTCCTTCCAGCTCAAAAAGTCTCCAACTTTGTGCACATATGGCACTAAATTTTAAAGCACATATGCCTCCTGTGAAGTAACATAAAGTGAATAAGCACACGGAAATGATGCTGTGATTAAATTTACTGAGAGTTAAAAGTCATAGCATATTAGTTTTATATAAGATAAATGTCCCTAATGAATCAAACTTGACGGATCTATCAGTACGCACTTGTTTGACAGAGCACAAGGACTGTGAAATTGCTGATTCTGTCCTACTGATTCTTGTTCTATGGGTCACACATATAGAAAGTGGGTGTGGTTAATAAGTTTCTCATTAGTACATATCAGCTTATAAAAGAAAAAAGAATTCTTTGACATTGCAAGGAACTATGAGGTTCTTAATGAATATAGCTGCTACAGCATCCATGCAAAATAGCATTGCCTCCTGCCTTAGCATGAAAGTGTTTGAATTGGTTCTAAATGAAGTAAAGCAGTAGACTGAAGAGACATCTGATCATTTCTACCTTTTAGTTAGTTTACCACTGGCCAGATGTTTTGGGAAATACTTTCTTTGAAACTGACAGCCTGGTTGAATCTATCTCTGCATTATAAGGCTGCTAAACAAGCTTTGCCCTATGCATTTCAAGTGTGATGACCACTTTTAAATATGATGAGAGGGAGAGGATCTAGAAATTAGCTCAGTGACACAAGCTCCTGCCTGGTAAGTGTTAGGTCATGTGTTCAACTCCCAGTACCAAAAAAAAATTTTTTTTTCAGAATCAGATTTATCCTTAGTGGAAATACACATGTATCTACTGTACTAGTTTTCTTATTTCTGTGACACAATGACATATAACCACAATTTATGTGAGAAAAGATTTAAATTGGTCATAATTTAAAACTACAATTGGATGATTCCGAGGTAGAAACATGGTAGAAGGGGAAGGAGAGGCAGAGCTGCTCAATTCCATGGCAGCTGGGAACAAAGAAACAATGCCAAACAAGGGTGAAAGAGCAGCGATGATACCCATGGTCCCCTTCTTCACCCATGTAGTAAACACCCAAAAGTGTACTGATTAATCCTCTGGATAGATCACAAAATCAATGAGGTCAATTCTATTGAGGGAGGGTTGAAATCATTTTAACTTTTTTTTTCCTATGAGTAGATGTTTGTACCATGTAATGGTTACATTTCTAGTGTGGAGTTGATACACGTCCATTCCATATTTATCTTAACCATCACAAGCCCTAATAAGTGCTGCAATTCTTTTACATGTGATAGATGAAAAAGGTTAACCAAGGGCATCTAGGAGTCATGAAAATCTAAGAAAACTTTTGCAAATTGTCCAAAGATAATACAAAGCAGTGTTTGTATACACAACAAAAATCATATTAAAGTATAAAAAAATAACATTTATTAACATATATTATGTACTAGCCATGAACTATGGGATACTTCTCAAAACAAATAGTAATGTTTGTAATTATGATGAATGTTCAGCAACCCTTCACAGATGGTGCTGGTCAAATGAGAAAACATACACAAAATAAGACAGCATAAACCAGAATTTTAAAATCTTGGTATTACTGATTTTTTTTTTTAATATGGGAATCAAACTTACGACCATGCGCTTGAAAGGCAGGAGTTTATGCCACTGAGCTAAATCCCTGGCTCCAGTATTACTGATATTTAAAGCCAGAAAATTCATTGTGGGAGATACCTGCCTGGTTCAATGTATGATGTTTCAAAAAATCTCTGGCCCCAAAGCATTACATAATAATAATTTTAGAACTTCTAAGTGGTAAAATCCCCAAATGGCTTCAAACTGGCAAATGTCATGAAAAAGGCATAATCTCCCTCAGGTAAAAATGGTTGGCCTAATATTTTTGTTAAATGACCTAGAATTTCATAAGAAGCTTTTTGCATCTTGTATTTCAATTAAACAATGAGGTGTGGCTAATCTGACAGTAGTGGTGTCACTAAAACTAAAACCTAGCAAAGCATATATTAGACTAGACTGGTATATTTGTTTTTGTTGTTGCTTGTCCTAAGCGCTAACATTGTAATTGAGAGTGGTATTTTTATGTATTTTGAGTTTACTTTTGTTTTGACACCTTCCATAAAAGCAGTGCTGTGTAAAGCCTTTGAATTTCAGATCAGTAACTCTCACTTGCATACCTAACAGATTGGTACAATATACAATGTAGGGTGGTTCATTTCACACTTAAGGAAGCATAGCTTACATGAGGAGAAGAGAGGGGAGGGGCAGGCCACATCGTTATTCTAAGGTAAACAGTATCAATCTTCCCTCAGCAGAGCTACCCAATAGGGCAAATAAAGGTATTGGTAAAAAAGTAAACAATAACTGTCCATTACTGAGTTTTGTAAGCCTTTGGCAAAGCAGTAAACTCTCTGGCACCTTTGGCAAACACTGCTTTCCTTCACTCCAGAACTGAGTGTTAGAAGTTATGAGTTTTAATATATACACACACCAGGGAGTGAAAACAGAAGGAGATAGCTTATCAAATATAGGTGGAGAATTGCTTAAAATGGGTTACCTGAAAATCGCTGTTGTGTCTAGGCTTGTTATCCCTCTTGATAAGGTGACTTAATAGCTCATATAATAATGGTCTAAAAGAGGATATAAAATGAAAAATGCAATTTGGTAGATGCTACTAAAAATTCTTCCGTGTAGTGACAACCTGATGAGGATAAGCTGTGAAAATCCCTCATAAAGATATGGAAAGAGAAAGGGGGCTCAGAAATAGCCTAGAAACTTCTATGACTATAATTTTTGTGTAGTATATTTAAGTGGGACTCTAAACAATTCTTATGAAATAATAATGATTTATCTACTTTCATTTTGGAAGAGAGCTAAAGCGACGGTTAGAATTTGAAGCCTAAGATTTTCAATGACAGAAAACATCAAGTATGTTTTTTTAAAAAATAAAACATACTACCATACCAAAACAATAATCAAATATAACATCCTCTCAATCGCCAACTGAATTACGGTAAATCTAAATCTTATTTTTATGACTATGCCTTGAAAAATAATACAGAAGTATTTTTGCATTATGTAATATATATGATCAAAGAGTTTGAGTGCCTATATAAAAATAACTATAAAAAGAAAATTTCCATCTGCAAAGCAGGATATAGTCATCATTTATGAAGCCATAAAATGCAATTATGTTACATATGAACTTTTTAAACAAGGGCTAGAATTTTAAAAACTAGCAAATACCTTTTATAGCTTGGAAGAGATAACCAGAAAAGAATATTAGCTCTTATAATGCACAAAACATATCATATAGCTTGGAAAATGCCCTGATGTAATAGACATCAAACATCTTTATTTGTTGAATTGGTACTATAAGGTCCTTATATTTGAACTAGTCATGATCACATTGCATTTCATATCAGGGAGAATTGTGCCTTTCCAGCAAGAATATATACATGTTAAATTAAAAAAAGAAATACACACGATAGCTGGACAAATTATAAAAGGTAAAGCAAATAGGGGGATGCTTTGTGATTGTTTACATGAGAACTTGATTGTACTCATGTAAGTTATTGCATAATTGCAAATTCTTTCCTATTTCACACTTGCACCATTTAGGAGTCAATTTTTCCTAAAGAAGTCTGAGCTTTTCTGTAAGACTTGCTTTTGCCTGTGGGTTAATAAAAACATATGACAGATGAAAAATGCTTTGCATTAGGGATTGTGCTATTTTCTTATGCTTGAAATACTTTCATTACCATGAAACAAAACCTGCTGTAAGAAGACAGTGCCTCCACCACAGAAGCAATGCCAAGAACAACCAACCATCACAAGACATGTGAGCCCACAATAAACATGCCAAACCTAATGAGTGTCCAATGGCAAACAATCAGGTCCTATAGAGATCAATCAAAGTGACCTAAGTCATAATGTTTCAGTCACCCTCAAAGACATGAATTGAATAGATCTTTCTCTCCCTCACCCTGTTTCCCTCCCCTTCCCCCCTTTTCCTTCCTCTTTTTCTTGGTCCTTTCTTTTTTCTTCCTTCTAATAAGTTTTGGTTTTTCTATTCCACAAAAGTTGGGTTTTTTTTTAAAAAAAAACTTTCTGCAACTAGGAACAAAGATATTTTTACTGTCTTAATTACATTCTTATTGAAGGGACATAATACCTGATACTCAAATACCTGATAGATACCACAGCTTCAAGGGGGAGAGTTTTATTTTGTTTCATGTTTTCAGTTTATAGCCAGCTGGTTCCCAGACCAAAAAGTATGGTTGAAGAATTTGGTAGATACAATCTGATCACCTCATGGCAATCCAGAAATCAGAGGGGAGAGAGAGGATTCCAGTGACTCACCTCTACCAAGCAGACTCCACCTCCTAACAGTAAGTCAGATGGAGCTGCATAGTATGATCATACTCCAAAAATAAGAGGAAGCTCTTGGAAAATATCTAGATATAAAGCATAGCATTTGAATTAGATTCAAAGTGTTCCATAGATATTGTGAAAGGGGATGAAACTACTCAAAAAGGAAGAACAACTTGGATAAGGAAAAGAGAAAAATTAAGAGAATACACACACACACGCAGACACAGAGAACCAAGGTAGTTAAGATAATTGTACTATTGATCCTATTAGTTCAGGGAAGGAAACTGTGATTGCTTTCATTGTTTGATCCGTTTTGCATGCTTGTATCTTGCAATTTGAGCAACTATTTTGAAGATAACAATTTGCAATACAGTGACTATTGTTAATTTCCTATCAACTTGTTTCAAAATCCCATATTGATTCTACTGTTTTGTTTTGTTTTGTTTTGTTTTTATTGTTTTGTTTTCTCTTAACTTTTCTAAAATAAAAAGTTCAAATTTTACTTCATGGAAAGATTTACATCTTCTTGAAAGCAAACGCCTTGGAACTCTGTTGCAAAACTAGTGATAAAATGGACATGAGTGTGCTTCAAATCGTTAAAAGTAATTTCAGGGACCAGATAATATAAACTCAATTTTACCTGCTCCTTTCCTCTAAATGCAATCAGATACTCTGTGTGTAATTTAACAAAGATGAAAACCAAACTCTGCAAAATTGAAAAGTTTAAATTGGATGGGAAAGGAACCTCCAGATCTGAAGAATGACATTCGAAGGAATTTCTTGGATTTTCTTTTTCTACTTCATATGTCTTAGAATGATCAGAGAAAGTTTCAGTCTGGAGTGGCCAACAATCTCACTTGCTTTGGATGAGAAAAGGTCATGAAAAAGTAGCCTTCTTATGCTTCCCTATAGGCATCAGCAGAAATAGGATGTGAGAGCCACTGGCTATGGGTCTCGGGAGAACAGACGAGGAGGAATGTGCTCCTTTACGAGTGCAGCATCTTTACACAGTGGCCAGTGAAACCATGTTCCATCACCAGTGTGACACACGCAGTACTTTAGTGGGAGTTCACATAGAGCCTGAAAGACGAGGCAGAATACATTAGCACTGAAAAGATCAGAAGGCTCACTTTCCATTGGAATACAACCTAGAAAAGTAGGTTACAACCTACGTACTAATCCTAAACGGAAAGTTTCACTAAAATTTAAAAAAACAATAGCTTTTTTAAATATAAAATGTCCAAAACACAATAAATAACCACTCATACCAAGAACTAACAGTCATAATTTTAAAAGAAACTTATCATGCAATTACAATACTGATACGAATTGGAGAAGAAAAGTGACAAGAACATCAATATATGTATCATGAAATAGTTTAGCAACTATTGGAAGTCCCTCAAACAAATGCAAAAAAAAATAGGAAACATTAGTTTTTTTAAAAATGGGAATTATTATAAAGAACCAAACAAATTGATCAGAAAAATACACTAATGGAATTTTTGTTTTCTCTTTTTGAGACAAGGTCTCACTATGCAGTTCAGGGTGGCCTTGAGCTCATTTTGTAGCCCAGCTGACCTCGAACTCCCAGTGATCTTTCTGCCTCAGCCTGCTGGAATTACCATGCCTGGCTAATGGAAATTCTAAAAAAAATTTTTTTTTTTTTTTTGTACCGGGGATCAAATTCACGACCTCGTGCTTGCCAGACAAGTGCTTACACCACTGAGCTAAATCTCCCACTCACTGGATATTCTTGATGGTAAGGCAGAATTTAAAGAAGATAAATAAAGAAACTTCAGAAAAGAACAGTGGAATTTAGTCAGTCTGAACTCCTTCTCACCATAGTCACATCCCCCCTCCTCGAATCAACAAAAATCTCTGAGAAGAGCCAAAATTCATACGATCGCAGTTTCAGAGAGAGAAAAGTATTTAGAACTGAAAAGATATTCTAAAAGGTAAAAACCAAAAATTTCCAAATTTGGTGAAATGCAAAAGTCTAAATTTTGTTTCTTTCAACAATTAACCAAACACAAAAAAAGATAAAAAAAAAAAAGAATTAAGACCAATATACAGTACCTCTGCCTTTGTGAAAAGTTTTTAAAAAGGTGCCAAATCAAATGAGCGAATAAATCATCTGAAATTAGGGACACTTCCAGTTATAACACTGTTTCATATGCTGAAAAAGACAGAATTGGGAATCATGACTTCTGTGTCTGGAAAAACTCAGGTATCAGTGGGAAATAAGTCTTCATCATTTTCAGATGAAGAAAACCCAAAAGAACTTGTTCCAAATGAACATACCTACCTTTAAAACATGTAAAGGAAGCTGTCCAAACAAATAGTAGAAGGAAAAATGGAACTTCAGAAAGGAGCAGAGAACAAAGGAGTGGTGAAATTAAATAGACTACGCTCTTGATGAGTGTCATATGATTTTGATGGCAGGAATAAAAATTATAACAATTCATCTTGCATTACTCACTGTATGCAAGGGAAATACTTAAAGCTATTATATTTTTGATTTCAGAAAATAAAGTACCTAAATGTGAGTTTTCGGTACTAAATAAGAATTTTCATTGTGGTTAAACAATGTTGTCAGCCGATTGTTAAAACTCATATTTGTCTATTTTTAAACCTAAAACTGTTGAAAACTAAGTGAAGAATATATAGTAGTACATTCAAAAGTACCATAAGTAAATTAAAATAGTACTAAAAAATAATTCCAAATAACATCTGTGAAAGGAAGACACAAAAAAAGCATAGGCAAGAAAAACAGAAAACAAACACAAACTGAACCATCAGATCTCCATAAAGTAAAATGCAATGCTAATGTGATTTTAAAAAAATTCAGTTGGTTGTGGGACAGAACTTGAATGTGGGCAGCTATTTCAGAACTCTTGAGTAAATTTGTGTTTATTTTGTTTAAATTTGTGACTTAAAGGGTATTAGGTCTCCCACCAGATGTTACTCATTTCACTAAGAATAATTCCTTATTGAGCCAAAGGTGAAATAGTCTCGATAGAAAATGTCCTAAGAAAGTTTCATTCCAAATACACAGATATTATTTATAGCTTCAGGGTAGGTACAGAGGTTTCTCTTCGCACTTCTTATCTGCGGGTTCAGTTCCCACTGATTGGGTGCAGGTCAAAATCTTTTTTTTTTTTTTAAATTGTGCTCATATTGAACAAATTCAGACTATTTTTGTTATTATTCTCTAAACAGTACAATACCATAACTACTTAGCATTTACAGTGTATTAGTTCTTATAAGTAATCTTGAGGTTAAAGTATACAGGAAGACATGCATAGGTCACTGTATGCATACATGTATATACATAGTTACCTACATATTTTATGTATTTATGGATATTTCAGTGATATTTTTGGAAGTATGAGAATACAAAAGAAAATGTGATGTGACAAGTGAGATTAACACAATGAGCATTGAGGGTGTGTGTGTGTGTGTGTGTGTGTGTGTTTTGTTTTGTTTTGTTCTTGATACTGGAGTTTGATCCCTGAACATTTATACTGAACTACAACCTTATACTTTTTTTTTTTTTTGAGACAGGGTGCTATGGATTAAGAACTGGTGGTCAACTTAATGCCAGTTGAATTAAATCAGCAGGGCACTGAGTATAGATGGCCCACCTGAGGAAAGTTGCCAGCATAAACAGAGACGTGGAGGAGAAGCTATACGTAGAGGCATTAAGGCATTGTGGGTTCTCCTACATGTTGCCGTTTGAGCTCTTAGGTTCTCCTGGAGGAGCTCTGGTCCTTACATTCAGCATTGCTTCCTGGCTCCAGAGGCGAAGACGTGTGCTGTTTAACCTCCAGGATGAACTCTTCAGCTGGCTTCCTGGCATGTACTCAACTGTGCTTGTCCTCGGAGGAGCTCAGGGCCTCTGTGTCACTGAGGATGGCTGTGGTGCTTTTCAGGACAGCCCTGGTGTTTGGTGTGAGTGTGACTTCTCGGCTCCAGTGCAGAACCCTCAATCTACCAGCACAGCTCCTTCACCCTGCTGGCATAGACTTTCTGGCTACCACCGCTGACCTTTGGGCCTTCCCAGCACAGATCCGTAAAAGAGACTGGCCTGAGTTCAGTGGGCTCTAGACCTCCATTTGGACTCGTAGGAGGTATTATCATGAGCTCTGGGTCTTCAACTGGACTTATGTGGGACATTGCTATGGGATTCAGGCCCTTGGCTGAATATTCTGTCTTTAGCATTGTGGACAGATTTCATGCACTTTGTGTTAACTCTGCATGACCATCATAAAACAATATTATAAACTCCATGTCCTGATTTTAATTGTTCTCCATATAACCCCTGACTACGACACAGGGTATTCCTATGTCACACAGTTAATAAATTGGCGTATTTTAAAGGTTAATAATACCAGTATCTGTAGGTTTGAGGACACAGGACTTTATTCCTGGGCTAGAGACAAAGTCTATCTATACTGTTATCCTGTAGGGAAATTTAGAACTATCAGTTAAGTTTCAGACAAGCAGGTCCCCTAACCGAACATTTTCACTGCTCATCTAACATAAAATAAAAAGCACTCCCAGTATCCACAGATGTACACTTCAGAACTGTGAACAAAATCAAACATTTTGAGAGAATTTAAATATGTGTAAAAAGGGCTTAGTATCATACTAAAGGATAATATATAATCTGCCAAAAAATATTATACATACTTCATGAAAAGAAAAACTTGCATAAATATTTTAATAATACATTTATTGAGATATCATAAGATTAAAACAAATTACCTTTGACCTCCACAATCACAAGCTCAAAGTGGTACCCATGAGCTTCCAGACATTTATTAGTACAGCAAACTGCTGTGCGGGTAAGCTTGGCCACTGAGATTGCTACACACGCATTTTCAGTTTCTTCTCTAAGGGCCCGCAGTGAAGAGCATTTTCTGATATCCAGCATCCTCCAGGGTGCTCCATATGAGGGCAACACCATCTGTTGAAGAAACATCTCACTATTTTTTTTCCTGAAGTATATACACATTATTTTTGATGGATTCTATAGTTTTAAAAGGAATGAAGCAGTATTTACCCTAATATAGAAACATACTTGAGTGAATGAAGCAAATTTCAGAGCCCATGCAACAATACACACTTTTTAAACACATTGAAATAATATATCTATTTGTAGATGCAGGTAGTTTCATAGATAATGTAATATATTCATAGGTAAATGTAAATACATAATTTATTTTAAAAATTATGATGGTTAGTAACTGTAAGGATAGGAAAATGAGCAAAGATTGAGGATAGCAGCTAAAGTTAGATTTTTGCCTTCCCTGTAATATTTTAATATATCGAAGGAGAATATATTAGTGGAAAATTTCATATTAAAACACTAAAAATTATGTTCCCAATGACCCAGTTTTTAAATATGTTCAAGCACAATACAAATTTTACAGAGCCAAAGACAATCTTTAAAGTCTGAAATAGAAGCTGGCTGCATGAACCTCTTTGAGTACTGTATTTTATATCCCTCGCTGTTTTCAAGACACAATTGTCTTGACAGCCGACTTCCAGGAGGCCAAACCTAGCACTCAGGTTGTTTTCAGGAAGGCCCTTTCTTGCCTCTAGTCATGCTCTGGGCACAGTTCATGAGGCCAGCACAGAAAAGTAGTACAGAGAATCTGTTGGCAAGAAGACAGAAATAGGGCACTGAGTCAGAGGTCAGAAAAGCAGGTAAATGTAGTTTATGAATGAACTCAAAGTGACAGGCTGCCAGAAAGTCTGAGCTGCCTGTTATAGAGCAGACACACAGCAAGGCTCAGATATGGAGAGCAGTGCACCCATAGCAGCTCGCAAATGCGCCACACTGCCCAGGCACTGTGAGACAGCCACCCAGAGGACAAATCGTGCAAGGTTATTACAAGTTCATTAGAGTCATATGACCCGGTTTTCCAATTTAGTGAAAACTGTTAGGATTTTCACTCTAAACTGAATGATCGGAATATATATATATACAGCCCTGTTATTGCTTTAAGACTCCTATTACACAATGTTTAGACTTCTAGTTCTCCTTTCCAGGTCTCTTATATTTTTTATGACTATGTCTTTCCTTTATTTTTCTGTTTTCTAATTCATCCTACTTATCCTGTCCATTTTGTATTTTGATCTATATATTCAAAACCTTTGCATGGTTCTGTTTTTTTTTTCTTCTTTGTCTCCACCTAGGTTTCATATTGAATAAAGTTTCTTTCTTTCTTTCTTTCTTTCTTTCTTTCTTTCTTTCTTTCTTTCTTTCTTTCTTTCTTTGTTTCTACAGGATCTCACTATCTGTCCCAGGCTGGCCTTGAACTCACAGCCATCCTCCTTAGTCAGCTTCTTGAATGTTGGGATTACAGGTTTATGCCCAATGCCTAGAAAACACAGCACCATATTACTCTGAAGACATTATTTTTAATTACTTTAAGTCTTGTTCGCATATCTTTGTTTACATGTGTGAAATAGGTATTGGTCTCTCTCTTATGGAGTCAACATTATGCAGGTGTTGGGAAGAAATCATGTTTGCATTAGTTGTTGACATTTCCTGTTAGACCACTCTTTCGTGCTTTGCACAACTCATTACCTCCAAAGATCACCTGAATTTCTCTTATGAGAGTGAGAATAGTCACAATGTAGAATTAGCCAGTGTTCTGTACTCTTGTTAATTCTTTATAGGTATTCATTGCCAAATTGCCACATACACTGCCACATATACTGACTCAAGTCTCTGACATTAACTTGCCTCGACTGCTAGATTTTGGAAAGAAGTATATAGGTGTCTGCTGTCCGTGCCAGAAGGCCTGTCAACACAATTTTGAACCACCAAGCTGTTCCAATAATACAGAAAATTGCTCCTGGATTTCCTCTTTCTCTTTTCCTACACAGGAGCAGTGTACTTTCTGAAGTAGTGATATTACTGTATCTTTTTGGTAGCAAATCCATCAGTTTCTATTGCCATTAACTACTCAGTTTCTGTCTACCAATAATTACTCAGTATTTTTTTCTTTTTTTAAATAAACATTATTCATAAAGTTAGTATGCCATGTACCTGCCATAGGTTATTTTGCTACCTTGAAATGGGAATCTGTTTTCTAAATTCAATTGATTTTTAGAGTCAAAAGCGAGGACAACTGGGGTCTCAGCCCTTAATAGTGGTGACTTTTCTAGGGTTTGTTTAAAGTACTTGAAATTATGAATTGAAAAATTTAATAAACATAATTTACTCAGCAATTTCACTTCTGGGAATTTGACCAATATTGTTAATGATATCATTAAATAAGATGCTTAGTTAAGGACATTTATTGTATTATTAGTTGAAATAGCAAAATGCTTGGATGTTCTTCAAAATGACTCACTATATTTTGGTTCATTTTTGCTACGAAGTGTTAAGCAGCTATTGTAAAGTATTAGGAAAACGTGATTTCCAGGTGTTTCCATGACTTACCTTTGTGAAAATATCAAGAAATTGAGTGGTCTGTGAAAGACTGAATATACACTGAACAATAGCCATGCATATGTATTTTATCCTGCATGCATGCACAGTAAATAATCTTTGTTTGCTCTAATTTGGCCTGTGTTTATTTCTAGGTATTTAAAGTACAATATAATTTGTAAAAATAAGTAGCACACATAAAATGATATATGTTTAAATAAACCACAAAAAGGCTACATATACAAATCTGTTATAAATGATTCCATCAGGAATATCTGAGAGCATCTATTCGTTTTATAAAAATTCATAAAATAATCTATCTTAATCTTCCCATTCATATATATAACTTTTTTCACATAACTCTGATTTGCAATAATTTTGCTTAAAACAATTAGATTTTGTTTTAAATATGCTGTATATTTGGTATTCCGTGTGACTATTTTTGGAGTCAGATCTAACAATTGCTGTGTTATGTGAAAAGGAGTTAAAAACTGAAAGTCTTTAAAATTACTAGAAAATAATTTATTTTCTAAGTACAAATATTTAGCTTAGTGGGAAAAATTTTTAAATGCTTTCCTGCTGCTCTTTTCAATATTCAGTCAATGTTTTATTCTCAAGTTAGCCTTGGAAATTCTCTAAAATACACAACAGTTTTATCTTAAGTATTGCTATATCCAGAGGAACAAAGAATTTTTCTTATCAGTCCCTTCCTGCTGGACTTTCTAATGCATTTGATTCCCAGCTATTAACCCAGGAGGCCTATGTTCACAGTCTTTCTGTGCCTCTTAAGGCCTTACAGGTTTAGTCCTTCGTAGACCTTCTTATAAAGATTATTTGGGTTTTATTTATTTATTTATTTATGCACTGAACAATGTTTGACAACATTCCTGTGACTTGTGGCTAAAAGATGACTAGAAGATCAACCAGTGAAATCACTGAAGATTTCAACTATTCCCTGGAAATTCTTGTTTCTTAGGGGCGAAACTACCACAGAAATAAGAAGATTGAATAGTTTCTTGCATTTTGTAGTCTTTTGTTAAGAAAGAGTAGAAAGAAGACCTAAAGTTAAGTCAAACAGTAATCATTAAATCACTCCCATACGTCTTGATAAATTAAGAACATGTAATTATAACAAAATACTTGTCATTAATTAAAAATATTTCAGTTTTTAATGAGTTATTTAGGGATATTCATAATTTATGCCCTTTCCAAAACCATTTAGCATCTATATGGGCAACAGAAAATACTTTAAAGAGAAGTAAAAAAAAAGATATAAACTGCCATTTTTCTTCCTTCTTCCAAATTAAGAAGAATTATTTTTATAAATAAAATCAGACCAGATCTACAGGATTTTTGAACTTTCTTAATTCAAACATTTGCTTAAGATTTTGTAGCCACTTTGGGTAGAGAGAAGCTTAATTAATAAATAACTCTTTAGTGCTCAAGATTCTACTTGTCTCTATGGAGATATGAGGCTATATGTCCTCCATTAAGAATCTAGGAAACTCGCTTTGCCACAAAATTCTAGTTACTTTTACCTCTTTTTCAAAACAGAAAAAGAAAAGAAGAAGGAAAATGGATTAAGAAATCTGCATGAAATCCTGTTATAACTCTTTACAGTGACTCTGTTGGATTCCAATACTCAGAAATGTGTAATTTAGAGCTGTATCTTCTATTTTTGTCCTTCCTTCCTCTCTTTCTTTAACAATCTGTTTTGATTTGTTGCTATTTATGATGATGGTGGGGACATAAAAAGTAGTTGCTTGAATTGAAGGTGTTGCATCGATTCTGAATTTATCTTGTATTTGATTCTATTCCAATTAAATTGATGTATTTTATTTTGATGTAGTCAATTACCATGGTAACTGGGCACTCATCTAAAATGAAAGATAAAGATGGAGTATTTACTGAATATAAGTAATTACCATGATGAGATACAGTCTGATTAAAAATTAATGTTTAAGAAAATAGCCATATATATCTTTTATAATAAAACTATTATACTTACATTATTATCTAATTGTGGTAGATTGACAACTATTGGTCAGCTTGTATCAACCAGCAGAACTGCACCTGCAGGGTTCTGGATGTGGCCGACCTGAGGACTGTTGCCAACATGAAAGGGAGAACCAGAGGAGGAGAAGAGCAATGTTGTTGGTTCTCAGTGGTGGTGTTGGTTCCCCTTGTTGTTGGGCTTCCTGTTGCCATTGATTCTCCTGGAGAAGCCTGTTGATCTCTCCTGATATGAACCTGGCTGTTCTCACCATCAGAGGAGCTCAGTACTTCGTTGTCACTAAGAATGGCTGCAGTTCATTTTGGGGGAGCTCTGGACCTTATCTTCCCAATTTCTGGCTCCAGAGGGGAAGATGGTGTGCTGTTCAATCTCTTGGAGAAGCTTGTCACTCTGGTTTCCTTATATGAACTTGGCTGTTGTCATCATCAGAGGAAGTCAGGACCTCATTGTCGCTGAAGATGGCTGTGGTAAGTTTTGGAGGGAGCTCTGGTCCTTATTTTGAGCATTGCTTCCTGGCTCCAGTGCAGAACCCTCAGCCTACTGGCATAGATCCTTTATCCCCCTGGCACAGACTTTCTAGCCTCCACTGCTGACCTTTGGACCTTCCCAGTACAGATCTATGAAACTGACTGTATAAGACATTGTTGTGGGCTCTAGATTTTCAGCTAGACTCATGCAGGACATAGCCAAGGGATCCAGACCCTCAACTAAATCCCTGGGGGTCTTTAGTTTATGGGTTGATTTCCTGCACTTTTCATGTTTAGCTCTTTGGATGACTATAATAAAATAATACAATAAATCATGTGCCCTACATGTAATCATTTTCCTTAAAACCCCTAACTACAGCACTAATCAATATTAATGCCCATTTTCATTTAGCTAGATCAGTGCATTAGTTTTGATGTAAGATGTTTCCTAATTTTAAAAACAATATATATTATATTATCATAAAATCTTGGAAAATATAGAATACATAAAGAAAAACAAATACCAATATTTTCCTTATGCAATGATAACTGTGGCCAAGATTTTGAAATATCTCCTAGCTTTCAGAAGTAGATTAATTCTTACAGAGTTATTTGTTAGAAGAGAAAATTATTCTGAAAGAATGGCAAATCAAGTTGAAGATATGGTTGAGAAAAAAGAGGGAGAAAAAAATTGAATAAGATTTACATTTATTTATTTCATTGAAGAAAGATTCCAAAAGCATGTATCAGAACTATTCACTGCAGATAACCAATCCCTGAAAGCAACTTTATGTGAATAATTAACATTTTGTCTGTAGAACATTGGGACATTTAATGACATTCTTATGCAACTACTCAATGATGTTACCATCAGGGATATTTACACATTAGCACTCTCTAACACATTAAATATTTTTAAAGCTGAATTCTTACCTCATGCTGCCAACCAGACTGGTAGAGCCCATGACTTACTAATGGGCTAAAAAACATACATACAAAGGTCAGATGACACTTATTTCTTTTGTCAAGAAATCAGATATTCTCTTTGAATCTTCTCAACAGTCTTCTCCTTTAATTTTTATTAAGTTAAAGTTACATTTACTTTTTATTAGAAATTTTATTAAGTTAAAGTTACATTTGCTTTTTATTAGAAATTTACTTATTATTGACCGAGTCTCAGTCTTCTTGTATAATGAAAGCTAAGAAACTGAATATTAACTTCAGGTCTTATTGTGTTATTCTTTTTGTTTCTGTGGTTGTTGTTTTTCAAGTCTGCCTAATGGACAAGGGAAAAGGGCTTAGAACTGTATGAATATGCTCAAACGACTGTAACAAAACCCCACAGACAGGTAGAATAAACCATAGATATGTACTGTCTTAGTGTTCTGGAGGGTAAATTGAAAACAAAGCATCAGCAGAATTGATTTTTTCTGAGAACTGAGAGCAAAGGATATGTCCCAGGGTGCCATGAGCAAAGGACGTGTCCCAGGATTTTTTCTTTGGCTTACAAATGGTCAACTTGTCTCTTTCTCTTCACTTCGTTATTTTTTTCTGTTTT
The DNA here is from genome assembly GCA_004027455.1 of Hydrochoerus hydrochaeris. Classification (NCBI taxonomy): domain Eukaryota; kingdom Metazoa; phylum Chordata; class Mammalia; order Rodentia; family Hydrochaeridae; genus Hydrochoerus; species Hydrochoerus hydrochaeris. The sequence continues at coordinate 377,369 of PVLA01000783.1, forward strand.
TAAGTCTATATCCACATTTCTTCTCTTCACAAGGAAACTAGTCAAATGGGCTCAGAAACCCCCTAATAATCTCACTTTAGATTTATTACTTCTGCAAAGAAGCTATCTCCAAATCAGTTCACATTATGAGACATCAGGGTTAAGATTTCAGCATAGGGTTCAGTTTAAAAATCTTGTGGGGACTAAGTTCAATTCATAATCCCAAAGGCTTGTGGTGGCAAGTGTAGGGTACGTTATAGTGATATCTTTATGAAGACCACTGACTCAGACATAACTACATTTTGTTTTTGTCTCTTTAAAATAAAGATTCTCCATAGATAACTTGACACAGCTAAATAAGATACTTTCCAATCATTTGAGATTGTTTCTTAATGATATAAACAAAACTCACTGGAAAGCATTCAATAATTAATTATAAATGCTTCATTTGAATACTTATTGATCAAGAAAATCATGTTCAATATCCTAATGTGCCTATCATACTTTCTGAATATTGTCCAAGTGGCAATACTTTGATTAATGGAGGTTGAAAGAAGAAATAAAATTGGAAAATTTCTTTGTTATTCAGGAAAACTTCTTAGCTTAAAAAGATGTGAATATCTATAATCTATAAACAGATAGTAAGTGCTATATGGGATTTAACAAATATAGATTTTATCAAGAGACTTGTTTATTATATATATTGAGTAAATTAAATATTTCTTTTCAAGGGAAACACAATAACAAATGTTTAAAAATAATTTATTGAATCAAAATTTACATAATGTAAATTTAAACTATTTTAAAGTAAACAATTGATTGTCTTATAGTCTATGCATAATATTGTGCATCCACTGCTTTTATCTTGTTTGAGCACCTGTCTTCAGTTCAGTATATGCCTAATAGTAAAATCATGAGGTCATACAATAATTACGTTTAACTTTTTGAGGAGCTGCCGAAATATTTTCCAGTGTCTGAACCTCTTTTGCATTCCCACAGGAATGTACAAGGTTCTAATTTGTCTATACCCCTAGCAACAGTTGCTATTGCCTGTTTATATCATACCATCTTTGCTGCCATTATTATTATTACCGCTCCATTGGATGAGGTATGGTATCTCATTATGGTTTTTGTGTACATTTGTGTATCAATTTTGCAGAAATGTTTACCAAGGCAGTTCCGAGTTTTTTAATTGGGCTAATTATCTTTTTATTGTTGAATTGGAAGTAGGCATTACATATTCTGGATGTTAACCTTTATCAGACACATGATATGCAAATATTTTTCCCATTCCACAGATTTTTGATGTTCTTAGATGCACAAAACTTATGATTTAGATAAAGTTCAATTTATCCAGTATTCATTGCATTGCTCATTCTTTTGATGCACATGTTTTTCGTTTTGTGCTGGAGGTGGAACCCAGAGCCTTGTGAATATTAGGCAAATACTCTATAATTAAGCTATGCCACAGCTCATAAATGAGTATTTTCTAATGCTATACATACTACACACATGCTATACATACTACACACAGTTACTACATTTTCTTGAGATAAGCTTTCAAGAATGTCAAGATGCATAATCCTTTTTAAAATTTTTCTTGAATGGACATAGATTTCACTAAATAAAACAAATACATACCATTGTTACTTTAATTACAACTTATTAATCAAAATAAAATAGAGGAAGGATATATTATCTTTCCCTATGGCACATTATAACCTGAGATATAAGATTCTCTTATCTGTTTATTAATCAAATATTTTGAGTACCTATAATATAATGTTTTAGAAAATAGACATGTTGATGGAAAAAATAGACAGTTTTCTGCCTTTGCTGAGCTTATATTTTGGTGCACAAGTGTAAATGAATGAAATAAATATAAATAAATAATTCCAGATTTTAGCAAGTACTAGTACAAAGAGAAGATTAATGGCATACCCAGGAAGCTATTCTAACTTGAGTGGTAGAGAAAGGGCTATCAAAGATGTGACAATTGCACTAATACGAATCCAAATGAGTGACTTAAGAGGGAACATTTTAGAATGAGTAAACCACAACTGTAATGATCCTGAAGCATAAATGAGTGTTAAGTTTTCTAATGATGTGCAAAAGGACTTCTGTACCTCATATCAGACATGATGTTTATCTATAAGACAATGGTAGGCATAGCAAGTAGAAAGAAAATATCTGTTTTTGATCTCTGTAGTTATTCAATAATCACAGACTGGGCATGAAATTTGCCATTAAACACTGTGATACTTATCAAGGGCTAAAGAGAACATTTAGTGGATCTGAGATCAGAGACATAAAAGATATATCACACTTACCTCCATAGAATTTATTATAGGAAGGAATTCCTAAACACTCAGTCAATCATAGTACAAGACAGATGAAAAGTCAACTAAATATAAAGGGGCTGAATCAGGGAAGCTTGTAATCTTGTACTTGAAGTATAAGTAGGATTTCTATCATTGTGCAAAAGCATCTCAATGAAAGAAAAATGAAGGCACAGAGATAAGAATAAATAAGACATGTGGGAACTGAAGTAGTATATAGTAGATCAGAAATATGCGCAGGAAATATAGTGGTACTAGAGCTAGAATTTATGTTTTGTGCCTTTTAATATAAAAACTCATGAGCAGTCACTTACTATTTTCCAGATAGAACCCAATTCTGAACACAAGTTTACTTGAAAAAGACCGAAGTGTTGAGGATCCAGACCTAGTCTACTCATGTATCTGAAACAAGGTGGTTGGCTTGGCACAAACTCCAGCCAATAGGATTTCAAGTCTCTTAAACTCTATGCCCAGGAGGAACCATTGTTTTTTGGAAGAACTCTGTTGTGTTTAGATTTGCCTAACTTGGAGTATGGTTTCTTTTCTATAAATGCTATAATTCATTTATTAGGCTAAGTCAAATAAAACATACCTGCAACTAGAAGAATTCTAATGCAGTTCCCAAGATTCCCTCCACTCTGCAACCCTGTGCAAAATAGGGTCAAAGGATTTGTTAATTAAAATTAGACTTGTGAGGACTACAGCTTTTAGAGGACACCTCTAATTTTTAAAAATTCTTATTCATTGAATGTACCTCAAACTTACAAATTATGAATACAATGAGACAATTTCTTACTTGACTATGTTGCATAGCAAGTGGTGATACTGTAATCATTCCTGTGATTGTGTCCTGTTATTCCATTGTATATAAATAAAGAGAGAAGCTATCCATGTTGCCTACAAAGGCCACGGTGAGGACCTGAGCGTAGAACCCAGCTGACTGTTAGAAAGAACGTGAGGATCATGGTTCAGAGCCACAGTGTCATGAATCCTGGCAACAGCTGGAGTAAACTTGGAAGAGGATCCTAGGCCTCAGGATAGAGAGCAGTGTTGGAAGAGACTTGATTTCAGCCATGCGGTTGTGGATCCAATGTCATATGTCGATTTCTTAGTTTCTGCAGAAAGACCAGAGTCTTCTTTCCCTCAACATATTTGAAGTGTGATAAAAATATATAATATGAATGTTTAAATTTTAAAAATTATTACAGAAAAGACATACTGTCATTAATCTCCATCAAACTACTCCGCCTTGCTTCAAACACATTTCATTGTTCTTGCCACTTTCTGAAGCAATTCTGGAAGTTCTCTCATGTCTTTCCGCGCTGATACTGTAAATGCAGCTTCTGAGTGCCAGCCAGCAAAAAGGCCGGCTTGCGAAAACATTACCGTGTGTCCTCACCCACCTGATTTAGCAGATCTGACACCATGCAACTTCACATTCTTCCCCAAAGTCAAAAGGACCATGAAAGATAAGTGTTTTGAATTAATTCATAACATCAAGGCAGCCATGACAGTGTAATTAAAGACAGTTACAAAAGATTTCTAAAATTTTGTCAGAAGGCAGTACAAACAATAAGACAGGAGTATTTGAAGATGGGGAATATTTTAAGGAAGATAAATACCAATATATCTTTTATTGTAATAATTTTTCCAAAAATTTAAATTTTATTTAGTTTTCAATCATACCTTATATGGTGGGGAATTTCTAAATCTAGATACGTTCCAATGCTGTTATTTATGAATTTCACTTTCCCTTACCCTGAAATTCTTATGGTAAAATCTTAACTGCCAGTACCTCAGAATGTAACTATAATTTGGTCATGAAAGAGGCAAGGAAGTTAAAATGGGGTTAGAAAGATGGGTACTAATCCCATAATATAGTACCCACATAAATTAGGACACAGACATCCCAATGGGCAAGACCATGTAAAGAATCAGTGAATAGACAACCATCTCTATGCTGTGGAGAGATTTTGAAAGAAACCAATCCTCCTAGCACCTAGATCTTATACATTAATCCTCCATAATCATAAGAAAATAAATTTGTCTCCTTTAAGTCACACAGTCTGAAATCTTTTGTAATGGCAGACCTAACAAAATAATTCACTGGGAAGAATATAACAGTGATCTTCCCCACCATCCATACTAGAGATGAGTTTCAAGACCTAAAATGTTAAGTAACTGGATCAGCCTCATATAACTCCTCTCATGAAAATGAAAACACCGCCAGGAGTGGTAGTGAATGCCTTTAATCCCAGCACTTGGGAGGTTAAGACAGGAGGATTGCTGAGAGTTCAAAGCAAGCCAAGAAAGCATAGTGAGTTCAAGGTCAGCCTGAACTACACAGTGAGACTCTGTTATGGATTAAAAACCGGTGGTCAACTTAACGCCAGCTGAATTAAATCATCAGGGTGTTGAGTGTAGATGTTCTGCCTGAGGAAAGTTGCCAGCGTAAGTAGAGTCGTGGAGAAGGAGAAAGGAGCTGGTAAGGTGTTGAGGCCTTGTGGATTCTCCTACGTGTTACTCTTTGAACCGTTGGTTCTCCTGGAGAAGCTCTGTTCCCCACATCGATTGCTTCCTAGCTCTGGAGGGGAAGACGTGTGCTGTTTAATCTCCAGGATGAACACATCACTCCGGCTTCCTGAATGTACTTGACTGTGCTTCGGAGGAGCTCGGGGCCTTTGTGTCGCTGAGGATGGCTGTGGTGCTTTTCAGGACAGCCCTGGTGTTTGCTGTGAGTGTGACTTCTTGGCTCCAGCGTACAACCCTCAACCTACCAGCAAAGCTCCTTCACCCCGCTGGCATAGACTTTCTGGCTTCCACCGCTGACCTTTGGGCCTTCCCAGTACACATCCGTAAAAGAGACTGACCTGAGTCCTTCTGTGGGCTCTAGACCTCCATTTGGACTCATGGGAGGTTGTCATGAGCTCGGGGTCTTCAACTGGATTCATGTGGCACATTGCTGTGGGATTTAGGCCCCTGGCTAAATATTCTATATCTTTAGTGTTGTAGATATATTTCCTGCATTTTCTTTTGTTAACTCTGGGTGACCATCATAAAATAATATAAGTTCCATGTCCTGATTCTATTTGTTCTCCTCACAACCACTGACTACAACAGACACTGTTAAAAAAAAAAAATGAAAACACTTCATTTTCAGCTAAAATAAACACTATCTACTGTCCTAACTGGGGCATTTTTGAAATTTTATTTGGTAATATTAATAATTGTGGTAGGACAAGAAATATAAACCAGGTCAAAAATTTAACAATAAGTAGTCTGGAATCCATCCCCCCTCACAAAAAAATAAATAAATAAGGATGGCGAAACTATACATTGTCTCCTTTTAGTATCAACATGAAAAATTTCTAATTTTAGTAGCAAATTTATTTATAGTTCTCCTGATCATTCAGTTAGCTCAGTTCATCTTTAGGAGGATGTGGAATGTATAACAGACTTCATTTTCCCTTTTCCAATTAGCCTGCTGAAAAGCTTATCCAAATCTTCATGTTGATGCAGGTGTGAAAATCAGCATAATTTTAAAATCTTATTTCTTGTTTTCATGTTTTTTTACTGTTTCTCTTGATGACCTCACTCATTTCCACTGTTCAAACCTAATTCTGCGACTCAGAAGTAGAAACATCTTCATGTATGTTCCTTCTTATTAAATCTTCCTTTCTGTGCTCTATGTGTTTATAATGTAGGTTTTCAACACTGGGTGAAGTCATGCAGAATTTCTGTGGTTGGATAAAAATGTTGAAGCACAGGGACAATCTACATGAGGCCCACAGAAGCTCGTGATATCTATACATGTTCTTAAGCTGAAGTAAAGGTAATATAATTTTCCTTCTACAAAATAAAAATTGTACAATTACATGATTTTTCTAAAAGATAAAAGAATATATTCCAGACTACAGCAACACTATAGGTTGCCTATATTTATAATGTGCCACTTTATTAAAATTACCATAGATCACAAAGAATAATTCTAGTTTATTACACTGTACTGTGTATATTGTTACTAAATATAGAATATCATATTGGTCTATTCCAAATATACAACCATGGAAACATGAGAAAAAAGAATAATTCATTGGAATGATTTCAACAAAGAGACCTAGCTGTTTTATTCTTTCTCAGTACATTTTTTCCAAATGTTTAATTGTAATATAGCTGCTTTCTTTGTCAGATATACATAGAGATCGTGTGTCCTGGTGTGTTTGTTCTGGGCTGGGAATAAAAGAACAATTATTCTTTCTATGGTGAATCTATCTTGGACAGCTACCCCACACAATAGAAAAGAAAAACCTTGTTATATCCCTTCCTTCACTCAGCAATACAGCGGTTTTCAAGTTTTTTTATATTTATTTCATGGAGAAAATATGCCATGCTGTGTCCTTGAATGTGTAGTATATACTGAAAAATATATAAATAGCGAGGAGGGCATTGTGGCCTGAATTGTGTTCCACCAAAGACATGTTGAAGTGCAAACTCACAGGATTACTGTATTTGGACATAGGGCCTTTAAAGAGCTAATTAATATTAAAGGGGTAATTAATGTTAAGTGAGGTTATTAAGATGCAGTCCTGAATCAATAGAACTAATGTTCTCATAATAATGAGGAAGAGACACTGGCAATGCTCAAAGACAGAGAAAAAGCTTTATGAGGACACCAAGAGGGTGATCATTTCAATAGCTTAGGACAAATCAAAACACCATATACTTTGATGCTGGAATTCCAGCATCCAGAACAGTAAGAAATAAATTTCTGTGGTTTGAGCTACCCATTCTGAGAGATTTTGTCATAGCACCCTGAGAAGTTTAAGGCAGAGGGAAAAAGAGAACTGTTTATAATATTTTTATATAATATTGTGAAAACTATATTTGAACTTTAATAACAAACAAAGAGCATGCAGGCTTGGGTGTCTTATTACTATTTTATAAACACAGGAGTATTTAATCTCACACAAGCTAATTGTTCACTGGTAGCTATAATTATGAGAAATGTAGGTCATCCTTTGTGAATGTCCTTAATCTCTAACACTTTTTCTTTTGTTATTTCTTTTTCTTGAAGGAGATATTCAAATATATATATATATATATATATATATATTCGAATATATATATATTCAAATATATATATATTCGAATATATATATTCGAATATATATATATTCAAATATATATATTCAAATATATATATATTCAAATATATAAACTTAATGTACATAAAACAATTTTTTTAGCAATATGTGGTTTTTTAGGTCTCTTTTCTACCCTTCAGCAGCACAGAAACAATGACACTGGAAAAATAGCAAATATCTTAGCTTTTATGATGCTCTGATAAGATTGATTTAAAGTAACCAAATGGCTGAACTTCCCCAAAAACACTTTACTTAAAGAGCTTCAGGATACTCTGAGAGCTATATGGTGATTTTTATAGTCCATCCAGAACAGATTAGGAGTGAAAATTCTCTTTTTCTGGTGGACTTCGGGCAAAGAAGTAAAAGTTGAAACCAGTACAATAAAGTGAAATGAAATGCCGTAAGATGCATGGGAACCAACTTATATCTATGAGAATGATTGATTCTTAGCTTTCTAAAAGGGTACTAATTCATCACAATCAGGGTATTTACTTGCTGTTTTAGATGACCAGTTAATTTCTAAAAGCTTGGTAAGTTCCATGGCTTTCATTTTTAATGTTGGTATTCATGGAGCAATTTTTAACTGTCCTATAATAGATCTTTTGGCCCAGATGACAGAAATATCACTTCCTGAGTAAACAGAGATCTTTTGCCTAGGTTTTATACACTACTGACATCATATGGGAACCTATCAGTACAGGCAACCAAACTTTATAAAGATCAGCAGGAGAGGCAGGCATCTATGTAGTTGGGGTCACATTGTGGAGACATAACTATGAAGATCATCCTTCTATAGCTCAGGGGAAAATATTATTTATATTTTAAACTTGTTTCTATGTACTGTTTCAAGTTTCTTGACAAAATGGCAAGCTATTGTCAATTTCAATAAAATTTCAAAACTAATTTCATTTATAATCTGAATTCTAAGAGAAGAGAAAGCTGTTAAAAGTGGAGGAAGCATCTGTAATGAATAGGAAGTGTTATCACAAGATTGAGATTTTCAGCCCTTCCCACAGTAAAGACATTTTAAATCACATTAGAGGTGGCCTACATTGCTAAGGGGCAATACTTTTTATTCATGTGTTTGCCCTGGACATACAGAATTAGAAAGCTGGGGAAGCAAATGCCAATAGTGACACCTCACTCTTTTCCACCTCTCCATCTATTCTATTCTCAAATCTGGTTTGTTTCTCTTTTCTTTGTCAATTACCTAATCAGCGATGGTGGACATTTTAGAGCTTTCAGTGATAACAAACAGCCTACTGCAGCACTTATGTTATGGGTTTGCCACCACTGGTCTACATTATTATAGTAGCCCCTTATTAAACCCATTTTGTTCTCCTTTTGTGTTTCCACAAATACAACCTACTATCAAAATAAAATACAATCTGGTCACTCCTGCTAAGACTTTCCCAGAATTCTAACTGGTCAAACACTGACATAACCTACCTGACCTTCCCACCTTCTTTCCTGCCATGTGGCTTCCACTCCTCTGTGAAAAGACACAGATTGTCTTTCAGTTCTTCTAACAGTTCTTTTGTCCCTGAACCTTTTTATTTCAATTTCTCTTCTGGAAGTAGTACTCACTAGTCTCCTACACCTCATCCACCTACACTCTTAGTTCACATCTTTGTTCAGTTATACCTTCCTCAAAAAAGTTTGCTATATTCCAACTAGGCCATCTTCTTCCTATTATATAATCTCAAAGAACCTAGCATTTCTCTTTCATTCTACATTTCACAGTGTCAGTTTTACTTGCACATGGATGACTATATCTAGCATGTCTGTCTATACTAGGATATATTTGCATATATTCCAGAATAGGCAATGGTCTTATGTGCATACTATCATATTACAGGTACTTAGATGGTAATCAAAACATAGCTGGTTCACCTGGTCATCTCAACAGATGCAGAAAAAGCTTTTGATAAAGTCCAACACATGTTCATAATAAAAACCCTTCAGAAACTCGGAATACATAGTGTCTACCTCAATCTTATAAAGGTCATCTATGACAAACCAACAGCCAACATTATACTAAATGGACAAAAACTGAAAGCCTTCATTCTAAAATCAGGAATGAGACAAGGATGTCCACTCTCACCACTCCTATTCAATATAGTTCTGGAAACATTAGCCAGGGCAATCAGACAAGAGAGAGAAATAAAACGAATAAAGATAGGAAAGGAAGAGGTTAAATTATCACTATTTGTACATGACATAATACTCTATACAGAAGACCTCAAAAATTCCATTAAAAGACTACTAGAGGTAATAAACAAATTCAGCAGTGTAGCTGGATACAAAGTCAATGCTCAAAAATCAATAGCATTCCTGTACACAAACAAAAAACTCACTGAGAGAGAAATTATGGAAATATCACTCTTCACAATAGCATCTAAAAAAATGAAACATTTAAGAATCAACCTAACTAAAAATGTAAAAGACCTATATACTGAAAGTTATACTATGCTAAAAAGGAGCTTGGAAAGGATATTAGAAAATGGAAGGATATTCCTTGCTCTTGGTTAGGAAGAACCAACATTTCGAAAATGGCCATACTCGCAAAACTGATACACAAATTTAATGCAATCCCAAGCAAAATACCTCACAGATGAAAGAAAACACTCCTAAAATTCATTTGGAAACAGAAGAAAGCTAGACTAGCAAAGGTAATTCTGGGCAACAAAGGCAAGGAAGGAGGCATCTCAATTCCTGACTTGAAACAGTACTATAAAGCCACAGTGATAAAATTAGCTTGGTACTGGCAAAGAAATAGACCTGAGGATCAATGAAACAGACTAGAAGACACAAACACAACTACAGAGACACTCAGCCATCTGATATTTGAAAAGGGGGCTAAACATATTCATTGGAAGAAGGATAGTCTCTTTAATAAATGGTGTTGGAAAAATTGGCTCTCCACATGCCAAAGACTGAAACTAGATCCATGCCTATCACCATGCACACAACTAAAGTCAAAATGGATCAAAGACCTAAATATTAAAACAGAAATACTAGATCTACTGGAAGACAAGATAGGTAAAAATCCTGGAGACATAGGGTAAGCAGAGAATTGATGAACAGAATGCAAACTGCACAGGAAACAATTGAAACAATCAGCAACTGGGATCTCATATTATTGAAAAGTTTCTGCACTTCAAAAGAAATCACCAACAGAGTGAAAAGAAAACCCACAGAATGGGAAAGAATTTTAGCCAGCAACCCCTCAGACAAAGGACTTATATCCAGAACATATAAAAAATTGAAAAACATCAAGCCCCCCAAATTCAAAGACCCTCTCAAAAAATGGGCATCTGAGGTGAACACACAGATCTCCGAGGAAGATATACGAATGACAAATAAATACGTGAAGAAATGTTCACCATCACTGGTCACTCGAGAAATGCAAATTAAAACAACATTGAGATTTCATCTCACTCCAGAAAGAATAGCAGCCATCAAGAAAACAACTAATAACAAATGTTAGCAAGGCTGTGGGGAAAGGGGAACACTGCTCCAATGTTGGTGGGAGTGTAGACTGGTGCAACCATTATGAAATCAGTATGGAAAATCCTCAGAAGGCTAGAATTGGAAGTTCCAGTCAATCTAGCTATTCCCCTCCTGGGTATCTTCCCTGAAAAACTGAAAAATTCACATTACAGTGATATATGTGCACCCATGTTCATAGCAGCACAATTTGTAATAGCTAAATCTTGGAAACAACCAAGATGTCCATCAAATGTAGAGTGGATGAAAAAGATGGGGTATTATCACACAGTGGAATATTACTCAGCTAGAAAAAAAGATGATCTTGAGGCCTTCATAGGTAAATGAAGACAACTTGAGACTATCCTAATTAGTGAAATAAATAAGAATCATATTTATAAATATCACATTGTGTCTCTAGTATAAAAAGTAATAAGAATTGTAGGAGTGAAAAAAAACCCAAAATATGTAATTGCTATTGTAAAAAAGGAAAAGGAAGAGCTTTAAAAGATATATCTGAAGGTATGTTTAAATGTGTAGGACTGATAACCAGATTGATAACCATATTACTAACTTTTTGTTGGATCCTTGAACAGAACTGTTTGCAGTCTCACTGTTTGAATGTCAACTTTGTATGATTTAATTTTGCAACTTGAACAACTATTTCAAGAGGACAACATGTAATTTATCAACTAGTGATTTCTTACTGTTTATCTTTTCTTTTTTTTGAAATTCTGTATTATTTCTACCCTTTTCCTGTTTCTTTCTCTTTAAATAAATTTTTTTAAAAAGAAAGAAAAACATAGCTGGTTTTCAACCATTTCACTAAAAGTTAATAAATTTTATATTTCTATAGTAATTAAATCATTAAAAATGTAAAACTTCTATGTTTATTCCTCCTCATTCTAACAATTCTGTAATAGCCATCCCCAAATTTTAAAAATTTTGATTTCTTGGATCAAATACAGTATGCTTTTAATTTGTATATAAAATCTATTAATGATATTGAGATAAGTCATATAGTATTTTGATATTATGTATTAATTTAATATTATTTTTGCCTATCTTGATTATTGAGTCTTTTCTTAAGAATTTAAATATGCATGCAGCTATTCTAATTAAAAGATTAATTTGTCAGAAAAACAATCAAAGCTCAAATTTTGTCAATAATCTCTTATGCTTTAATTATGCATGAATTCCAAGAAACATTATCATGGTTTAAGAGATGTGTCTGACTAATTCCTCTGAACTTTTAGTGCTAGCAAATGTTACAGAAAAGATTTCTTTATGAAAAATATCCATCTTGAAGTCTGTATTTCATAAGGAAGAAGATAAAAAAACAAACTAAAAGAATAATATAATCTTTAAAATAGATCAAAAAGTGTTTGCAGTGGTCTTCAGATAATACATACCTTATCTGAGTTACAATTATTTGCACATAATGTACTTTGATTGGATAGTAGTATAGTTACTTGTTTTGGCTCTGTATAAACAAAAGAGACAAGTCTTTAAACAGATTGTGGGTTTGCCTGCAGTGAAAGAAATCAACAACTCTTATTGTCTCTAGATTTATTTTGCAGAAACTAGGTGGAGTTGCATAGTTATTTGTTTGGTTATTTGTTTGTTATGTTTGCACCTGATACCTTCTCTCTATTCAGTCTTTAGGCTTCTTTCTTGTGCATGTGATCCATTCAAATTATAAGTTGTTTACTCACCTGATTATTTGACATTTCGCACATTGTCTATTCTTCCACAACTGTAATGTTTGAAACATGGGTATTTCATTCATGAACTGTGGCAAATAACCTCATTTTATACCTAACTATATTTTCACAAGACATTTCTACCCTATAGATTATCCTCTGATACAAAGAAATATTCTAGTATGTGTTTGCAATTACAGTCAGAATTTCACTGTTTTTTTTTTTACTAGTGAAATATTCATTTTTTCATATCCAAGGAAAAAGCATTTTTTCTCTTGCCTATAGAGCCTGGGGTACTGAATTTAGCAATTCCAGTTAAGTCAAAGATTTCATTATAGCAGGCTCACCTTGTACTAAGTTAGGTTAACTTAATTGTAGCTATCTTTCCCCCCATGTTAACAGCAACACTGAAATAATTTAATACAGTCTGGGGCACTTTATTCATTCTGTGAACTCTAGAGAAGTCCCAGATGAGCTACAGCAAGGAAGCAATATATGATCAGGCAGGAGGTCTACACTTATTAACAGCAAGTATTCAGACTGCCACTGGGTAACAGAACCTAAGATGAATGAATGATCCTTTCCTGAATTCACCTTCTGCCTTCCTTCCTTGCATATACCAAACAGCTAATGTGATGATTAATTCCCAAAGTTGACAATGTTTTATGCTTTTCATTTTTTAAATGTTTGTTTACTAAAGATTGGCATTACAATCAAATTCCATAAATAACTCAGGTAAGTTTACCTTTACCTATGCTAGATGCTAGTTGTAGGATTCATAATCTTAGAATCACAGATGTATTTGTGAATCTGAGAACAGAGCGATGTGGTTTCTTTTTCCCATCTGGTTACTATGAGAGAGAGACAGGATTTTTCAGTACTCACAACTCATTTTCACTTCTAAGTTTATCTTCAGTGGTCCCTATTATTTAACACTGTTTCTATAAAATAAGTTGAGAACTTCTTTAAACTATCAGTATGGTTTATAATTTGCTTGTTTAGGTGTTTGGATTATTTCTGTGCCAATTAAATCATTAGAGGCTTATGCTTTAATTTGACCTTCTTTCAGGAAATAATCAGTACCTTGCATCTTTTCTAATTGGCCCATGTGCCTTTGTTAATGTTACAGTAAACCAACAGTAAAGGTTTGGCTTTTCCCCAAAGTTATCAAAAACAGTTGTCTAAAGGTCAATTTAACTTCTAAATTACTTCAGCGAACATTGTATCTATAGGCCATTTAAAGGAAGCACCACTATCTCCACCTGAAGAGCTGAACTAGGTCACTAGCTACATTAGTGCATCCTAGGCAATTTTTCTGTCTCATGCTGCAGAAGGGGAACCAAGCAAGAGGCACTAAAAATGCAAAATCTTCCATGATTAGTTTGTGTTCAAGAAAGGAAAATGTGCACCTCTGAAGTGATTAGTTTATGAAACATTAGCTACAAAGCTCTGTAAATCATGGCAAATTTTGCAGTTGCTTCTTAGTTCTGCTGCCTGAAAATGATCATGGAAGTATGAATTTTATAATATCCAAGCACTCGTGTGGAAACAATTCTCCATGCTCACTCCTGTGTGCCTATCAGTCTGGCATCGTCTTCATCAGAGCCCTGAATACTGTGGCTAGTGACAAAATAAGAACAAGATTAATTCCTCGGACTGACTGATTCAGTGCTGATTTCAAACTGCTGCAAACCCAGATGCTAAAGAGTTTAACAAAATGAAAATCTGGTATTGTTGATAGGACAGCTTGACATGAGTTCTAGCTTTTAGAGATGTACAATATTTTTGAATGTTTCATCTTTTTTCTGCCTACTGAATTTTATGGAATCATTATTGATTATCAGTGGAAGACATGAAGACTTCTGGGAAACATGTTTCTTTGTACTGAGAGAGAAAGGAATGACTAGGTGAAAAACTTCCTGGAATTCAGTCTATTACAAACAGAATTAAAAAGAAACAAGGATGAAATAAAGCAAGAACAATTTAAGAACAGTTGAAATTTAGGAAGGACCTGCATGTGTCTGAAAAAAAAAATATATTGTCATTCCCCACTAAGTGAAAATCATGGCTGGAAGATACAAAAGACAAAAATATATAAAGAAGTAAATAGTAAAAAACCAATCACTGCATGGTAATAGAATTTAAATAAATTAGGAAATAGAAAAACAAAAGCAAGACTATTTTGACATGAAGACCTGAAACAAGACTTGAAATAGATTCATTCATTTTAAAAGTCCTTCAATTATATCAGTGAATGGCATATAGATAGGGCAATTAACAAGTGGCTAAATGAGTGAATGAATGAAGGTTTACAACCTAAAGAGATTCTTTCTTTTAATAAACTCTCTGCCTTAAGGCCAAATAAGACCATATATATTTTTTATAAATGGATATTCTAGTATTTTACTAATTTTTCCTATAATATACAAACCAAAGATTATTGGTATTTGTAGTGGGGAGATTACTTGTTCTGTATGTCAGAAAAGAACAGGAAAAAAGAAGGAGAGTACCAGGATGTATAAACCACAATAAGTAGTCAGCATGAATATTAAAACTATTTGCCAGAATCCAGCTTTCAACTCCTTAAATTCAGTGTCCAAAGGTTGTAAGAGGTTCAGCAAGACTCTACCTGCTTTCTCCTACAATATGCTCGTTCCCTTCCATAAATCTCCTGATCAGAATTAGTCAAGTGAAAGAAAACAAAAGCAAAATTAAGTGAATAACTTAGTGTGTAATAATAGGAACATTCTCTCCCGTGGAAAATTGACTCCATATTTTGGCACCTACTTTTGAACTTTTCTGGAACATTCCAGCTAGCAGCCCAGCATAGTGCCTAGCACAGTTTGAGCTCATATTCAGTTTATTTGCATAACCTTGAAAAAGATACCCTGCCTTCATTTTCTTATAGTATAACTGAGGCAATTATAATTTTTTGTCAGAGAGTAATTGTAAGATAAATGAAGGGAATGATTTTCATGAGACCTGTATGTAGTGCATATGACAGTATGTATTGCTCTCTTTGTTCAAAAAATTATAGCATAGATGAACAATTTCTAAACAGCAGAATTTTTTTGCTAACAGTTCTGGAAGCTGGAAACTTCAACATTGGGACACCAGCAGATTTCTGTTTGTATAAAGTAAGAAACAATGTTTCTATAAAGTAAATTGGAAATTTCTTTAAACTATCAGTATGGTTTATAATTTGTTTTTAGGTGCTTGGGTTATTTCTGTGCCAGTTAAAATCTTTAATAACACATGCTTTAATTTGACCTTCTTTTAGGAAATACTCATCTCTAATAATTGCATCTCTAATAACTGGCCCATGTGCCTTTGTTAATTTTACAGTAAAAGTGTCATAGCTTTACTGTGTGGGTCAAGGTTCATTCTTTTTCTAAGTGGTATCTTTCTGCTGTGTCCACAAATGGTAGAATAAATTAACAAAATGCCTTGAGCCTCTCTTATGAGAGCACTTATTTCACTCACGGATCCATCATGGTCCAGTGGTCTCCTAAATACCCCACCTCTTAATACTGTTGCACTAGAGATTATGTTTCAAGAGAAGAATATTACAAAGATAAAGGCTTTCAGACCATTGATACCCAAATTATTATTGTTAATGTTGCATCCAAACTGACAATTTCTATCTCCAAAACTGTCCTCTGCTGTCAAAACCTCTGTAACTCAACCAATATAAACAAGAATTTACCTCATAATCTACATTTCCTTCCAATTTTATTTCTATTATCTTTCTAAATACATATATCTGATAGCATGCTTTCTTTCTCTTCCTCTCTCCTTCCTTCTACTTCTATCACTGCCACATTGATTTTTAATTCAAGTGAAGAAACAAGACGGAGAGGTTATGTGGCTTGCCTGTGAGCACTTAGGTGTAAAAGATAGCTGATAATAGGTCTTAATTCAAAGCTTTTTTCTCCTCCGCTATAGTTTTCTGTTCCTTTTTAATGTTATGTAATTTCAATAGTTCACCTACCAAAGTTTAACTGTGAGTGAATATCTATGAGATTGACTCATCTCTCTTATACTGATAAAGTATCCAATCTAACAAAATTTATCCTCTGGCCTCATAATAAAACATGCTTTAAAATGACTACCACATAACCATTCATTTTAAGCTAGGAAGTAAACATACTACTGGTACCTGCTGAGCAAATTGATGTTTTTCTTAATGCTCTACTTTTGTTACTTTTCTCTGGCGAACCCAAGGGTTATATTTTAATGCAGGGATGATAACCAAAATGTATAAGTAAACAAAAGATGCACAGCCCAGTCCTATCTGGTATACCTAAAATTTCTTGTGCTAAATGCAATTATCCTCACTGAAAGTTTAAGTATTTTCCTCAAGAATCTGCAGTGCAGAGACTTACTGCATTGGTATGTGAAATTTATCAATCCTATTTTATGTATATATAAACAAATTTATAGCTGGGGATTTAACTCAGTGGCATAAGCACCTACCTGCTAAGCACAACGTGAGTTCGATCCTCCCAAAAAAGAAGAAATTTATATATTTTTCCTTCTCTTTCCTTTTTTTCCTTTCCCCATAAAATCCCTAAAATAATTATACTATGAATTCCACTAGTTCTTGGAAAAGAACAGTGAAAGCTCATATGATTAGATTAATTTTTGGTGTCTGTATCTGGTAATCTAAGCAACTCTTTTGAAGATAACTATGCAATATTATAACCATTGTTAAATTCCTATCATCTTGTTTTAAAAGCCTATAGGGTTATTTTGGGGGTGTTTTTGTTGTTCTTATAGTTGTTTGTATGTCTCTTGTTTTTGTTGTTGTTGTTGTTTTGTTTTTCTTTTCTGTATTTTTTTTTAATAAAACAAACTATCAATCCTCTGGCACATAGGGAAAAAACTGATGTACACAAACACTGTGCCTCAGATACACAGACACATTCACACATTCACGCATATACATGTAAGCTTCACAATTTAGTGCTTGAGAAACTGACTGAAAATAATTAACTCAATGTATCACTCATGGTGGCTGCTGATTGCTCCATGTGAATCAAAATTTAAGCACCCGAGACAAAGCCCGTTTTATCCACTGACTGAATTAATGTGCTGAATTGTGTGTTAAAATGTTGCTTTGTTTGGGGGTTTAATTAATTATAGTTCTTTTCCAGGAAAGCATAAAGTCTGATGATATACAACGAGTTTCCTATAATTCATAGAGTGTTATGCATTCTAGTCCCAATTTTAGTTTCCTCATTGCTCCTCCAACCGGAAAGCTGTATTCCCCCTGTCCTCAGTAAAACTATAACTATGGTCTCCACATCAAATAGTATTTTGCATAGAAATTTCTATTTCTTCCCCAAAATACAAGTCTAATTTTTCCTTAAGCATATAATACCTATGGAATATACATGAATATTTACTTAACTGGAATATATATATATATATATATATATATATATATATACGTATATATATATACATATATATATATATACGTATATATATATATATATTAGGCTTTGAAAAGCAGGACAAAAGGTGACAGTAGAAAACCAGAAATCAGCACACAGACTTTAAGATTACAAAAAGAAGTCATTAGTTTTGCCCTTGTCATCAAGATCTAGTACCATCTCTTTCATGTGACAGAGACAAGAACTAGTGGTAAGATATCTTAATAGTCTGGAATCAAATGAATTTGATTTTCCAATCAAACTACCAGACCTAAAGAAACCAAAGTCATACAACTGCCTAAAGTTCTCACATAAGTAAAGTTCTCTAATAATTAAATAAATGGTTCAGGACCATAGCAGAGATATCAAGATCCACTAAAAAGTGGTACTATCTTTAACATAGAAATAGCCTTACAGCTTTATGCTATAATGCTATTAACAATTTATTGTCAAAATTATCTGAAAACACCTATAATACAAAGTTGAAAAGGACAGTTGCCAAAAGAAACATTGTGAACTTGATGATGCATTTAGGATTGTGTCATGTATCTGCATACACTATTAAATTTTTTTAAATAATGAATGAAGTTTAATGACACATGCTAATACAACCCTTGGCTTTTTTATGTAAAATGTTAGGAAGAAATTTTCATACATGTGTGTATCCTGGATGCTTTTTTCACTTCATTTGTTTTTCAAAATCCAACTACTCTAAACACTTCAGTACAGACACTTGAATGCTTACTTGTACTAGAAATAGACTAATCTCACGCAACCTCAGACATATTTTTAAGAAAATCAGTAGTTTTATCAAATAATCTAAAAGTAATCTTGTTGTGTAAAAATGGATACATTTGTATGTGTTTACTAACCATCACAAGTATTTTCTTTCTGCTTATGATTCACCTTGTAACTTATACCTTAGTCATTTCCCTATAGGTTTTTTTCTTTTCCTCTTTAATTTATGAAAGCCTCTTGCAGTCATTACTAATTCACTTTATCATTTATATGTTTATCATTTGACTCATAATTAGATAACAGCAGAGGTGTGGGTAAAAGTGTACTCCTATAATTGCTTTATATTCAAAGTGTTTCTGTCTCTTAATCTCATACTCCATGTTTTACCCAGACATTACCCTTGCAAAGACTTTCGCTATAACCAACACTATGCAAGTATTCACTGACATTTCATTCTCTGACTTTCATGATTTCCTTGTTTACCTCCACATGAGCTGTTTCAGCATGAAGCTTTATAAGGATACAAATTTGTTTCTTTCCAAATGACTAGTAACTCTGCATTACTGTTTTAGCTCAGTCTTTTCTCTTCTGACTTAAAATTCAATATTTTATCATTAGAAAAGATTTATTTACCCTTGACTGTTTTCTATCACTTAATCTACATCACTTATGGTGATGAAATAGATACAAATTACATTATTTTTAAAAAAATCCTCTCTCTATCCTGTTTTATTTATTTATTTTTTTTTAGAAAAAACCTTATTTCCATTTTCTCCTAGGATCAACTTTCAGCCTTTCCAAACTGAAAACATTATTTTTGAGGGGTTTGCATCTCATGTTCCTACCTCAACCAAAACCATGAAGCTGACCAAAATACCATTTGG
>PVLA01000783.1:397182-451963 GCA_004027455.1 Hydrochoerus hydrochaeris
GTGTGTGTGGGTGTGGGTGTAAAATAACTCATTGTCTCTCAGTTACCCAGTGCATTTATTATACAATAGAAATGGTCTTGTCAGTAGGGTCAGCGGGGTTAGACTGTGTGATATAAAGTTCACTGAGTGGATGGAAACTCCTGCTAAGGTTATCCTGGCTGTTGTTAGCCATAGTCACCCTTTAACCCTATACTACTTTGTGGAAGGAGCCTCATTCTAAAAGGTTTATTCATCAGAGAGGTCAATCATGTTACTCTGTGGGTTGTTTTCTGTTTCTTTTTTAAAGTTTTTATTTTATTTGCACATGTTTGCTGTTCCTGTAGTTTACAATCATTTTGAAGAATGGTTGCATATACATATGACAGCCAATTTCTTTTTTTAACTCCCCTTCCCTCTCCCTCCCTCTTTCCTCCTCCAGTTCCCTTATCCTGTTTTTCATTCTTGATATTATTTGTCTTGGCTGATGTTATGGCATATGGTGTTTATGTTATTTGGGGTCATTCGTTTCCTGTACATTGCATGTCTCTATTCTTATTTTCACTTCCCTTCCTCCTCACCCCTCCCCCTTGTTGTCTTGGAGCACCTCCCTGTTGCAAGAGCTCTATCCCCATGTCCCTTTCTATCTACCCTTTGTCATTTAGCTTGTTTGTACTTCATTTCACTCAAATGAGAGATACCATATAACATGTAGGCCTGTGTGTCTTGTTTATCTCACTAAATATAGGATCCAGGCGCATTCTTTTTCCCAAAAATGTCTCAAATTTTTCATACTTTATACCTGAGTAATATTCCATTATATATAAATGCCATGTTTTCTTTAGTCAGTTTTCTGCTGATGGGTATACAAGCTTCTTCCAAGATTTAGCCATTATGAATTGTGCTGCTATAGACACATAATATGCATGTATCACTGTAGTATGATGGTTTAAACCCTTTGAGGAAGACACTGATTTCTTGTTTCTTTATTATGCATACAAGACTTAGTCTCTTACTGATCACTGCTTATGTATAGTTAAACAGCATCAGCATTTCTTAGGAGCTTGATATGAACACAAGCTTTTAGATCATATCACACCTACTGATTCCAAACCTACATCCCCGGGTTGATTCATTTGTGCTTGGAAGTCTGAGAAACACTGACTAGTCCTGGTGAATTGATGTGATATTCTCACATTAAAAATAATACTCATAAAGATCCAGTTGTGGACTCATGGGGTCACCTTACTACGGCCTCATGCAATGACAATATCAAACACCATATTATGTGTATTTGTAATGAATAGTAAATGTATTATTAATGATCTCTATGGAGGTCAAGAAAATAATGAAAACCCAATTACAATTGTTTACAATTTTTTCTATTTCTGCTAAAAAAAGTTTAAGAAGATAGGATTGGTGACACATGCCTTTAATCCCAGCACTCAGGAGACTGAGGTAGGAGGATGGATACAAATTGGAGGCCATTCTAGGATACAAAATGAGCCTAAGGCCAGTCTGGACTGCATAGGGAAACCCTTTCTCAAAATAACAAGAAAGAAGAGAGAGAAAGAGAGAGAGAGACAGAGAGAGAGAGAGAGAGAGAGGAAAGAAAGAAGAAAGAAAGAAAGAAAGAAAGAAAGAAAGAAAGAAAGAAAGAAAGAAAGAAAGACAAAGAAAGAAAGAAAGTTTTGAATTTAAAGTCAAGCCCTGAGGTTGTCATAATTTACTTTGCAGCTTTTCTGATCTTTGTGTGACTATCCCAACATGTGTGAGAATTCTGCCTTTGGCTTTAATAGGTTCTTAAATTCTCTAAAAAGGAGGAAAAGAGAATAGCTAATAAAGCAAGTCATTCAAGAAAGAAAATGGTGTGACTTTTAAACAAGGTCTTGCTACAGTATAATCTTTGTATTATTTAGTGGGTAGGGAATTTGAAATTCTGCCAAATAACTTTTTACCTCTTTAAGTCACTTGTAGGCTTTCAGAAATGCTAACAATTATTGAGTACCCTTTCACAGCATATCAATCTTCCCAAAATGAGAAAAATAGAGAGAAAATGGGCCAAACATGTTCTTTGCCTAGGGATGACTATAAGATGTGTATTGACCAGTTTTGTTGTTAATCACTTTTTATTTCAACTAAGTTTTCCCATGGCATATGAGATAAAAGCCAAAAGTGTTTGTTTAAAATCCACAGGAAAAGAAAAAAAAATTAAAAATACCTAGAGGAGGTCTGCCACGCAAGCTATTTCTGTCCTTGCAAAGTAAAGCATATTGTTTCAAATGCTCAGGGAAAATAGGCACTGTTACTTCTTTGTTTGTTTGTTTTGTCAATATAGGCCCAGAAATCAGAGGCTTCTGCAAACATTAGTCTTTGATCTGCCAATGCAAAACTAGCTACCTAGTAACATTCCTGTGCTTTTTTTATTCTTAGGGAATCTAACTCTGAAGAAAAATGCTAGGCATTTTAGTTCATTTTGTGTTGCAAAACCAAAATACCACAGGCTGGGTGATTTATAATGAACAGAAATGTATCTGGATCATGTCTCTGGAAAATAGGAAGCCTAAGAATGTGGTACTTGCTTCTGATGAGCCTGTGTCTTGTGTCATCCCATGGTAGAAAGTAGAAGGGGAAGAGCTCATGCAAGTGAGTGAGCAAGTAGTTGCCACACTCAGATTTATAACACAGCCACTTTCGTGGTAATTAACTCCCCCCAGCAAAAACGACATTTACCCATGCATGAGGGCTATGCCTCTATTACAATCAACTCCCAATGCCATTATATTTGCAGACATTCAAATCAATAGCATGAGGTAAAATTTCCAGGGCCATCTGTGACACCCATAGAATTCTGGGGGTATCTGTGGCTATATCTCTGTGAAAATGAGATCCTCTATTAAACTTTCCCATCAGTGACCCTACTTCACCCAACTCCATTAAACTCCACTATACATCACACTGACTTACATATAGTAAGTGTTCAAATAATCTATCATGGCAAGGAATAGAGGAAAGATAAAAAGTCATGAGGAAGGAAGGCGATTAAATGTTTTAATTCAATAGATGTAGTCTTCTCTGTAAAAATCTTAATGCCATTTCTCTGTTTCAGATACGAATGACTCTCTCAGTTGCTAACAGTTAACACAGTCTTGAAAGACAAACAGGAAAACATATTGATATGAGGTTCACTGAAGTTCAAGAACAAAATAAATGAACTATCCCAAATCTACTCAAAAGAGCAAAGTTACAAAACGATTTATGTTGAGGGGATGATGGGTCACATTCCACACTGTCCAACCCCCTTGAAGTTCTGCACAAGGCCTCTCTCTTGCCCCACCTGGAAAGATGCTCAAGAGAAACAGAGGGAGCCTGCCTGCCATGTGGACTTTAGTCTGAGATAGGCAGTGTTACTTTGAAGTTCTCACCTAATAGCTTCACTTTCTTTTGATTACCAGCATTTTTACATCAATCAGAACCTTCCCATTAAGCCTGAATGTCCCAAGAGTAAACTGGTCACTCTCATGTAATAAGAATAGATCAAAATTATGTCATAGTCTCCATATTCTCATACTCACAGTTAAAAAGTTAAATAAATTTTAAAATGCATATGAATGATACCCACTTTTACCATAATTGACAATAAAATATGTAGCTCTAACACTAATCATAGAAGACATTTTAAAAGTTCTAAAGTTAGAAAACTTATCAACAAGTAAGTTAAAAAGTAGAAGAGATACTAATCCAAAATTAATAAAAAGAAATAGAAAATAATGTATATAAAGGGAATCTTATACCCTATAGATACTCGATATATCTATCATTCTATTTTTTAAACTGACCTTAACCAACATGTCATATGCAACTATTAATGGACCCACTGCTTTCCCAACAATGCCCTTATGATCAGAGTTGCTTTGACTCACCACAATTGTTAAGATGTAAAGTGTGCATGAAGCTGTAACATGTATACTGCTACAAGTTGCTAACTCATGTATCTATTTTTACCCCAGAATATGTCCACCAAATCCTAATGTAACACTACTCATAGAAGACAGTACACAGAGGCAGACTCACATGCACTTGCCATGACTTTCAGTGACACTAGATTTATCAACCTATGTGTGATAAACAGTATTAGTTCTTATTAATATTGTCCCTTCAAGTTTGTGGCAAGTATATGTTCTTTAACGTATTCAATGACAACTGTTAAAAATTGGTTGGGAAGTGTGGTATGTAAATACCTGTTTGTGTCTCTGCAGAGTCCTCTTCCCTTGCTTCATTCAAATGTGACAGCCTTATGCAAAATGGATATGCCACAAGCCATGACTATTGAGTTTCAGCTGGAGGAGAGTTTCCCTATACAGTCAACCAGACCCACAGCAGAATTTGAAAGATATTTTGATTGTGTTAAATCACTGAGATTTTGGTACTTGTTGCTGCAATGCAACCTAGGGTATACTGACTAAAACATACTAGTTCTAACGTTTTCACCCTGTGGTATTCTGATACACAATCCTACAGTGACAGAGAATCGCAAGTAACAAATTAGGATTTGCAGAATCTGCCCTGATCAAACATAATTTTACTCTAGTGTTGGGCAAAGTCTTTCATTCTTGACTTCTTTTTTATGCTCTCAGAAAATGAGTTCCAAGTTGGAAGAACATAACATTCAGAGGAGGGAAAGCACATGTTAATGTATAGCATATGAATGTTTAAGAAGAGTTTATAACTATTCCAATTAACATGTTTCCTCTTTCTTTTGTCCAAGTGAGTCTGTTTTTGAGTTTGACATTTTGTTGATACTCTCCTAGCATAATTTTCTCAGCCTACTTGTGCTCTGCTGCAAAAATGGGTCACTCCCTAGGAACGTTAAACTGGACCCTTTTCACAGCTTTCGATATTAGCAATTGGCTATTCTCTGCTCCTGTGACAGTATGACAGGTTTATTCTGGGATGATAAATTGAATAGGTTGGTTTGTATTTCACACAAACACCCTGAATGTAAAGGTTAGCAATCCATTTTTTGAATGCAAGGTGCCTTGGAGAGACCACATTTGTGCATTTTTGAGGATACCTGGTGCTTTAGAGCCCTTGGAGGACATCCTGAAATGGATGTCAGCACTTGCTCTGTGAGCTCTTTGAGCATTTGTTGTTGTTTTTGAGTCATAGATTAAAAGAAATAGAATTCATGTAGGTTCTATTAGCTATTTTCAGAGGCAACCTTCTTTCTTCTTTTTTCCAAAGTTAAATTGATATTTCTTTTCTTTTTAATGTGGGTATGCAAGGGTAAATACTGCAAAAGACTTTCTTTGAAGAAGAATGTGATGCTTACCATTGATCTCTACCAGAGAAAATTATCCATAGAATCTCACTCTCTCCAATGCTGAAAGGCCATTTATTCCCAAGAAAGATCAGTGGACACAGACTTTTATCCCTCCAGGAGAAGGTAGCTTCACAGCCCAAAGAGAGAATTGTTCAGGATCTGGAAAGATGAGTCCCATGGTGTCTTTGTGTCTCTCTGTTCCAACTTCTAACATGACTGGTTTCTCATAGGAAAGAATATAAAAGGAGACTTGATCTAGCTGTAGGTAAGGGGAATATTTTCACAGTTGTAAGATGAAAAACATAGGCAGGATTGAAAACATAGCCCTTTAATGTTTAGAAAATTAGCTTGCCCCGAGGTTGGCCTTTACAGTGTTACCTGTGTTTATAATTCTGTCTCTTACTTGATCTCATCCTCCATTTATCAATATCCAGCTTCATACTCTGTAATAGGGTACAGTTTTCCCAAAGATGTCCATGTCCTATTGCCAAAATCTGTGGATGTGTTTTGTGACATTACAGACAAGATTTAGCAAATGTGATTTCATAAGGGCCCTTGATGTAAGAAGATTATAAAAAATTGTGTTTTTGGACACAATCTAATCACAAATCTTTAAAATTTACAGAACATTTCCTGGTCATGATTATAGAAAGATGTGGCTATACAAAAATAGAGACATAAAACATTGCTCATTTTGGATCCAAAGATAAGGGAAGAGCACAAGCAAGGAACATGGAAGGCTCTGGAAGGTAGAGATGAATTCGCTCTTAAAAGACAGAGAGAGGACTTGGTCCCAAGATCCTGATTTTATCACAGTGAGACCTGTATCATATTTTGAATATATAGAGCTGTAAGATAATAAGATGTGCTGCTTTAGGACAATAATTGTATTATAATTTGTTATATTAATAATAGAAAACTAATTCACAAAAATGATAGCAAACTTTAAGTGTTTTTATTGTTCCACCTTGGAAACATTCTTTTTAGGCTACTTTGGTCCTTTATTGGAGATGAGTTTTCTGTTTGTCTTCTAAAGCCTGTATTTGCTTTTGTTTCCCCTACTTCACCTTACTAACTTAATACATGAAATTAAGCAAGTATGTTCCAAGAAATTATGTGTCATTATTCAAATGTCACATATTTAATCAGATAAGAAAACTGGCAGAATGGTTGGGCTGAGACCATGATTTTGGAATGTGACAAACATCTCTGAAATCCTAGTTCTGCCTATATTGATCTCTATGTTATTTGGCCAACCATGTAAATTTTAAACTCATTTCCTCATCTGTCCATTAGGAAAAACTATTCGTAATACTTTTTTCATATGGTTAAAATGAGAATTTATTTGAATACATTATCAGAATTCTGAGCACCCAATAATGCATAATTATTTTTATGGTGATAGTGGATGCTATCATTCAAGTCATTTCCTACAAGTAAGCAAATGAAAAGAATGTCTTTTATTAATTGTAGTTTTGTGGGTTCACTTCTTACACAAGTGCTGGTCCTATTGCCTACTAGTGACTCGTGATTCCACAGATAATTCTATTTATGTGCTCACAACTTGTTTTGAGTTTACAACCTGTGAATTTTCCCATCCTGATTTCAGAAGGAAAAGAAAACAGCAACCACATTTCATTTCGATTATATATTAAATGATTTCCCAAGAACTTCTACATCCTGATGAATCTCTAATGATGCAAGGAAATCTAGAATCCTCAATAAACACAAAACATCTGAGGTCTTTTTCTATTCTTTACAATTAACTAGACCACAGACAAAAACCATGGCCTTTATAACACTAAATAAATATATCCTTCCTGAAAATTTGTGGGTAAGCTGCCTAATTTCTCCCATGGCTAGACAAATCTCAGATATTGGATAACTCTGTTGACTTTGATAAGGACGGGTAATTTTTACAATGGAAAAGTCAGACATCTTGTATGTAAGGAGTTAGAGACTTTTAACTTGATTTCTGTTTTAAAATCGTATTAACAGACCCTTTTGACAGACAGCCTCAGGATGTGACCCATATTTTATAAATCAGTTATCACTGTGGAGGGCAATGATTGGCTGTCTCTGTAGCTAACAGGAGATAAAGCTATCAGTGTGAAAGAAAATTCAGAGAGCTGTGTACTTAGTCTTCTTTACTTTGAAACAAGGCCTGAGAGATCTCTGTTCTCTCTCTTGCTATTTAATTACATCTGTCTCATACTAATTCCGTAATAAGGGCTGCAAAAACTTTTATACTTTCCTTGTTAAGCCAGGTTCTATTTTGTACATATTTTCTTAAATGTCTCATTTCTACCTACATAGGTAAGCTAAGCCTTAGTGTTATATATACATACTGAAGAAAGCTGAGCTTTAGTAAACATAGAACAAAAGAAAAAAGAAAGTAACTGTGTTACTCAGCCTTTCTTTAGTATAATAAAAACTGGAGATGATCAGCTTATACAGAGTAAGGTTTATTTGGGGGTCCCAATTTGGGATGTTTGATTTGGGTCACAGTTGGTTCTGTTGATTTTGGGCTTGTGGCAGCCTGTCATGGCAAAGATGCCTTATAGAATGGAACTGTTCCCTTCATAGCAAGCAAAAATAAACAAATAAATAAAAAAAAGGAAAAAGCAGTAGTACTACTGTGCTTATCAAGTGCAGGATCTAACAACCTATGCCTAACCTCTTACAGATTCCATCACCAGCAATTAACACCACACTGGGAACTGAAATTTTACCACACTGATCTTTAAGGGGGAAGCAAGTTACTAACTAAAGCAGTTTTATAAAATAAAAATCCTGGGAACTTTCTTCCCATTTTGGCTTCTAGATAAAGTGCAAGTTTTCAAGCAAGAGCAGGAGTGTTCTTTGGAGAAATGTGTTGAAAGAATGAATTTACTGATTAATACAATAAGCATATTCTTTTACCAAAATAAAGGTGTTTGGCATACTAGGTCAAAGATCTGGAATTTGAATCCTGACAAAACCACTTAGTAAAGTGTTATCCTGGAAAAGTTAAAATAACTCATAATCTTCAGTCACCTCATCACTGAATATAGAAAATACTACCTTCTTTATGAAAAACACAAGGTTGGGATGATATAGTAATACAATGACCACAAACATTTTATGAAGCATAAAGCAGTTATTTCATCT
The DNA here is from genome assembly GCA_004027455.1 of Hydrochoerus hydrochaeris. NCBI lineage: Eukaryota > Metazoa > Chordata > Mammalia > Rodentia > Hydrochaeridae > Hydrochoerus > Hydrochoerus hydrochaeris. Next base: position 405,632 of record PVLA01000783.1, read on the forward strand.
GATGTCTTGCTACTCTATGTAAAAATAGATACCTTGTTTGGGGATTGAAAGGCATATTATATTATGGATTTAACCTTTAATTCCTCAATTAGTGTGGCTGATTTAGTAATGAGGTAATTAACCAGAATGAATCAGTAGCAGGAAGCTAAAAGCTCATTTACATTTACAACTCAAAGACATATACTTTGATACATTGAAATCAGAAATAATATATCTAAATTAACTTATTAAACCAGAATTACCCACAGTAACCAATAAAAAATTTAAAAACTATAAATTAATATCTGTATTGAACAATGACAAAAATCCTGTATAAAATATTAGTAAATCAAATCCTGTACTATATGAAAAAGATAACATTATGTGGTGTTTATGTAACTTGGTAACGTAAGTGTCAGTTACTTTTCTCTTGCTACTGAGACAGAATACCCGATGAAGAAACATTTATTTAGCTCACAGTTTCTGGTAGTTTCAGTCCATAACCATCTGACTCTAAAGCAGGGTGGTATGGCAGAGAGCAACATTTCATGGTGGCAGAAGGCAGCAAAAGCAACAAAAGCAAAAAGGAGAAAGTGCCTATTTCCATCTCTTATATTTTGTACAGGCTACCTGCTCTAGGACAAGTATAACATTCATATCCCCAGTGCCAACACAAGACAATGTACCAATTACAAACTCTAGATTCAGCCCTAGGACAAGTATAGCATTCGTATTCCCAATCTCAACACTAGACAATGAACAAATCACAAACTCTAAATTCAGCCCCATGTCCCCTGTGGCATTAGGGGAACATCCAAGCACAAACCATAACATTTAGTCCCTGACTCCCCAAAGATTGATGCACATCTGTTTATGCAAAAAGCAGTTAGTCCATGTCTAAGGGTTGCCAAAGTCCTGACACTTTCAGCATTGCTGAAAAGTCCAAGTCCCAAGTCTCCTCTAAGATATAAGGCAAATTCTTAGCTGCAAGCCCCTGTACTAAATGAAAAGTTAAACACTTCAGAGGCTCAATGGCACAAGGTAAATATTTTCATTCCAAAAGTTACACAGTGGGATACAGAAGATTGGGACCAAAGCAAGTCTAAAATTCAGCAGGGCGCACATTAAATCCTGTAGCTCCATATGCAATATCAGAGGCAATATGTTGTGAGTTGTGAGTTCCAAGTGGCTTGGATGTTTCTGACTCTACTGCATTTCTAGTGGTTTCAGCTAGCTCCCATAACTTCTCTCTTGAACTGACTGCTCCCTCTTCCCTGCTTTCTTTAGATGATAGATGTTCCTGGCTTTTCAAAACTTCTGAGGTCTCCTATGCACCTTTTGCTTCACATTCACAGCTTCACACAATGCCCTCTCACAGGGGCACACTGTCTGACCTCCCAGACCTTCTAAAATCTGAGGGGAAGCCTTCTTAACCCCATAACTCTTGCATTGTCCATGCATCTAAAACTAGCACCGTGTGGATAATGTCAATGTCTGCTGCCATTATGAGTAGTAACAGGTTTCCTACTCTCCTGACTGTAGGGGTTGCGCGTGCCTTGATTGCTAAGCACTCTGAATCCAATTATAAGGAAAAAACATTCTCTATGCCACAAGCGTTCTGGAAAATTGTGTGGCTGCTGCCATTCTGGAACATGGTGCTCAGCAGCATTCTCTATAAGCAAAGTCTTTAATTTTTACAATTTTGAGACTATAAAATGTGGAGCTTTTTGTGAGGTCCTCAGACTCTTTTTCATTCTCTTTTTCCTTCTCACCAATTGAGATCTCCACTGTTCTATCTTTGCAGTTCACAGTTTTACTGGAACTTCTTTTCTAGCCAAATTCACAGTATTTTAAATCATTCTGCTGGGCTTTCTGCTTTTGATTGCATGAGGTTTTGAAGGAACATCCAGACTCAAACCATATTAGTAGATTCAACATTTATTATTCAAATTATGTAATTCATTACATAAACTATGCAAAGAAATGTGAATGTATCAATATATACAGTAAAATGTAGTACATGACAAAATACCCACTCATGACAAAAACTCTATCATAAAAGATATGATATAGTAATCATATGGATGAGTCTTTTGGGGGCATAATTCCCAGATATTCAGTCAAACACTATTCTGGATGTTTCTGTGTGAGTGTTTGCTTTCATGAATCAATGGTTAAATAGACATTAAACGAAGCACCTTAACCTCCATAAGGTGCATGGGCCTCATCAATCCAGTGATGTAAGAGCTTAACAGAATAGACTAAGCTCCCTCAGCAAAGCAGGAATTTACTATCGCTTTTGGCCTTGAACTGGAAAAACACACTAGCCCCCATGATGAATCTGTAGCCTGCCAATCTACCGCTAGATTTTTGGATTAATGTTATCATTGATACATTGTATCAACTTGAACAGTTTAGAAGTTTAACTGAGAAACTCAGCAGGGAGCCCTGGTTCTTACTTTGTAAATATCCTCATCCTGTGCCAAGGAGGGCAGGGAGATTCTGCGAGTGCCACACCCTCCCTGGGGGGTGGGAGGGGTGGGAGGTGGCCTCAAACAAAGAAGAGGTTTATTGTCCTTCTTTCTGCTCTGAATGCTGACTTGAAGTGTTGCCCCTCTGCCATACCACCCTGCCTTGGAGCCAGCTGATTATAAACCAAAACCTCTACAACTAGCTAAATAAAACTTTCCTTCCTTCATTTTGGGTTTCCAGTGTTTTGACCCAGCAAAGAGAGAAAAGTAACCAAAACAATTAACAACTATCAACAATTACAAGTGCATGACCAGTTCCTTAAAATAAATATCAATCCACTTCCACTTCTGGCAACTGGAAACACATACACTTTATTGACTTTGCTTCTCTAGAAACCATGATTCATACAGAAGGGAACTTTTGTAAAAACAATAAATTCTGTGTACTCACAGCTGACAACTGGTCTCATAATGGTGAAACAGTAAACACATTTTGGACAATTTTTCAGTAACTGGGGAACAAAGTAACTGTGTTCTCTCTCATCAATCTTAACCAACATCATACTGAAATTGCTAGCTAGTCCACTGGGAATACAAAAATAAATAGAAGTTACATATATTGAGAAGGAAAATATAAAACATTTGTCTTTGCAATTGGCATGTTTGTTTATGCAGGAAAATGTAAAAGTACCTACAGAAACTGGAAGACAAATATGCTCTATAAGTTTTAAATTTAAATTTAACTACTACACACACAAGTTATAATTGTATATATAATGTTGAAATCAAGTTAAATGTATTTGTTTCCTTCATGCTGAATCTTTTGAAATCCCTTCTTCAAGCCTTTGAATTATGAAGTACATTACAGTGTAATAGCACACTTATTTCTCCTACCTAGTCATACGTTAGTGTTTGTTCGCACCCTCTATCCATCTTTCCTTATCCTCTATACTTCCCATCCTCTGATATCTACTCTCCAGTTCTGCAAAATAAACATGTTTTAGATTCAATGTATACATGAGATCATACAGTTCTTGTCTTTCTGTGCCTGGATTATTTCACTTAACATGATGATTTCCACTTTCATTCATGTACCACAAATGACAGGCTTTTATTGGTTTCTATAAACTAACACTATTCCATTAAAATAGGTACAGCATTATCTTGTTACTTTTCTGTCATTGCTGAGACAAAATATGCAATCCCAAAACGAAGGAAGGAAAGATTTATTTAGTACACTGTTTGTGGAGGTTTCAGTCCATAATCATTTTGTTCCAAGGCGGGGTGGCGTGGCACTGGGGCAACACTTTAAAGCAGCAGCCGGAGTGAAAAGGACAACAAACCTCTTCTTCTCCCTTTTATTGTTTGAGGCCACCTCCCACCACCACCCCCAGGGAGGGTGTGGCACTCACAGACTCTACCTGCCCTCCTTGGCACAGGATGAGGATATTTACAAAGTAAGAACCAGGGCTCCCTGCTGAGTTTCTCAGTTAAACTTCTAAACTGTTCAAGTTGACACGATGTCTCAATGATAACACAAAGTGTCTGTACCATCTATCATTTAGCCAACATGAGTCAAAAAACAAACAGTAAGTTACACTTTATCCAAATTAAAACTTTTACCCATGAATATACTATTACGTAAATAAGAGACAAGTCGCAAACTTTGAATACTATTTTAAAATTATATATCTGATAAAATTTTATGCTCATAAAGGCCAGGGATATAAAATAGCACCTGCCTGGAAAATGCAAGGTTATGAGTTTGATTTCTGGTACTATATATATTTATATCCACAATACAGAAATAAATACTACAAGTTAACAATAAAAAACAGTCTAACTTCTTTCTTCTGTTCTGGGAATGGAACCCAGGAGTTGCATTTATTAAACACATGTTCTACACTTAGCTATAACCCCAAAGCAAATTCATTTTTTTAAACAAGCAAAAGATGCTAGATACTCCTCCAAAAACGTTATAGAGCACACATAAATTAAAGGTTTGTCAACACCAAGAGTGAATCCTAATTATGTGTCTTTGTAGGTTTCTCAATTGTTGCAAATACAGTGCTCTGGCATAGGACTCTGATATTTTGGGAGGCTATGCATGAATGGCATAAAAGATCCATAAAAGCACCCTAAATAAACTGAACTCTGATAAACTTTCCTCTGACCCAAAAACTGCTCTAAAAAAAAGTAAAGTCTATTTTTAAGAAAAAAAAAATACATGCTTAGCACTGCTTGTCACTAGGGAAGTGATAATTGAAAAAAATGAAATGGTACTCCATACCTATCCGATGGTTAAAACTCAAAAACAATCCATACTGCCAATTGTTGGCGATATTGCAGAGGAAGAGAGCCCCTCAGTCCTTGCTAGCAGGTGTGTAATGGTACAGCTAATTTTTGAAGATGGTTCAACATTTTCTTACTAAGTTAAAATTGCCTTATCACTCACTTTAATAATCACAGTCTTCATTTTTATACTGTAGTGATGTAACAATTATGCATATTAAAACCTGTATGTATTATTTATATCAGCTTTTATTTATTATTACTAGAAATAACCATTAATAGAATAACCAGTCAGAAAACTGGTATTGATATACCCTGGAATAAGCATTCAAGCCATGTAATAAATGAAAGAATACATACTTTGTGAAGTAAAAAAAAGTCTGGAAAACTGAAGTATGGCATCCAGTTCTATGACATTTGGGACAGGGAAAGCTATAAAGTAAACATATCAGCAGTTTCCAGGGTTATGGGGAGGGGATAATTTAAATGACTCAACACAGAGAAACTTCAAAGGAGTTGCACTGCTATGCACTACACTACACGGCAATAATGGTAGATACTGGATATTTTTATTAGTCAAAATCGATAGAGCTTTGTGAGACAAGATAAAAAGTAAAAAAAAGTCTGGTGGGCCAGGGAATTAGCTCAGCAGCATAAGCACCTGCCTGGTAAGCACGACTTTGTGAGTCCAATCCCCTATACCCCCCCCCAAAAAAAGATGTTTTTTAAGAGTCTATCTTAGTGATTAGCGGAATGCAGATGAAATGGGCAGTGTCAGAATATACACAGTATATGAGTGTTATTAAAATGTATGGAGTAATCTCACTGTAAAGGAGCATGCTCTGTAAATAAATGGAAATCCTGAGACTAAAAGGCAAAATAATTGTATATAAGCAATAAATACCGGGTTTAGCAGGTGATAAAATCACTTTCAAGTAAATAACCTGAACACGGGTGTGGGATGGAGTGAGGGGCGGGTAGAGAATATACGTCTGCGTGCACCAGTACATTTTCTTACTCTGTCAACTGAGAGATCCCAAAAGAAACCCCATCCCTAAGAACAACAGTGATTTCACATAGTACCCTGATCCTAATTCTCATACCAATAACATGTATTAGGGCACTTTGGAGAAATGACTGATTGTAGGGCTGAGACTAGGAAAGTACAATGTGAACCTAGAGCATTTGTAATGTAAGCAGGTATGAAACACATATATGTAAACATACAAAATGAAGGGAATGTGTCAAAAAGATAAGGAACCAGCTAAAAGAGTTCCTGTTTGCCAAAGCTGGAATAATTTCAGCTGCAGAATAAATAATGCAGCATTATTTTATAAGTGATAGTTGAAATTAAATATGTACAATTCCATATAAATATGAAATGTTGTATAAAGAGAGTAAAAAATGGAAAAATCTGTTCAGAAAACTTTCAAATAGTTTATAAATTTCTCTCAAAGGGATAACATATAACTTTATACATATTTTTGTTTAGGCATGGTGACCTCCTTCCAAAGAATATAATATGGGAAGACAGCAGAGAATAACATGACAGTGGAGAAATCTGCCAACACTGCCTCAGCTAGTTGATAGTGAAACAGACCCTCAGTGGTGATGTCAGCCTTGCATGGTGGCACATACCTGTAATTCTAGCATTTGCGAGGCTGTGGGAAGAGAATTGCTATGATTTGGAGACCAGCCTTGGCTACATAGTGATTTCAAGGCCAGCCTGAATTACATAGTGAAACCCTGTCCCTGAAAAACAAAACAATAAAAAATAGTGATAGCATGTTGACAGTACATACCTGGTATGATGTAGCAGATCATGTATGTAGCACTCAAATTAACCCCAATCTAGCTGTAAGAAAAGTATTATACAAAGCTAAACTGAAAGATAATTTACATAATGCATTACTGGTCATCCTCAAAAACTGTAGGTCCTGAAAAGCAGCATGAGGCTTAGAAACATTCACATCCAAGAGAATCCTGATACATAAGTATATACAACGTAGTTTCTCAAACATCAAAAGTACATTAGGCTGAAATTAAGGAAACCTTAATAAAATGTGAACTTTAGCCAAAAATTATGATGTGGCAGTGTTATTTCACTGGTCATGACAAATATACCTACTAGTGTAAAAGAGAGAGAGAGAGAACCAAGCTTGGTGTGCATCCTGCAATCCCAGCACTCAGGAGGCTGAGGCAGGAAGATTATTGCATTTGAGGCCAGCCTGGGCTACATATGAGTTCAAGTACACAGTCCACCATGGACTACAGAGAGAGAGAGAGAGAGAGAGAGAGAAACCAAGGAGAATCGAATGTGCAAGATAACATTTTCTGGGTACAATAATCAATTTGCTATGCATGGGGCGAGGAACTTGTATATGGAATATTTGGTAATTCTGTATTGCCATCCCAACTTTCTAGAAATGTAAAATTATTTATCATCTGGCGTTTTGTTTTGAGGAATTTGAACCCTTGGTCTTGCATGTGCTAGACATTCTGCCACTGAGCTACATCCCTAGGTCTATAAATAGAAGGCAGTCTAAAACTAAAAACCTATTTTAAACCAGCATGGTGGCAGATCTATGTACTACAAGCATTCTGAGAGGCTGAGGCAGGAAGATCACAAGTTCAAGCCCAGCCTGAACAATATAGTGTATAGCTAGATACTATTTTAAAATGGGGAAGGGGACACTAGGCTAGTAATTCAGGGCAAAAGATTTGAGTTTAATGTCCAATATCATATAATAATATTTACTTTGAGGACTGATGTCCTCTCTCCCACTTATTAACCATTTGATGACAATAAGTTACTTTCAATGCTTGGAGTATCACTTTCCTAAATGGTAAAATGCCCTAATTTCAAACCTGCTATGAAGATTTTTGATATATACCAATATAAATTCCGTTTGCCATGCTAGATATATACCAGATGTAAAAAAAAATTAATCCTTCTTCTTCTGGCCCCCCGTAATACTACACATTTCAAAAAAAGCATCTATTTTTCTTCTTTTTAAAGAAAGCATTGTCATTTCAAAGGAAATCAGTTCTCTTGGATGGTGGCATAATTTTAAAATAGTTTTCAGAGACTTGTAGAATGTCCCAGTAGCATTAGTATTTCAGGGATGAAATGTATCTGACACTATTTTTAAAGCACTCTTCTATACTGTAATATAAACTGTTAATTGTCTAATTTAAGTTACAAATTATTGAATTAGATCATCAGCATTAAGTTAAAATCAATTCCCTATTCTGAGCACTACAGCAGAAAGATTTAGGGACCTAGTTTGAGTGGCTGAAGCCAAGAAAAATAAAAAGAAATTACCTGGGGACCCAGCATGTATGAGGCAACTTCAACACAAGATTTTCAAAGACAATTTTAAGCATTACTTGGAGAATTATCGTGTATATGACCATAGATTAATTTTTCAGCAAAGGGAGTAGTATAAGGGTATACTTGAATAGTAGACTAACATAATTAGCTAGACATAAGTTCCAACTGCCTAAAGTGATACTGTCTACAAATTCATACCAATGAAGAAATAAGTTAATATTTAAAAAAAATAACCCTTGAATTTGTAGGAAGAAAAGTCAAGGTTGAAAAAAATTGCCTGGTGCCTAATTATGCATTTTTATTTTAATATTAATTTTTTTCTAATATCTGTTTAAACTAATCTTACTCAAATGGAAAATGTGACATGATCTATATACATCTGTCATGAATAATAGAACAGGCAAAAACACTTTTAAAATGACAAGTACATTGCATTTGAGAGAAGCCTATTTTAAAAAAATACATAGCAAATATCTCAACACTTTTGAGTCAGTTTTGGCTCCATTCTCATTTTATAAATAAATAAATGTACATACCCCAAGAAAAATTAGGATTCACCAAATCTCATTCTCCAACTGTTGGTGCCGAAGCTACCAAGTGCCACACACGGTGCGAGGCATCAGAAGACAGCACCAGCTAATAGCAGCACTGTTGCCACAATGGAGAATGTTAATTCCAGGTCTTCCCATCACATTGTAGAGCACACAATGGTTGGTGGCACCTGCATATGTGATACGATTTTCAGGAGAGAAGTCTGTTCCCAAAGACTGGGAGGTGCCAGGATTTATTTCCCAAAGGGGTGGATAGCAAGCCGATAACTGAAAATGTTATCTCAAGCATTTGTTTCTCATTATTCTTTCTTCTCTCCACCAAAGGGTTACTAGCAGTACCAGAGCTCGGGTTGCAAAAGTAGAAAGTGTTTCTTCTCTCTCTTTCACAGCGCAAACACCTATCAAGCAGCCTACCTTTTCAAACAGTTAATAGGATGTCCCTTTTCTTCTAACCTTTATATCCCCTATCTCTTTTTTTTCATGGTAGATTGAACCTAGGGCTTTCTCACTGAGCTACATTCCCAGCTATGTTTTTGTTTATTATTGTTTATTGAGACACGTCTTGCTATATCACTAAACTGCCCGGGATAGGAATGAATTTGCGGTTCTCTGGTATCCTCCTGCCTCAGCCTTCCAGTGTGTTGGGATTACAGGCATGCACCATCACATCTGGCTTCAATATTTTAGTTTTAAATTAAAGTTTATATCTTTTGGTCAACCATTTAGCTTTATTACTTACAAAGGACTAATTTGGCTAGTATTTATAAGAGCCAGGCAATAGTATGTTGAAATTATGCAGCCATCACCCCATTAAACCCTAAGCTGAAGAAAAATAATCACATTTGTTGGCAAGAACACATTTTCTTCATATTATGGTGTTTGACACATTTTTCCATTTAAAACATATTTAAATTTTAGCAAACCATCTGAGGTATAAAATAAACATTTCAGTACAATAGATTTGCATTTGGATGAGAGTTGCTCTTTGTAATAAATGCATGCCTATAGTCACAAAAGAAGAGAAAGGCATTGATAGAATCTAAGTTATTTTTAAGCAGTCATTTAGTGAGTCTGTTATCCCAAATAACTGGTTTGATTTATTTCATTTTTATTAGGCTGGTCAAGTCAGGCAGAACGGTTGAACCATTCCTAGTGTGCAAACAAGAAGTGGTGTCATTGACATATTCTGGTTCACAAGTGTACAGTAAACAACTAAAATTGGGTTTCATGGCCCTTCTTGCAAACTAGAGAATTAAGCATCCAAACAGAAGTGGTCTCAAAATCAAAGCACAGTCAAGCACAAAATGTGTTTTGATTTTTAAGTGTGAGGTCCAAATATATTTTTAGTTTGGCTCTAAACCTCTTCCAGTGTTTTCTTCCTAAAACCTTCTTTTCCCCTGTGAGATCATACAGAACAATGTTTTGACATCTTAGTCATTTCCATAACAACAGATTACAGAAACCAGACAAGCAGTCAAACAAGTGAAATGGTTTGAATTTAGTAACTGTTCTGGATCACTGTGAAGGAACACATGGAACTGTGCTCTGCTTGTGAAGAGAATAACAACCAGTCTTTCTTACTGTTCACAGTATCTGGAAGGAAAAATCACTGCTGTGAGACTTCTAAATGTAATCTCACCATGTTTATTTTTTTTTTTAATATTATGCTGCTTATTATATCTTGGTGCACATTAAAGTACCCTTTGACCTTGTTCCTTCTTACCATTCCATCCTTTTGTGATTCCTGCAAACTATAGTTGGGAAATGAAAGTTAAATTATCAGTGTTAACATGTCACTCACACTCGGAGGAGAGGGTGCCAATATTTTATTCTAGCAATCATCATCTCCATAAAAAAACATAATTTCTTGAAAACAAATTAATTTATTATGCAAAAGCTCTACAAAAACCTAATATAAAAAACAATAAACAAGGTAAAATTTTGGCTGAATTTATTAATGAACAGTTAGTTTGCAGGCAATTTCTGACATTGGTTGAGTATGATTTAGCCATATTGGGTTCTGGATAGTGCTAAACTAAGATTCAAATCTTCTTCATAAAATTTATAGATGGACTTTCCTGACTATAAGCAAAATATTTAACTTCATTTTAGCCTTAGTTGTTTTATAGATAGGATGGAAGGAATAGTACCTACCTGTAAGGTTGTAATCCTGTGTTTCAAAACTAACAAATTGAAAAGCACTAATTTGTGGCTTTTTGTCAGTTTCCATAGAGCAGTATTCTCACTGTGGTCATTTTCAAGCTACCAACATAACCTCAGTTATAAGGAGCTGTGAATCAGTGTTCAGAATCAGATTTAATTATATGAACCAGTTCTCAGGTTTAAAGAAATAATAAGATATTGAATCTTAAGTATGTGGTACCATAATAAGTACTTCCTAAGTAGTAGCTCCTATTGTTATTATAGTTTTTAGCCAAATTTATGAGGATAAGCAGTCTATCCCTGATCCATTAAATGGAATAGAGTATCTCGATCTTAATTGGATTCTTATAGCAAGTCTACTGTCTTGGTTACTTTCTCATCACTGAGACATAATAACCAACAACTGCACTAAGGGTGGAAAGTTTACTTTGGCTCACAGTTGGCATGGATTTCAGTATGTAGTCAGCTGGCTAAAAGGGCAGCATTTTAGAAGGACATAACAGAGGACAAAGGCCTGTGGGATGGTGGTGGGAATGAAAGAGTGATCAAGGGAGGAGCAGGGAATATATACCCTTCCTGGTCACATACCCAGCTGCCCACGTCCTCTGACCAGGCTTCATCTACTACAACACTTTTAGCTACAGTGTCATCAGTGGAGTATCACTCCTGACCCAGTCACCCCCCAAAAACACCCATCTATGAACATGTGTGGCTTTGGGAGGATTTCTAGTTTTAACCCATAACAACTACATATGAAATATTATTGACCCTGGGTACTTTTGTATCTTTAAACCCACAGATACCTAATTTTATTTTTTAACATAGTAAAGGGATTAAATGAGGGTGGTATCATCACCTCATCAACACCCTTGATGTTTCCAAGGTAATGGTCCTGAATTACCAAGATTCATTGATTGAAGTAATCACAATGGTGGGAGCAGAACTATCAGAATATTAGATAGAACTCAATAGTTCACATCTCATTCATTTCACTGTCAGTGTGGCAAGCAATGACTGCATACAAAATCAACATGACATGAATTTGTTTTGACTGACCAAGTTTATACCCAGGTTATCATGAAGTAGAGTTTTATTATGGAAGAAAGTAATATACAAACAAACATACATAGTAAGAGTGTTGATTTCTCCTCTTAATGGCGCTAGATAAATCATTTTATATGCCAGTGAAGACAAAGTAAAATTTATATGTCCCCCAACTGTTGCTGTGTGCAGTAAATAATGCTGAATGAACTATGCATCCAAAAAAAACCAAGCTTTATAAGCTCTTAGTATACAGGCAACTTTTTATGAAGAGTTTGTAAATCATTGATAACTACATTGTAAAATAAAGCATACAAGACCTACCTTACATTGGATGGAATTCTACTCTGTTTATTACCTTGATTGTATTTTGGCAACTGTAATCTTTAGGTGGTAGCTGGTAAGGTCTTTCAAGAGGAACTCATCTTCAAGTGTATATAAAGGATTTATTTTGGTGACCTCTAATTTTTCCTATTGGGGTGGGAGACTCCTAAATATGGACTTTCCACACATTAAATTGCTTAGTGAGCTATAGATTTCAGCTGAGAAAAATAAAAGCCAATCCATATATTATTAAATTCCATACAGCCTATTAAATCAGCTAAAAAGGACAATATTTGGAAATGAGTTAAAAGAATGATAGATATCTTTGGTTTTGATTCCATTTGAAGAAGAAAATACTAATGTAAGAGTTGATATAATTTTCCAAAACAGTTTTTATGTTTCACAGATATATGAAAGAAGTCAAATTTAAAAACATAAAATACCTTTAAATATTTAATGTTCTTTTCTTAATGTTATTAGGCCACAGCTAAGTGCGAGGATATTAGGCACTTGCTAAGAGATATATGTCAAATACCTATTTTCTACTTTACAACAAACAAACATATAAAAACTCTGCTGAGGAAATGTAAGTAAGAGATAATTCCAAGTTTCAAAGAGTGGACAGAAATAGAAAAAAATAAAAAAAATGTATCATGTAAAAAAAGAATTAAGAAGCAATATATACAGGTATGAATGTGATTATTATATGTGGTAACAGTGTATCAATAAAATTAATTTTAAAACATAAAAATAAACCTAAATACAAGTTTTACAAGAGAGCCTCAAACAGTGCTATGTAATCAAGGGATAGCACTTTCAAATTTACTTGCATATCTGGTTTGGCTTTTGTAAGAATTGACCCATGGTAAGCCATTTAAAAAGCATTTTAAAGAAAGATAGCTATACTACTAATCTATGTTAGTTCACCCAAAAGAATAGTCTGTACTTCATTGTTTCATTGCTTTATCATTTTTTGTGCCTAAATCTTGTAACCTGCACAACTACTTCTAAGATAACAATATGCAATATATTAATTAGTGTTAATTTTCTACTATTTGTTGAAATTCTGTATTGTCTTTATTCTTTTTTCTGTTTTGCTTTTTGAAAGAAAAAAATTTTAACAGCTCATGGTAGGGTAGGAGACAATTACAAAATTCAAAGATTTGACTGAACTCCTAAATGTAAGACATGAGAATTTTTGCAGAATAACTAACTTCCCAGTAAGGGTAACCTAAAAGACACATCAGACTCAAGACCATTTTCAAGTGGTGATTACCAGATTAAAAAATCAATAAATAACTTAAATTGCATGAATTCAGGCACACATACATGCATGTCATAACTGAAAACACCTAACCTTTTCCAGCTGCCTTTGTGCTCTCAGAAATCCTTCTTGATCCAAGCTCTCTAACAACTAGGTCATGGAATTCAGATGCCATAAAAGTAAAGTAAGCAGGTTCATTGTTCACTTGAGTGAAACGCTGGTATCGAGTGTCTGTGGGAAGTAATGAGAACTTCCTTCCCCAATTATCATTATTCTCCCCATGTGGAAAAGCTTTCTTCCTCCTTGCCTGGAGCCTGTACTTCTGATAGAGTCTCCAACAGTGTCAAACAGCAAGGCATAATTCCATTACTCCTGGAACTATTCTTACATATTTATCCCTGCTGCTATTTGTGATCTGGAAAAGGTACGTTGAATACAGATGAGGATATATGACATGAATATAAGTTTTATTTTGTATTGCTTCATTAAATTAATTCCAAACCAAAACAACAAAACTTCATTTTAAAATATCATGCAGACATAAATTTGATCTAGTTATCATCAGAACTACATGTTCTGATCATGTTGCTCATAAATACATACAAACTATTAAATATCTCAGGGCATCTTAGAAGCTGGCTTGTTAGAGTTATTTAACAAGATACATGAGAATTTTGAAAAATATAAACTGTTCAGTATGAGGCTTGTCAGAAATTTGCTAGATTTAGAGATTCAGTGACAAAATTATTAATTCTTTTAATAAGATATATTCTGTGTGAATTTCCAAATGAGAAGAAATGTACAAATTTTATTATCTGCATGCTCATGGCTTCTAAGTTTTGCATATAAATAAAATTTTTTCTACATTCACCTGATTATGTACAGAACTGGGCTCTAAAACTTCTTTGCACTGTAAAAATTTTGCCTGATTGACAGTGCAAAACACGGCTATTGTCTTTGTTTCTTTGAGGTGCAAGGTGAGTTGTAAGGTGTTTCAAAGGACCAAATTAATGAGGTTGTCCAGAAAATAGCCATTATGGCAAGCATGACCATATGTAAGACTTCAGAATTTTAAAATGCTTTTCAGACATTGTAACTGAATTCATCTTGTAATTAACATGTATCATTTTCTTTGCAGTTGATAGCATTTTATTTTACCTCATTGTTATATAGAATTTTAGAGAGCTATATAAAACTTCTACCTTTCAGACTGAAATAGTTTTAAGTAAGAATCTTAATACTGGGTGAAGTTTACTTGTCTGCATTTTAGTTGATGTTACAAAGGTACAAGCCTTGCTTGATACTATAAACACAAGAGTCTTGTTATTTTATTATAATTCTGAGGAAAACTTTATTGTTGGTTTTTGCAATGTTTTTAAGTAAAAGTAGAAAAATTCTATTTTGGAATATTCTCTCATACAGATACTGCTTTTTTCAACTGACTACTTGAACCGTTTTTTGTATTACTTCTAAATTTTTAATCTTGTAATTAAAATAGTTGCTTTCATTTTAAAAGTGAACAAACAAGAAAGCAGGTTGAAAAATCTGTCTATAAAACTAAAATTCTGTAATTTTTAAATAAGTAAATTGAATTATTATACATATATGTATTATAATGTTTTTATAACATCATTTCACAATGCTTATGGAAAATATGTTTTGAGAAAACTACTGTTATATGCAGGATACAAATATATGTAATATAGATACACATAAAAATAAAAATGATACACAACAGATTTTTTTTAAAAATGTTCATATATTAAATATACCAATAATTTAAAATAATAAATTACATGATTCTTAAAACAATGAATACAAAACTATCTTCCAGAAAAAAGCAAAAATTGCTTACAAACATTACAGAATAGACATTTTTAAGCAACATAAAATCTATAATTAAATTTTAATATAAAAATACACACAAATAAAATGAAATAAATTTCCTATGATTTTCCTTGCTTTGTTTCTCAGTTTTCTGTACAAGTGAGTCTTTTATAGAATCTGAATATGTGTAAGATATACATGTTGCGAGTAATGTCTCTAACTTCATGGTTTGTATTTTCATACTTTTAATGATATATTTCAAGAATCACTCTCAATTTGGTGAAGTATAATTTGTTAAACACAAAGTAAATAACCAAATAAGAAGAAGTTTTGGTCTATCAGTAATAACCTTGAATTTTTTTTTCAGGTTCTCAATCCAATGCTCTTTTTAAATTTTTTTTAATGAAGGAAAGAAAAAAAATAGAAAAGAAGGGTAGAATAATACAGAATTCAACAAAAAAATTAACACTAAAGGAATTGATAGTTGATACATTACATATTGTCAGTGTTAGAAATAGTTGTTCAAGTTACAAAATCAAAGTATAAAAAGTGGATAGACACTCAAACATTGAATGTTAATGGATTAAATCCACCAAAAAAAGACATACACTTAACAAACATACTTTTAAAAAAAGACCTTACTATATGCAGCTTACAACAAACCTACTGACATTATATTAAATTTACAAAGCTAAAAGCTTTTCCTCTAATCAGAAACAAAAAAGAATGTTCAGTATCACAACTTTTTTCATATAAATTTTATTTTACAGAGAATAAAACAAAAGAGAACAGAACAGCACAGATCAGAAGAGAAAAATACAAGCAACACAGCACTTCACAACAAGACAATTGGATATCAACAGTAGCTATTGTAATATCTCTTTCTTTGAAATAGTTGAGCATTGTTTTACACACAATAATATCAAACAGAACAAAACAGAATAAAAGAATTCAAGAGAAGGAAACAATTACAAGGCATTCTGAACCAAATAACATAAGTTGAACAATGGTTACTATAATATCTCATTTTCCATAAAAATTTGTTTATACTATCATACATATTAAAATAAGACAGAACATGATAGAACCAATGGTAACAGAAGAACAAAAGCATGGTAGGACTTAAAAGCAAGATGATATTAAACCAGCAATGGCTGCCATACATAATGTCTGGTTTTCTTCCAAGTAGCTGTTCACACCAACACACATAATAAGGTCAAACAAAACAGAATAAAACCATTCCAACCAATGAATGAAAACATTATAAGACTTCAAAGCAATATAATGGGGAACTATGATTACCATAGAATCTTATGTACTCTTACCATTTCTTACACTAGTGAGACTATATGGTATTTATACATGTGAGTTGGATTTATTTCGCTTATGAGTATGGTCTCAAGTTGCATCCATTTATTTATAAATATCTCAATGTGATCAGTCTTTATAGTTGAGTAGTACTCCATTGTATAAAAGTACCACAATTTTTTTTTATCCATTCCTCAGTTGATGGGCACTTAGGTTGTTTCCAAGATCTGGCTATTACAAATTGTGCTGCTATAAACATAGGTGTACATGTATCACTGTGGTATGATGTTTTCAGTTCTTATGGGAATATGCCTAGGAGTGGAATAGCTGGGTCAAATGGGACTTCCAATCCCAGCTTTTTGAGGAATCTCCAGACTGACCTCCACAGTGGTTGCACCAGTCTACATTCCCACCAACAGTGCAGAAGAGTTCCTTTTTCCCCACAGCCTCTCCAGCATTTGTTCTTGGTAGTTTTTTTGATTCTGGCCATCCTTCATGGAGTGAGATGGTATTTCAATGTGGTTTTAATTTGCATATCTCTAATGACCAATGATGATGAACATTCTTTCATGTATTTATTTATCATTCGTATTTCTTCATCTGAGAACTGTGTGTTAATCTCGGATGCCCATTTTTGGATTGGGTCTTTGAATTTCGGGGGTCTGATTTTTTAAAATTCTTTACAGGTTCTAGATAGAAGTCCTTTGCCTGAGGGACAGTTCACTAAGATTTTTTTCCCAGTTTGTAGGTTTTCTTTACACTCTGCTGGAGATTTCTTTGGATATGCAGAAACTCTTTAATAAGATGTGATCCCAGTTATTGAATCTGGGAAGTATTTCCCGTGCAGTTTGATTCTTATTCATGAATTTTCTAACTACCCCTACGTCTTCAAAATTTTTTCCTACTTTGTCTTGCAACAGATTTAGTGTTTCTGTTTTAATATTTAGATCTTTGATCCATTTAGATTTTAGTTTAGTACACGGTGATAGGCATGGGTCTACTTTTAGTTTTCGGCATATGGATAGCCAGTTTTCCCAGCACCATTTATTAAAGAGACTATTGTTCTTCCAGTGAACATGCTTGGCCCCTTTATCAAAGATAAGGTGGTTGAGTGTGTTCATACTTGTGGTTGTAATTTCTATTCTATTCCATTGATCTTCAGATCTGTTTTTATTCCTGCACCATGTTGATTTTAATACAGTAACTTTGTAGTATAACTTCAAGTCAGAGATTATGATGCCTCCTGCCTTGGCTTTGCTGCTTAGAATTGCCTTTGCTATTCTAGGTCTCTTCCAGTTCCAGATGAATTTTAGGAGTAATTTCTCTAGATCTATGAGGTATGTTAGTAATATTTTTATTGGGATTGCATTGAATCTGTATAATAATTTTGGGAGAATGGCCATTTTCACAATATTTATTCTTCCTATTTATGAACAAGGGATGTCTTTCCATTTTCTGTGGTCCTTTTCAATTTCTTTTTTCATGATATTATAATTTTCCCTGTACAATTGTTTTACTTCTTTCATTAGATTAATTCCTAGTGTTTCATTTTTTTGGATGCTAGTGTGAAAGGTGTGGCTTCTCTTATTTCTCTCTTGGTTATTTTGTTGTTAGTGTATAGGAATGCTATTGATTTGAGTATTGACTTTGTATCCAGCTACATTGCTGAATTTATTTATTATATCTAGGAGTCTCTCAATGGACTTTGGGGGGGTCTTCTGCATAGAGTATCATGTCATCTGCAAATAATGATACTTTAACTTCCTCTTTTCCTATCTTTACTCCTTTCTTTGTCTCTCTTGTCTAATTGCTCTGGCTAGTATTTCCACTACTATGTTGAATAGGAGCTGTTATAAGGGACATCCTTGTCCTGTGCCTGATTTCAAGATAAAGGCTGTCAATTTTTGGCCATTTAATGTGATTCTGGCTGTTGGTTTGTTGTAGAAAGCCTTTATCACATTGAGGTAAAGGCCATCTGTTCCAATTCTCTGTAAGGTTCTTATCATGAATGGGTGTTGGATCTTATCAAAAGCTTTTTCTCCATCTATAGAAACGATCATGTGGAGAGATTGCAAGATGGCTGACTGAGTGGTAGCACTGTAAGAGAGCCTCTCTGAGAAAAAAAATAAAATAAAAACAACTCAGATGCAGGAATCTGGCAACATGGAGAAAGCCAGACAAAAGGAGAGGAATTCTCATGACCCAGGAAGAAACTGAGGAAAAAGAAAAAAAAAGAGAAAATAAGAAGAAAAAGAAGTGTGGACAGAGGGCTGGAGCTGGGCAAGCCCTGATCATTGTACTGGCACATCTTAAAGTCAGGTGTCTCACAATTGAGCTGAGATTGTGGCCCTGCTGAAGCAGGGGTTGGTCAGCTCCACACCCTCAGCTGGAGGAGGCACTGAGTGGAAACAGCCAGTGGAGCTGCACAAACATTGGTGAGTGATAGGAACTGCTTTCCCCAAACCAGAAGGACTGGCTGGGTGACATTTTGGAGTTAGGCAGGGTCAGCTTGAATCAAAACCAGAGGGAGCATCCACTAATGATTCCTAGTCCAAAGCAGATAGGGGGGATCTGCTCGGGAAGGACCACACCCCTGATTGAAACCCAATAGCCAAGGACCAGGCTTTTCTGGGCCAGTGGCATCCCCAGGGAACACACAAAATGTTGAAGCATGAACTGGCTGACTGGCATAGGGGGAGGAGCCAGCTCTCAGTGTGCAACTCACAGATCCGCTGCAGACTGGGGGGTGGTACTTCCCTAGCAAGTGCACTGCAGAAAAACTGTAAGCAAAACGAAAGGCCCAGAAACCTCCACCACCCACCTGTCTGAAGGGGGCTGAAATCATGACAAGGCAGAGAAAGAGCAAAAGGTCCCCAACTGCGGAACTAGGGAAAGTGAGTTCAACAGAGGTAATTGCAGAGGAGGTTGAGAGCAGCAAACCTGGAATGTCAGAGACAGCCTCATCGGAAATAAAGAAATAAATCTGTGACCTCATCATCAAATTTAAATCTGAAATTCTAACTCAGGTGAAGCAAGATATAAGAAGATTAATAAAAAAAGTCCTGGCTAATCCTCAAGTAGACACAAATGATAGAATAGAGGAACCCAGAGAAAGGAGAGAAGCCTTTGATGAAGAATATACCCAAAACCTAGAATATATGAAACAGATCCAAAGAGAATATCAGGAAATTAAAAACTCCATTGAAACCTGGCAAAACCGTTTAACAGAAACTAAAGACCAACTTTCAAAACTTGAAGATAGATTTGCAAAGTATGATTGTGAAGTGAAGGATCTCTTAAAAATAACAAGGAACCAGAAAGCAATGATACAAAGGCTAGAAGATGACAAGAGGATTTATAACCTAAGAATAAAATATGTGGAGGAAGATTCAGCAACAAATACAAATGAAATAAAAAGTCTATTCACAGAAATAATTAAGGAAAACTTCCCAAACATAGGTAATGGAAGTGAAGTTCAGATAAATGAGGCATATAGAACTCCAGCCAGCTAAAACCAAAACAGATCTACACCCAGACATATAATAATCAGGATCCCAGAAATCCATCACAAGAACAGAATATTAAAAGTGGTCAGAGGAAAGAAACAGATTACCTATAAAGGAAAACTCATCAAAATCACAGCAGACTTCTCAATGCAAACCATCAAGTCAAGAAAAGTTGGAGCAAAATAGTCCAAGCCCTGAAAGAAAATAACCTCCAACCCAGAATGATGTACCCTGCAAAACTGTCTCTCAAAATTAATGGAGAGACAAGATATTTCCACGACAAAGAGGAACTGGGGGAGTTTGTGACCACCAATCCAAACCTGCAAAGAATACTGAAGGACATTCTAGAGAGAGAGAAGAAAACCACCAGGGTTCCAGGAATAATGGCAGAAAGGCCTCAAAGAAAGGGGCAGACAGTGGAATGAAGGAGAGTAGTAAACAAATAACAACAGAAAAATAGCATGGCAGAGATAATACAGAGAAGATTGGTTATATCACTGTTTTATCTTGACTGATTTTATCTGAATCTGGTATGCTTGAGAGTGTCAAGTCTACGAGTAGGGGCAACTACTCTGAAGATGACAGGATTCAATAGAATCCCACTCTGGTTTGATTGTTACCTGCCTTTGAAGTCCTATAATGTCTCCAATGTTTAGATTTTATTAATAGGGTAAAGCAATGCTAAGTTCATATTATATGTGATGATATAGACAATTTTATTGAAAATAACAAGAGACATCATAGTGACTACCGTAGATCACCTAGTTTTGTGTTTTTGTATGTTCTTTTCATTTTGTGTTTCTCTAGGAATTTGTATTGCTGACTTGTTTTGATTTGTTTCTCCCTCTAATACAGAAAGGCTAGGTATATATGTAGAGACTTATACATGTGTAGAACTTCTAAGTAGTTTATGAGAATGGATTATAGTTATTGTAAAGAAAAAAAGGAAAAGAGAGTATTCTAAAGGATATAACTGCATGTATGTTTGAGTGTGTGCAATTAATAACCATGTTGCTAAAGTTTTAGTTGGATGGATGAGCAAAACTGACTTCAGTCTCACTGTTTGGATGTCCACTTTGTAGACTTTACTTTTGTAACTTGAACAGCTACATCTAACAGGAGATTATGTAATTATCAACTAGTGATTTTTTACTGGTTACTATTTTTGTTTTTTTTCTGTTTTGTTTTGTTTTGTTTTGTTTTTGAGGTTTTGTATTGTTTCTACCCTCTTTCTGTTTCAAAATTTTTTCTTTAAATAAATATTTTAAAAAAAAAGCAAGAGGAGGAAAATAAAGTGCTCTAAAAGAGATAACTGTATGCATACTTAAGTGTGTAGGATTGATAACCATGTTGCTAAGTTTTTGTTGGATCGGTGAACAGAACTGTTTGCAGCCTCACTGCTGAATGTCCACTTTGTATGCTTTAATTTTGTAACTTGAACAACTATATCCAAGAAGACTATATGTGATGTATCAAATAGTGATTTCTTACTGTTTATTTTTTTAATTCTGTATTGTTTCTACCCTTTTTTTCTGTTTTGCTTCCCCACCCCTCTTTAAATAAAATTAAAAAAAAAGAAATGATCATATGATCCTTACATTTGGCTCTATTGCTATGGTGGATTATATTTATTGATTTATGCATGATGAACCATCCCTGCATGGCTGGGATGAATCCCACTTGGTCATGGTGTATATCTTGATGATTTGCTGCATCCTGGTTGCCAATATTTTATTGAGACTTTTTGCACTTATATTCATTAGAGATATTGACCTTAAGTTCTCTTTTTTAGTTGGGTCTTTCTCAGGTTTTGGTACTAGAGTAATATTTTCTTCCAGAAATGACTTAGGAGAATTGCTTCCCTTTCAATTTCATTGAAGAGTTTGAAGAGTGTTGGCATTAAGCCTTTGTATTTATTGTAGAATTCCACAGTGAATCTGTCTGGGCCTGGGCTCTTCTTTGTTGGTAAGGACTTAATTACATTTTCAATTTCATTAATAGAAATTGGTTTGTTCAGCAGTTTTACATCTTCTTGACCCAGCTTTGGTGGTTCATATGTTTCTAGGAATCTGTCCATTTCTTCTATTTTATCAAGCCTATGAGAGTACATTGAGATATTTATAAATAAATGGATGCAACTTGAATCTATACTCATAAGTGAAATAAATCAAACTCACATGTATAAATTCTGTATAGTCTCCCTAGTGTAAGAAATGGTAAGAGTGCAGAAGATTTTATGGAAATCATGGCTCACCATTATACTGCTTTGATGCCTTATGTCTTCATTCATTAGTTTGAATGGTTTTTTTCTGTTTTGTTTGATCTTAATATATGTGATCATATGAATAGTTACTTTGAAGACAAGACAGTATGGTAGCCAGTGTTGATTTAATATTATCTTGTTCTGAAGTCCTACCATGCTTTTGTGTTTCTCTTACCATTGGTTCTATCATGTTGTGTCTTATTGGATTTTAATATGTATGATAGTAAAAACAAAATTTTTATGGAAAATGAGATAATATAGCAGCCATTGTTCATCTTTGGCTATTTGGTTCATAATGTCTTGGAATACTTCCATTCTCTTGAGTTGTTTATTCTACTTTGTTATGTTTGACATTATTGTGTGTAAAGCTAAGCTCAACTATTTCAAAGAAAGAGACATTATGATAGCTACTATTAATATCCAATTGTCTTGTGAAGTACTGTGTTGCTTACATTATTCTGTTCTGATCTGCTTAGATCTGCCCTCTTTTGTTTTATTATCTTTAAAATAAAAAAAATTTTTAAAAACAGAGTAGAGGTTTTTGAAATAGGTGTTAATGGTCTTCTGTATTTCCACAGAGTCTGTAGTGATATTTCACCTTTTTCAGACCATATTGCATGAATTTCAGTCTTTTCTTTCCTTTTTAAAATAAGGTTGGCTAGGGCCTTATCAATTTTATTTATTCTTTTAAAGAGTCAACACTTTGATTCATTGTTTTTTTGTATTGTTTTCTCAGTCTCCATTGCATTAATTTCTGCTCTGATTCTTATAATTTCCTCCCTTCTTTTGTCTTTGGGCTTTGCTTGCTCTTCTTTTTCTAAATGTTTGAGGTGTAGTATCAGGTTGTTTGTGTTCATTCTCTTTTCCTAATGTGGGAACTCATTGCAATAAATTTTCCTCTGAGGACTGCTTTCATTGCATCCAACACATTCCAGTAAGTTGTATTTGTATTTTTGATTGCTTGTAGATATTGTTTAATTTCTTTAATTTCATCTGTGACCCATTGATGGCTCATGACTGTATTATTCAATTTCCATGTGTTTGTGGGGGTTTTGCAGTTTTTTATCATTAATTTCTAGTTTCATGGTGCTATGATCTGATAACATGCATGGAATATTTCAATTCTTTTGCATTTAGTTAAATATGTTCTGTGGGCTAGTATATGGTCTATTTTAGAGAATGTCCCATGTACTGCTGAGAAGAGTGTATATTCTGATGTTGTTGGATGGAACACTCTGTATTATGTCTATCAAGTCCATTTGTTTACAGTTGTGATTCTGTTCTGTTATTTCTTTGCTGATTTTCTGTCCCTTTATGTCAATGCCATGTTGAGGTCTCCTGTTATAATTGTTATTGTCTATTTGATTTTTCATTTCTGTTAATACTTGCTTTGTATAGCTGGGTGCTCTGGAATTTGGTGCAGATATATTTATGATTGTTATCTCTTCCTTTTGAAATTTTCCCCTAACTAGTATGTAGTGACTGTCTTTATCTCTTCAGACCATTCTTGATTTGAAGTTCACGTAGTCTGCAAACAAAATTCATACAGAATTCCTGTTGCATGAAGTATTGTTTTCCATCCTTGAACTTTCAATCTATGAATTTCCTTTTGGATTAGGTAGGTTTCTTGTAGACAACATATGGTTGGACGTTGTTTCTTGATCCATTCTGCCAGTCTGTTTCTTTTAATTGGTGAATTGAGGTTATTTACATTAATGGTTTTAACTGGTATATATTGGTTTACTGTTGACATGTTATCTTTCTGTTGTTATGTCTTTATCTTTCCCTTCTGTTTAATTATCTGTCTTGCTTAGTGGTTTTTTCCTATGTGTATCTAGAATGTCTTTGAGTATTCTTTGCAGGTTTGGTTTGGTGGTCATCAAGTTCTTCAGCTGTTCTTTGTCATGAAAGTATCTTATTTCTCCATCCATTTTGCAGGACAGTTTTGCAGGGTATATCAGTCTGCGTTGAAAGTCGTTTTACTTTAGGATCTGAAATATTTCACTCCATGCTCTTCTTGACTTCATTTTTTGTGCTCAGAAGTGTGCTGTGATTCTGATAGTTTTTCCTTTATAGGTGGTCTGTCTTTTCTCTCTAACAGCTTTTAATATTCTGTTCTTATGTTGGATCTAGGATGGTGATTATTATATGTCTGGATGTAGTTTTATTTTGGTTATGGCTGTTTGGAGTTCTATATGCTTCACTAATCTGAATGTCAGATTCCATTCTCATGTTTGAGAAATTTTCAGCTATTACTTCTGTAAATAGCCTCTTGATATCATTTGTGTTGTCCCCTTCTTTTTCATTTATCCCTATTAATATTATGTTGTTTTTCTTTGCATCATCCTGCAACTGTTGAATTGTCATTTCCTGATTCCATGTTATTTTTAAAAGATCTTTCCATTGCTGTTCACTAGCTGCAATCTTATCTTCAAGGTCTGAAATTCTATCTTCACTTTCGTTGAGGCAGTTTTGGCAACTTTCAATAGAATTTATGATTTCATGTATATCTCTTTGAATCTGCTTCATGTATTCTGTTTTATTCTTATACTGTTTATTCAGGGATTCTATCTTTTTGCTTTGTTCCTCTAATTTTTTATCTCTTTGAATCTGCTTCATGTTTTCTGTTTTTTTCTTATACTGTTCATTCAGGGATTCTGTCTTTTTGCTTTGTTCCTCTAATTTTTTAGCTGTATCTTCTTTAGATGCATTCACTATTTCTTTCACTACTTTTATAATTTCTTCTTTTACCTGGGAGGTTATATTAATTTGAGTTCCTTCATAACTTCCCATACTTGCTTCTTTATTTCAGTTGATGTCATTTCAGGTATTTCAGGTGTATGACTAGTATTTTCTTCTATGTATGTAGTTCCCAGGCTTTCTTGGGATGGGCTGGAGGTTTAAGATTGCATTTTGGTCATTTGCTTTGTCATTTTCCTATATTTCCATGTTTCAAGCGATGTTCCAAAACTTTCCCTGAGTGTGTTGGGAATCACCTCCTGAGCCCTCAGCTCCAGGGACTCATGGGCCTTTGCTCCCCTAGTTGAATGAACATCACTGGGAGTGTCCACTCAAGCCTGTGAACCTTCTCAAGGCTAGTCCAGTGCCCTTGGGGTTGGACAGGCACCCAAGCACTGGGAGTCATGTCCCAAACTCTCCTGAGTCAGAGCCAGGTAGCTGGGACTCACCTTGCCACTCTGTGGACCTAACTCCCCTCTTGGCCTGGGCCTGGTCCCCTGGTTGAATAAAGGTCACCTGGCATGGTCCACTCAAGCCTGTGAAACCTCTCCAGGATAGTCCAATGTCCTAGGGGCCTGGGCAGGCACCCAAGAACCAGGAGTGATGTCCCAAACTCCCCCAGGCCACCACCAGTGAGTTGCCACTCTGCTGGCAGCCATGCGGGCCTACCTCCCCTCTCAGCGCTGGTCTGGTTCCCTGGTTGAATAAAAGGTCACTAGTATCACAACTCTTGGTCAATGTAGTGCTCAAAATATCAGCCAGAGAAATCAGAAATAAAAGATAAATAGAAGGTAAAAAATGGACCTTTATAAGAAAGAAAGAAGTCTAATTATTATTTGCAGATGACATGATTCTCTAAATAAATGACCCAAAAATTCCACCAAAATATTCCTAGAACTGATAAACAAAATTAGTAGGATAACAGAATACAAGATTAGTGGAATAACAGAATACAAAATCAACTCTCATGAAAAACCAATTCACATGAAAAATCAACTCACAATAAAAATCAACAGTGCTGCCATTCATCATAAAGTTTTTACTGACAAAGAAATTAGGAAATGATACATTTCACAATAGCATAAAAAAGGGAGAGTGACATACTTAGGGATTAACCTTAAGAAGAAAATGAAGGTCCTCTACAATGAAAATTACAGTACTCTGAAAAAGAAGATTGAATTGGAGATTGGAAAAATTGAAAGATATCACCAGCTCTTGGATATGTAAAATAATATTATCATCACAATCTTGTACTTCAAGTTATATGAAAAAGTTACAGTAATTAAAATACCATGGCACTGGCACAAAAACAGACCTATTGCTCAATAGAACAAAATACATGTAGAGAAACAACCTCAGCAATCTTCAGTCATCTGATCATTGACAAGGGAACAAAAACATGCTAGAAGAAAGATGGTCTCTTTAGAAAAAGATATTAGGAAATTTGGCTATACACATGCAGAACATTGAGTGCATATCTTTCCCCAGGTACTAAATTAAAACCAAAATGGGTCAAGGATCTAAATATCAAAATGTGAACAACAAATCTGCTGGAATATAACATAGGTAAAACTCAAAAACATAGGCACAAGCAAAGACTATGAACAACATATCAATTGCCTAAGGGCACCCAGATAAGAAGAGAGGAAGAAAAATTGTCCATGTTTGCAAATGAATTGACCACAT
Source organism: Hydrochoerus hydrochaeris (assembly GCA_004027455.1). Classification (NCBI taxonomy): domain Eukaryota; kingdom Metazoa; phylum Chordata; class Mammalia; order Rodentia; family Hydrochaeridae; genus Hydrochoerus; species Hydrochoerus hydrochaeris. The sequence continues at coordinate 432,380 of PVLA01000783.1, forward strand.
ATATAGAAAAGCCTACATGTTCCATAAAGAAGGTTTTATAACTGATAAGCAAATTCATTAAAACTGCTGGATGCAAAATTAACATTAAAATACAGTAGCATTTTCATAAAACTAAAACTTCTGAAGCAGAAGCCAAGAAAGCAGTACTATTTACAGTAGCCACAAAAAGTAGCTAGAATAAATTTAACAAAAGAGGTTAAAGACCTGTACAATAAAAATTATAAGATATTGAAGAAAGAAATTTTAAAAGAACACAAAATTATAAGAAATATCCCATGTTCTTGGACAAGAAGACTTGATAGTATTAAAATGTCCATACTACCCAAACTGATTCATGGTTGCAAAGAAATCTCCATCACAATAACAGTGATTTTTTTACAGAAATAGAAAAAAACACTCCTAAATCCTTGTAGAACAAGAGACCCAGAATATTCTGTATGATTTCAGGGAAAAGAAAACAAAACAAAACAAAAATAAAATCAAAACTGAAATGATCACAACCTGTGACTCAGAATGTCCTATGAAGCCACAGTAAACAAAACAGCATGTCACTAGCATACCAAAGAACATAATAGAGAACCCAGAAATTAGTCTCCATATGAATATATAAAATTATCCAGTTTTTCTTTGTTGTACAAGTCTTGAAATGTTTTGGTTTTGATAATTTATCCTCTTAATTGTCATGTTTATTGGCAACTTATAATTTTTATTTAGTAAGTTTCTGCACTACGATTAGTATGTGTTTTCTTCTACTCTCTGTACATTTAATACCTTATTATTGCCTTAGCTTTTCATTTTAGAGACTTTACTCATTTATTTGCAACCATTTTTCTTTTGTAATAATGTTATTCATAGCTTAAAATTTCTCTATAAAAATTCTTTAGCTTCACCCCTTAGTTTTAAAATGGCACATTTTCATTATTGTTTACCCTAAAATATTTTGTAAATTATATTGTAATTTGTTCTCTGGTTTAGAGGATCTTTGCAATTGTGCTGCTTTTGGCTGGAGGATGTGGTTTGTGGTAGAATATTTGCCTACCATGTGTGAGGCCCTGCACTGAACCATCAGTACAGCATCAGTACATCCTACAGCAGATATACAGCGAGATATATGATAGATGATTGATAGATAGATAATAGAGATATAGATACATTTGCAGTACATAGATAGTATATATTTATGCTATTGATTGTCAAGCAATCAGGACTTTCTTTATGTTATTGCTGTTCATTAACTCCATCAGTATCAAAGAAAAATTTTTGTGTTATATCAACCCATGAGAGTCAAGGTGGTTTCCACAATGCTTGTGTGAGCTTTTACTTTGAATTATTTTGCTTATATGTTCTAGTAGTATAGATGGTCAGATATTAAGTGTTTCAACTTGTTATATTTAATGCATCTGAATTTTGATTGATAATTATTTTGAAGGCACACGTTCTTGGGTGAGTGTTTTTCCCCTCGGCATTACATCTCTCTTCAAGTCCAGTTAGTCTTATTGTTGAGATTTTAAAAATAACAGAGTTTTTTCTTTTCCTTGAGCAGCCTTTACTGATTCCTTTTCAACTTTAAGATGAGAATATGATTATGTACTGTTTTTAAACATTTATTCTGCTTGTGATTCTGTATAATGAGACGATATCTTTCAATTGAGTTGAAAAATTCTACAAGTTACGTCATAAATGTTTCCTTTGCTCTCATCTTCCTCTGTTACACATGAAACTCCAGGCACACAGGGTTAGGTTTTTTGTTGTATTCCGCACATCCAATTTGCTGCTTTCTCTCTTGATTTTCTCCATATATTGTAACAGTCATATCCAATGGCATCCTGAGCTCATTAATCCATTTTACCCTTCTGTCTAGTATCTTAATAAGTTCAATTGTTGACCTTTTACTTCCAGACACTATAATCCTAGCTTCCAGAGTTATATTTATCTTCATAGGTTGTATTTCTGTATTTAAATCTCTAGCCCTTCATCTATTTTGTCTGTTTTATATTTAAAAATAAATTCACCACGTTTAACTTAGTTAATTTAAACTGCATAGCAAGACCCTGTCTCAAAAAGACAGAAAGAAAGAAAGAAAGAAAGAAAGAAAGAAAGAAAGAAAGAAAGAAAGAAAGAAAGAAAGAGGACAGTCTCTTTAATCCAATAAAGTATGAATCTGGGCTGTAATTTTAATGAGACTTAGTCCATCACTGGTGTATCTCTGTACATCAGGCATGACAGAGTTCTTGAGTGACAACCAAGTCTCTGTCATTTCAATTTTAAAAAGACAAGATTCCCTTAAAAGATTGGAGCTTAGATCCTTATGTACTGTACCATGAAGGATCAAAATATGTCAATATTTCATTTACAAAAAATTCTCTGCCCTTTACAGGAACTTTGTCTCCTAAGCACAAAAAAAAATAACAATAGGTTGTACTCAATCTTTCTCTTTGTGTCCAAAGCCTACTGGGACAAAGCACTTGCAGTGCAGGAGGTATTATAGAAGGTGTTTGTAGTAAACAAACTACTTAGCTTTTTCTGATTGCTTTCTTTCTTTCTTTCTTTCTTTCTTTCTTCTTTCTTTCTTTCTTTCTTTTTCTTTCTTTCTCCATGGTAAATATTCTGTTCATGGACCAAGATAACCTTAACCTAAACTCAGAATCAATAAATACACACGAAGACAGCTGGGTTTTGGTATTTCAGGTAAGATTTAGAGTTCTGGTAGACTGAATATGCACCAAGTTCCTAAGATTTCACTGATCATGAATATTTCTGGACCCTTGGAATAAGATACAAGTTGTTCCCAAGATTAAATTGTGTTATAAAGCATAGTTAACTATAAAAAAAGAAAGATTATGGAATATAAAACTCTAAACTCTTTAAAAACAAGTATATTCTCTGAGTACATAATTCAGTGACAAGCATTTTGCCTGACTTGGAAGTAAGCAAATATCCATACTACCAGTGGATAAGTTTAGCCTCTGTTTTCTGAGAGTCATTCCCAGCCAATAGCTACTGTAAAACTGGGACCCTGAATTCTACTATTACAATAAAATTAATTATTCTAACAACAAATGAGGCATTCTATGCCTCAGATATTAATTACATTTCCAGCTCATTGCCTTATTTCAGTCTGGTAAGTCCTCGGGCAAAGAACTTTGCCATGCTGGGCACTGACTTCTGAACTGCAGAAATATAATCTAATCACAACTGCAATTTCAAACCATTATTTTCAAGACTATAATTTCTAACAGTAGTAGGAAACCATTAAAAGTTTCATTTATTTACTGTTTCTTACTAAAGGGAGTAGTATTTCATTATTTAGCTCCTCGATATCTTTAAATTATAAATTATTCCATGCACCAGATTTGTTGATTGATACTGTTTGTTACATAGCAAACGTTTCTCTGTTTGATTCTTTAGAATAAGAGGCGTAGGAAGTTAAGGCCATCATTCATACACACTTAATTCCACAAATATCCTACCTCAGAACTAAACTGTAATGGAGAATTATGCCAAGTGTGTAGCAGAATATTTCTTAAGAGTTTGTTCATGTCAGTATAAATGTAGAGTGATCAGTGAATAAATGGTGGAAAATTTATGGACACAGAACTTAACAGAAGCAGAAATATTGCTGTAGTGATTACATAGTTGAATCAAAAGTTGTACATTTGTAATTTTTATAAAAGATATAAATCAAATGAGTTAATATTATAAGCTGACCAAACCAAAATGTCATGTGTCTTAGAAAAATTTCAAATTAAGAAGAGAAATTGTTATTCTTTCAATAAATAAATATAAAGCTCCTATAAATAAATAATTTTGGAATATATGTTTAGAAAAAATGAAGTTTCTGGAGTGTGCCTGAAGTAATATAGTTAATAGCACCATCATAAAATTGAATATCTTGGCTTTTTATCCTTAGAACTGCAAGATAGATACCAAGCAGTAATAGAGTCTTTGCCACAATATATTGGTCTGTCAAGAAAAATTGTAGGCATGTAAGTGTGCATTGGAATTAAAACTCATATCTATTAGGCACATATGTGATCTAAGGCCACTCACTCGGTGAATGACAGCCTGTTCCATCTCTGGTTGTGGATGACTAACCCTAGGGACATAGGTAGGAGACTTACACAGTTTGTTCACATTCACATGGTTCTTTTGCATTTCCAGCCATTCAAAGCCCTCACAAGCTGCTAGCAAGGTGCACAACTAAGTGTCTTGAGGTATATCTTTACCATTTTAAGTTCTTCAGTGTCACGGTAATAAAGATCTCAAATGTTTTATGAGGTCTCCTAGTAAAATAAGAGGGAGCAGAAAACAAAATAATCACCACCCAGAAATTAAGAATGGATGGTGCAAATTTGTCTTCTTTTCTCACTGGAGCAAAAATCGTGCAGCCTTTGATTTATAGACAAAAGTCATGTCTTTGATCAGCAACCAAGACATCGAATTGTTAGATATTTTAACACAGTTCACCAATTATATTTTATGTCTCCAAGGATGTGAAATTGGGAAACTTTCAGTTTTCAATACAGTTTTTCCATACAGAAACACAGATGTAAATCCTTTATGCATTGCTAGATTAACAACCACAGAAATTCATTTTGTTTGGGGAATTCCTACAATACTTCAATTTCATTCCATGGTTAATACCATGTCCCCTGGCATCTTGTTAAAAATCATAAAAGAAAACAAGCCAATTTAGTTACACAGAGAAATGAAAAGCCATAGGTAGGAAGAAACAAGTAGAACAGGACGTTCCTGGGGTTTTAATCCGATTCACTAATGTTTAGGACGAATAAATGTTAGGGAACCTAGAATCAAATCCCAATAATTCTTTCATTTAAAGTGCTTGATCTGGAAAGAATGACAGAGCAGCTTGATAGTATTATAGCTACACTGAGGATTTCTATGTAGAGTCTGGGAGAGACCGTTCAACTGCTCAATCTTTTACTTGCTGTATGGGCAACTCTGAAGATATCGATATTTTTATCCAACCTCAGTTTACTGCTAATAAAATAGAAATAATAATAACATATATCTCATAATATAAATGAAATCATGCATGTAATACACTTGCTATACTGAACATACAGTGAACATTCATGGTAATATTACCATGTATGCTATGTCATACTCTACAACTTCCATTATTTTATCGCATGCTTTGGGGATCGGCTCACATATTTTTGACATGTTTATGTCTGAAATCAGAATTTTTTAATTAAAAATTTTATTAGTACATGTTTTCAGTACATTCAGCTTACAATCATTATGGGGGGTGCAAGTGTACATAGAGCAGCTTGGTTCTTTTTTTTAAAATCCCTTTCCCTCCCACCTGTCTTCCATTTCATCTGAATAACTTCCTCCCATTTTCATTCTTCTCTGTATTTTTAATCTTATTGTTGTTTATGATGTCTACTGTTTATGTCCATTGAGGTTATTAGTTTCCTGTACAGGGCACATCCTTAATCTTCCTATTTCACTTCTTCTTCCCCTCCCCACTTACCCACACTCTTGTGGACACTTCCCATTTGCAGGAGTTCTGTTCCCTTGTCTCCTTCTATCCATCCTTTATTGTGCTCTTTGGACTTTGCCTTACTGAAATGAAAGATATTATATCATATTCAAGCTAGTGTGCCTTATTTGTAAAATCAGAATATTTCTCATATCCAATATTATTGCATAAATAAACTAACATTTTTCTTTTCTTAGTACTACCAAAAATGACATAATCCATGGTATATTATTATTATAATATTATTATAGCCTCCTTGAGGCCATTCACATGTTAACTAGGACAATAAGTTGTTTGTCATAACACGGGTTACAAAGGAGAAGTCTTCCTCACTTGTCTGAAACCCAACATCGGGAGGAAGTTCTACAACAGAGCAGCAATGTCAAGTAGCTTCTTTGAACACAGAATATTCTAAAAGGAAAGCTGAGACACTACACAAGTTAAACTGGATGTAAAAATAGTAATAAAAATGGGGTGGTGTAGAGCAGAGCACGTCCTTCCAGGATATGAGAGAGCAGGCAGCATCCTGTGGTTGCTGCCGTCCTGACCGGTGCATCATTTCACCGACTGACGTATGAGGGGAAGCAGGTGAGTTCACACGTGTCCCGGGATCATTTCTCAATGCTGAGATCATAGGCTTCAATTTTTGCCAGCCTTTTCCATATATATCATGAATATATGGTACTTTTAAACTGTACAAACATTGTAAAGAGTTTTATACAAAATTACCAGATTTTTTTCTTTGCAATTTTTAAATACAAAGATTAAATGGTAAAAACTATGTTGTATCTGAATTTTTGTTCAGATTTGAACTCCATTGTATTCTGATAGCATTGAATACAGGGAGAATATACCTACCTAGTACCTTTGCGATTTTATTGCTGATATACATTCTCCATGCTAATCTGCAGGAAATATTATTACTGTTGCATTTTATAAATAATGTTTCTATTTGTGGTAACACTGAGCTTAAATGTAAAAACTTTGGAAATAGTTTTTTTAATATGCCTTCTTAAATACTGTTTTTGGTGTTATGAAGATCTTAACTGTGTTTTATTTTATCTTTTACTACATGTAAATATAGGAAAGTGCAAGGAAGCTAATTAGATATGTCCCATTACAATCTAGAGTGCTTGCACCTTAACTTGCTTGTTGTATAACCACTTTTGTCACATAAATCATGCAAGTTGATCAACTCAATAAAACAATATAGGTATGAAACACTTACTTGTGAATAGATGATAATTACTTTTAGTAATATGTATTTAAATGTAGTTGTAGCCATCTGGAACAATGAGAGATTTTCTAAACAAATACAACATAGTATACTGGTTAAGAGCACAAAACTCCTGTCCACCTAGTTTCACACTGTAATATCATGATGTGCAGATGATATGAGAATTTAGATGAATAACTTAATCTCTATGTGTGTTTCATTTTCTGGAATATAATAATAACCATGATAACTACATAGTTATATTGTAATAGTAAGTGAAATGAATCATATGTGTTATGTATAGTAAAAAATAGAGATTTCTTTCCCCTAAAAGATGTGTTTGTTGTGATTCTATACAGAGCATCAATATTGTCCAGAATAGATACTATGATTGGAGGAATTAATTTTAAAAGTCATAACACCTTCAGAGCTAGAAGAGTACTTAGCATTTACTTATTGGAAGCCTATCAGTGTACACATAAAAACATAAGGACACAGAGATACAAAGTGAAATCATTGATGTGTCCTAGCTTTATTAAATTCCAATTTTATGACTTGCTGATCAACATTCTTCAAGTAGATGCCAATTGTATGTCTAATTAATAAACACATCATTAAACACACTTCCTTTCTCCAACCACTCTGAAGAGTACAGATGACAGCAATATGAATTTGGTAAAATTTCCTTACCCTCTAAAAGTTCACTATCATGTAGCAAGAATATGTGGATGTAATGGACTGTTAGATGTATGCTGATGAAACACATGTTAGTAGTAGCATAACGTGGGAGTCATAATACAATTGAGATAGTAGGCTCCATTATGAATGTTGGTTAGGGGTACAGAGAGAAGGTTTATGCATCTAACTTACTAAGGAAGAAAAAATTTCATCAAAAGATACATGCAAAAGACAAGGAGTCACCAAATGATAATAGACCTTGTATTCCATGAAGTACAGTTTTACTTTTTTTCTATCCTAAACAGAAGAAAATTTAATGGAAAGATCTGATTATTCACAGATATAAGAAAAAGCAATGTCCTATAAAGAACAAAGAATTGAAGTTTATATTAAAAGAGCCTGTTAGAATTTTTAGAGATACACTGTAGTAAAGAAAAAAGAAGTGAAAGAAATGGAAATTAGATACAATCTCATAACATTGTTTTACTTCAAGGATTTTAAAAAGTGTCCTTCAAGCAGCAGGCAAGGCATAAGGCAAAGCCAAACAAATTGGGGTTGCTAAAAAGAAACAAAGAATGATTTCTCATGATTCTCCACTACAGTAGGAATCCTACATAACAGGCCAAAATGTGAAGAGTGTCACAAGTAAGAGTTTGCATGAACAAATATACTACTGACGAGACATAAAATCCGAAACAAAGCAAAAGTAAATCTTGAATATGCAAAATTGAAAAATAAAAGAGGTAGCACTCATGAAAAATCACTCAAGAGAAAATCTAAAGCAGTTAAAAGGAATTGAAGAATACACAAAAATGTAGCAAGAAAATTTAGGGGAAGCTATTAAAGAGGTGCACCAAACAATTCAAATACAAATTTATTAGTAAATTATTTCTGTGGCTATGAATATAAATAGAACTTGTCTTAATGAAATAAAATTCACCACATTTTCATACAACAAAGTATTCATATAAATATATAAAACAGACTCCACATCATAACAAAAACCCAGTACCTTAGTTCAACAACACTGGAATGAGATAAACAGAGACAGTCATTCTGACACTGATAGAAATATGTAATTGTTTCAATTCTGAAATTAAAATAGGCCTTTTATTAGCAAAGGATAACAAGACCACAAAATAAAACAAAGCTGTATTTATTAATTATTGTCATAAAAAAAGAGTCTTGATAGTCAGGCACCATCTTCCTATGAAAGCATGAAGTTGAGCGGCTGGAGGATTTCTAGAGCTGTAAGTGGGATGGTATTATCTGTAGCAGAATGATGCCCTGGATAAGATTGCTTTTTGATTGCATGACACAGAAGCATATATGTTTTGGACTGAAATTGCTTCTATTTAACTCAAATTTAACAGCACGAATCTATTGCTGATAAGTGGTCACTAATGGCATATAAATGTTGTTAATCAATTGTATAGCTTTAAAACCAATTTTGATGTTTCTTGTACCAACAAATGGCTACCACAAGTCAATCTAGTTCTAATTTCAGAACTTTCTTAATATCTACTATGCTATTAGAAAAATATTCTGAAACTTTTAAGATACCAAGAAAACTTATTAAAAATCATGAAATATGATTAAATGTAAAATATTTCTTTACTTTCATTGGTAATAGGACAAATATTTGTATTAAAAGAAAATTATTCTGATCAGCAGAGGAGTTCCAATAGTGTTGGATTAGTTCTGTAACCATTAGTATGAATAGACACTGCACAAAATATTAAAATAAATTGCCCCAAAGCTAGGTAACATGCCCGTAATTTCTGCACTCAGGAAGCTGAAGCAGGAGGATCATTAGAAGTCGAGACCAGCTTAGGCTATACAGTGAGCTCCAGGCCAGCCTGAACTGTGTAGTGAGACCCTGTTCACAAGGGGAAAAAAAGCCCAAATCCTCTGACCCATAGACAAAAACAGGCAGAAAGTATATAAAATATCATTCTAAAAGAAAGAATGTCATCTGCAATAGGTTTTCCTTTAAAGATATTTCCTAGGTTCCTGCAGGAAAGCAGTTTTTCATGGCAGAAGAGAAACTCTCAAAGAGCTGGGGTTACAATACTAACTGAAAATTGGAGGAAACACCTGAGAAGGAATGAGACAAACATTCCATTCAATTATCCCAGATCCTTGGGCAATATTTTAAAAGTCTGTATACATAGAAAGAATTCAAATCTCCAAGGGGGGAATAGTAGTTAGGAAGCATAAACTTCAGGTATTTCCTGATGCTAGAAACACAGTATACCCAAGGTTGCAATTTAGTAATATTATAAATGTTAAGTTCATCCAGGACACTCATTTGATACTAACATGTTTAGATTTTATGTTTCATGTTCCTTTTTTTTTAACCTATGAGTACATGGAAGTGAAGATGATATAATGTATTACCACTGCCTTGATTATGCCCAGTGCCAATGGATTTATTGTCACCTACCACACTGCGTGAGTGCATTTGTCAATGTGGAAGAAAAAGCAAATAAAATTTCTGCAGTATTATGAGAATAGTCCAGATCTCAAGCTTTAATAGGTTTTCAATAATGACCAGGAAAACGCATGCTCCACTTCAGTTCCTACTGATGCAAAGCAACTGGCTCCATTCCGAATGGGACTGAGAGCATGGGACAACCAATCACTCAGGGAATCTGCGTGGCAGTGGCATGAACTTCCCATATCTCTTACTTTAGGACACAGTGATCCATCTGAGGTATTAACAAAGAAATGAGGACATATGACCACAAAAGATTTACCAAAGACATGCATAGCAGTCCGTTATTTACAATAACTAAAAACTAGAAGCAATCAAAATGTCCATCAACAGAAAGATAGGTTTAAAAATGATAGCATATGTACACAATTTTATGCTTCTTGAACATTAATAAAGTAAATTACTGACACGAGGAACCATATAGATGAATTTTGAAAACACTATTTGAAGTGAAATGAACCAGACTGCATATGGTTGTATTTAAATATAGTTACATTTATATGAAGTTCAAGGACGAGATTTAATTTTTGTTTAAAAAGTCAAAAAAGCAGTTCTGAGAAAAGTTTGGCTGGGAAAGGACACAAGTGGGAAGTTTCTATTGCAGTACCAAAGACCTTTATCTTTTGATTAAAAATATATTTTATTTTAAAAAATCTTTTGAAATGAACTATATGAACTATATTTCATTATAGAAGATGTGACACTCTCCTATTTACTGCACACTTCTCACTAAAACATTAGTGGTAGTGTTAGAGTTATAAGCTCATCCTTAGATTATGTGCATTTGTGAGCTGTTAAATGTATGATGTGGTATGTTATTGTTGAGCAGAGCACAGTAGTATTTATGAATTTAAAGTTTAATTTTTTATAGTAAAAAGTGCTAAACTCTGACAGGGTAGATTTGAGAAAGATTTTCTCCATACAAATTTCTCTCAGAACCATCTCTCCCCTTGCAGCCTGCTGCCTGGTTTCCTTTCATTCATTCAATTTTATATCAACACATAAAAATTATACATTATGTACTTCTGGGGGACTATGCAGTGCCTCATTGGATATATATGTTATGCAATGTTCATATGAGTGTAAGCATATCTACCTGCTCAAACGGTTTTAATCTCCTTATGGGAAAACATTCATAATCCTTTCTGCTAGCTGTTTGAAACAAACTGTATTTTTGTTATCCATAGTTACATTTTAGAATAGTATACAAACTTCTTACTCTTACCTAATTGCAACTTTATAGTCACTGACCACTCTCCCTCTTTGCTCCAACCTATTCTCTGCAACCTCTAAATTAAAGCATTTTACCCTCACCTCTATAAGATCCAACTTTTTAGATTTAGCATATGAGATCATGCAGTATTTGTGTTTCCACACCTCTTTACTTTGTTTAACATAATGATATCTACATCAATGCATGTTACCTGTAAAAGGTAGAATTTTATCCCTTCAATGGCTGAATGGTGCTCCTTTGAGTAGATGTACCATAATTCTGGCCAGCTATTAAGCTCAGTGGCTTAAGCACTTGCCTGGCAAGTGTGAGGTCATGAGTTCGAATCCTGGTTTAAAAAAAAGCATAATTTCTTTATTCTTTATTTTCACAGGTATAAAAGGTAAGACATTAATCTATAAATTTAAGAAATGCATGTTTCATTATATACAAATCATACTTCAATACATGTATTAATTTTTTAAATTTTATTTTAAAGAGGGTAAAATTAAACATAGCAAAACAGATCATAAAAAAACAATGTAAAAGACGCAATTTTCAAAACAAGACAACCAGAGATCTTCCCTGTCTATCATATTGTCTTTTGTTTTCTTCTAAATAGCAGTCCATATCTTCACATACAGTGAATTCATACAAAACAAAATAGTATAGAGCTGCTCAGAACAGAGTGATGAAGGCATTTTAGGTCTTGAAGGCCAGACAATAAGGAAATCAACAATGGCTGCCATAGTGTCTCTCAGTCTCTTCAAAATAGCTGTCCATACCTTCACATATGTTGAAATTAAACAAAACCAAACAGACTAAAATCACTCTGAATAAAGAATAATAGTATTGCTGGATTTTACATCATGATGCTATGGAATCAGCACTGTGTACTCTAGTGTCTTTTTTTCTTCAAAGTAGTTGTTCATTTCATAATGCATTATATAATCAGCTCTCATAAACTGTTTAGAAGTTCTACTCATGCATGAGTCTCTACATGTATACCTATCCTTTCTGTATTAGAGGAAAAAACAAAACAAAACAAGACAAAATAAAACAAATTCCTAGAAAAACACAGGACAAAAAAGACATATATAACCACAATACCAGGTGATCTACAATGGTTACTCTGATGTCTCTTGCTATTTTCAATAGAATTGTCTATATCATCAGGCATAGTATAATTGAATATAGCAATATGTAACAATATTAATAAAAACAAAACATTGGAGACATGATAGGACTTCAAAAGCAGGTAATAGTCAAACCAGAACTGGTATCCTAGTGAATCTTGTCATCTTCAGAGTATTTGCCTATATTCTCAGACTTGCTACTATCAAACATAACAGATTCAAATAAAGTCAATCCAGACAAAACAGCAATCTAACAAACCAGATTCAAATAAAATCAGTCATAGTAAGACAGCGTAAGTTATACAGGGATTCAGATTGAGTTAATAGGAAACTAAGGATGGTTACTATAGTATATCCTGCTATTTTTGGAATAGATGTCTGTGTCCTCAAATCTAATACAAGTAGACAGACTGGAACAGAATATAATCAAACTAAACAAAGCAATGAGAATAATGTGGATTTAAATTCTGATACACTATTAACAATGTCCTCTGCCTTCCTTTTTTAGATAATTCCTCCCCTTTCACTTTCACCTGGTGCATTGTACATTTTGGGTCTCACTAACTCCTTAGTTTTTAGATTAGGGGGCAACCTATTATTTACCTAAGTGGTTCTGAACCTTTTTACCCATGAGCTTGATCTTAAGTTGTATTCCTTTGCCTACAAAAGATGTTCAGTATAGGAAATATAATTAACCTGAAAGAGGATTTATGGACCAAAAGTCAAATATGAGAAAATAGTGCTCTATGTGACAGGGAACCAGAGAAAAATAGGGCAGCTCATCCAGCAGCTGCAGATAGGTTGGAAAGACATGACACTTTTGTGCAGTGGAGAACTACTCAGCTGTAATGAAGAAAAAGCTTGAGGCTTTTGTAGATAAAGGAATACATTTCTTAATTTAATAAGAATTTAAATGTAATCTATACACATGAGTATATGCACATATTTGTAAGTAAATAGACCACATGCTGTTCACAAAATACATGAATAAAACACAGTGGCCTAGAGAGTCTAGAAAGAAAACAAATTGGAAAACATATGCAGTAAAAATACTTTAAAAATAAAGTAGGAATTCTAATAATATCAAAGTACAATTCAGAGTGAGCTTTCACATAGACAAAGATGTTCTTTGTTGTGGGACACATAATCCACAACAAACATAAAACTGTAGTCTTAAACAGTTAGACATAGAAACTTAAATAGAAAAATAGTCAAAGAACTTGCAACTCATCTTTAACTTTTGACTAATTAAATAAACAAAATAAAGCATATTCATTTGTATAATAGAGTCATATATGCGTATAAAACCATAAGCTAGGAGGAGCTACAGATGGCCAATCAGTGAACAACAAAATACAGAACCTCCCTGGGAGAAACAACTCATATGCCAGAATAAAACATGCTGGAGAGACCCAGACAGAGGGAGATGGATCTTCTTGACACAGGAAGAAACTAAAATAAAAAAGCTCATCAGACATGCAGTCTCAGGGCTACAATTAGAACAGCTAAAATTAGTGGACACAGCTACTTTGCTGCGACCCACCTAGCCGCCCAAACTCGCACCTGCCACGACCTGCTGCAACCCACGGGGACCCGTAAAGCTTCCCGAATTCACTCTGCAATGACTCACAGGAGCCACAGCTGCACTGAAGTTGGGAGTTGGTGAGCCCAGCAGAGAACAGAGCCAACAAAGGAACCTCCATTAATCCACAGTCAGTGCTGGGAATAAGACCCCCAATCCATAGGAAGGGAGTGACCAAATGGACGACATGTTGGAATTGAGCAGGAGGAGCCTGAACTAGGAACAACAGTGACTTCAGTTGGTTGCTCCATCCCCAGAGCAGGTTCATTTGATTTGCTTGGCCTGGGTCACACCCCTGGCTGGGACCCAATAAGCTATCCCAAACTAATTCCCCATGCCTAGCACACACTAACCTGGTGAAAGTCCCTTAAGTTTGACTGACCCAGTGGAGAGTGGCCAGCATACACAGCCCCTGCTTACACCTCAGTGACAAGAGCAAACAGGAGAGGGCAGAAATCCCTCGCCAGCATGCTTCATAACCAACAAGAAAAGGGGCTGAAACCTCCACTATGCACCTGTATGGAAGAAACCAAAAACATGACAAGAGAGAAAAACAAGAAAAAGCCCCCAGCCCCAAACCCTGAGAACACTGATCCAGGAGAAGGAAAAACAAAAGAGACTGAGGGCAGCAAACATGAAACATCAGACACAGCTTCAATGGACATTAGGAGATATCTTCAGGACCTTGTAGACTAGCTCAAAACTGAAATATTAAATCAGATAAAGCAGGATATGAGTAGAGTAATAAAAGAAATGCTCTCAGGAAGCATCCCTCAGGATGATACAGACAGAAGAAGGGAGGAACACAGAAAAAGAAGAAGAACATTTGATAAAGAATATAAAGAAAATATGGAATACATGAAGCAGATTCAAAGAGACTACCAGGAAATTAAAAGCTCCATTGAAAGCTGGCAACTCTGCTTAAAAGAAACTAAGGATAGACTATCAAAACTTGAAGACAAGTTTGCAATGTGTGATCATGAAAGGAAAGATCTCTTAAAAATAACAAGGAAACAGGCAGTAACAATACAAAGGCTAGAAGACTATAAGAGAATCTATAATTTAAGAATAAGAAACATGAATGAAGAAGCAGGAATAAAAACAGGTTATTCACTGAAATAATTAAGGAAAACTTCCAAAGCATGGGAAAACAAAATGATATTCAGTTATGTGTGGCATACAGAACTCCAGCCACCTACAACCAAAACAGAGCTACACCCAGACATATAATAATCAAGATACCAGAAATTCAATATAAAAACAGAATATTAAAAGGTGTCAGAGAAAGGAAACAGATTACCCATAAAGGAAAGCCCTTCACAATCATGGAAGACTTCTCAACACAGACCATCAGATCAAGAAGAACTTGGAGCTAAGTATTCCAAACCCTGAAAGAAAATAACCTCCAGCCCAGATTCATATACCCTGCAAAACTGTCAGTAGAAATTAATGGAGAAAAAAGATGCCTCCATGACAAAGAGGAACTGGGGGAGTTTGTGACCACCAATCCAACCCTACAGAGAATACTGAAGGACATTCTAGAGAGAGAAAAAAAATACCAGCATTTTAGGAACAGTAGCAGAAAAGCCTCAATGAACAAGGCAGGCAGTAGAATGAAAGAGAAAAGTAGACAAACAAAGGCAGAAAAATAGCATAGCAGAAATGCAGTAGAAAAGGTTGGCTATAGTCTCTAACATTGATGGCAAAAAAAAATAAGACAGGCAGAGTAGATCAAGAGGTAGGGCCCATTGAGATTCTCTGTATAGGAACTATAATTAACCTGAGAGAGAGTTTATGGACTGAAAATCAGATATGAGAAAACCATGCTCTATGTGAGCAACTTGACAACCACCTGCAGATAGGTTGGAAAGACAGGATACTTATGTGCAGTATAAAGAAGTAAAACTTTGAGGGTTTTGTAGGTAAAGGAATACATCTTGAGATAAATTTCAGGAGTGAGAAGTTTTTAAACCACTTAAGTAGGAAGCAGGTTGCCCCACTAATCTAAAAACCGACGGAGTTGGTGGAACTCAAAGTGTACAGAACCCTGTGGGAGTGAAAGGGTATGAATAGCCTAAAAAAAAGAAGGCAGAGGATATTGTTAATAGTGTACCAGGATTTAAAACCCACATTAATCACACCACTCTGCTTAGATGGATTATATTCTGTTCCAGTTTGTCTACTTGTACCAGAATTCAGGGCACAGACAGTTATCCCGAAAATAGCAGGATATAGTTCGGTAATCATCCTTAATTTCCCATTAACTTAATCTGAAGCTCTGTATAACTTACACTGTTTTACCATGACTGACCTTAATTGAATCTGGTTTGTTAGACTGCTGTTTTGTATTGATAGATTTTATTCAAAGCTG
This sequence comes from Hydrochoerus hydrochaeris, assembly GCA_004027455.1. Lineage (NCBI taxonomy): Eukaryota > Metazoa > Chordata > Mammalia > Rodentia > Hydrochaeridae > Hydrochoerus > Hydrochoerus hydrochaeris. The sequence continues at coordinate 448,579 of PVLA01000783.1, forward strand.
TTATGATTGATAGTATCAAGTCTTAGAGTATAGGCAACTACACTGAAGATGACAAGATTCACTAGAATATCCACTCTAGTTTGATTATTACCTGTCTTTGAAGTTTTATACTGTCTACAATGTTTTATTTTTACTAATATTTTATGTACTGCTATATTCAATTGTACTGCTATATTCAAATATGCCTGATGATATAGACAATTCTATTTAAGATAACTAGAGACAACACAGTAACCATTGTAGATCACTGTGTACTGTGGTTTCATATGACTTTTTGGTTTCATGTTTTTATAGGAATTTGGTTTGTTTTGTCTTGCTATGTTTTGGTTTTCCCTCTAATACAGAAAGGATAGAAATACATGTAGAGACTCATACATGCATAGCTGTTCACAGTCTCACTGTTTGAATGTCTACTTTGTATGCTTTAATTTTGTAACTTGAACAACTATTTCTAAGAGGACAATATGTAATTTATCAACTAGTAACTTCTTACTGTTTGTCTTTTTTCTTGAAATTCTGTATTATTTTGACCCGTTTCATGTTTTTTTCTCTTTAAATAATAAAAAAAATTACTCATAATTCCCGACATCCTCACTGTCACTCATCCCTGAGCCGCCCCTTTATTCACAAGATAATAAATTCTGGGAGAGGCCTAGGATCAAGGCCTTTGTCCACATGGCCCCCCAGAGATTGGACTTAGGGCCTCTTGGCTTCCCTTAACTTGGAAAAAAAAAAACATAAGCTAATAGACTATATGTTTATATATAGTTAATATATTTTTACTTAAAAACAGGAGCCAAAAAATGCACTATATATATATATATATATATATATATATATATAGTTCATATACACATATATATAAAAGCCATTAAAATGTACAAAAAGTAGAAACAGTAGTAAATATTTAAGTATTTAAACTAGGATTTTAAAATGAAAATTTGAAAATATAAAGGACATCCAGCAATACAAACTTAATTGTAAACTTTGTAGATTTTCTTTAATAAAACAAAAAAATAGGTTTGAGTACTATATTAATAGTTTTATTTTTTGTATAACAATATTTCAAATCCTAAACCCTGCATAAGTACTACTCCTTCTTTTAAGAGCCAGTGGAACATTTAAAATGATTGCCCATATATCAAGCTATAAAGAAACACTAATAAATCCCTAAAAGAAGAAATAAATCTGGCCATGTTCACTACAATTTACTGCTATACAACTAAAAACTAATAACAAAAGAAATATCTTAACTTGATTTATTTTAAGATATACAGCTCCAAAGCAATTTTCAAAATCAAAAACATGCTCTTGCTTCTCTACATTGCAGTTATTACACAGCTCAAAATAAGAATTTTCCAGAAAAGAAAAAATCTAAGAAACAAAAGGTTTTGGTTCAAAAAGGGAAAACAAACATTTAACATTGGTATTAAAATTACATATAATAAAATATGTATATTAGTTCTCTAAGTTGAGCTTTTCCTTGCTTAAAATCTGATCCTGCTATTACTGAAAACTTTTATACAGATTGAAATAATGTACAAATTAGCCTATATACTTACATTATCTCATAGGGATGAATGTTCTACCAATTTTTTATAATGTTGAATTTTTTTTTTAAATTTTCAGACTGAAAATCAATTTTTTGCCAGCAAGTGAAAGTTTTCTTTAGACCCAAATTATGATTCCAACAGTTTCATAGGTCTAGGAGGAGACTAAAAGCAGATTTACTTATCATCCAATGATTCCATGATGAACTGAGAATACTAAAACTCTTTGATTATCTTTCATTACCTTTCCTGCTTAGGTTAAAATAATATATATGATCTCTACTACCAGGAAAACCAAACCTGATGCACTTTGTGATACATAGATGTGAAACAAGGACTTCTAGAACCATTAAGTTACAAAACTTTAAAATAAAAACTGTTTACAGGCCTCCCTTGGAGGCCTGCCCTCCACAGAGACCACCCAGTTGCAGCTGGTAATTCCAGCCAGAGGCACAGGGGCTGGTTTAAACTCTCTTGCAGCCCTGCCTTTTCCACAGATGAACTTTGGGGGCTAAGGAACTCCAGCCAGAGCCCCTACCCTTTCTCCCAAAACCTTGGACTACAGCAGATTAACTGAACTAGCTTGAGGGGAGATTCAGTTACTGCCTCACCTAATCAGAAGATTTCAGCAAGCTCCAGTCAGTTTGGTGAGTATGCCCCTAAAATGGAAGTGTACAGTGGGTAAATAAGGCTAGTAGTAAAGCTCCCTCCAACTAACTGTAAGACCTTAGTGAGTCTGACAATAGTGTGGGTGACTCCTCCCTGAACACAGAAAACCTCAGAATGAGGAATGTGCCAATAAAGACTCTCCCAATTTGGAGAAAATCAAAAGGGCTTATGAGACACAGAGGCACACAATAGGGACACAGTAGGGCCTCAGCTAACAAAAATACTATAGACAAGGAGATTTGGTGACCCAGAATAACCAGAACATAAAGTAATAGCAGGAACTAAAAGTTGATTTACATCAATACTACTAGACTTGACAACCAAGGAAGTATATAGAACTCACCCAATGGGCCCTGCAGTGGGAAGTCATATGACTGGCCCACCTCTTCATTGTGGGACCCAGCAATTGGACAAATGTTAACCTTACATTATGACCAAAAGATACATACTACCAACAGTGGACACTAGTGGGATTGAAGGACCAAATATTAACCTGAAAGGGGGAAAATGGTAAAAGGAAAAAGCAAAACACAATCTCAAACATCTGGAGCAAATACAGGAGACAATGAAATTGAAGACTTCCAAAGTAACACACCAGAACCCTCTGAAAAGATAGCGAGTGAAATAAAAAAAAAAAACTCCATGAGGCTATAAAGTAAATCAAATTAGGAGTACTCTCTCATGTAAAGATAGAAATAACCTTAAGAGAATGCAAGATGGCCGACTGAGTGGCAGCACGACAAGAGAGCCTCTCTGAGGAAAAAATAAATAAAAACAACTCAGATGCAAGAATCTGGCAACATGGAGAAAGCCAGACAAAAGGAGAGGAATTCTCATGACCCAGGAAGAAACTGAGGCAAAAGAAAAAGAAAAAAGAAAGAAGAAAATGAAGCATGGACAGAGGGCTGGAGCTAGGCAAACTCCAATCACTGTACTGGCATGTCTTAAAGTCAGGTGACTCATGATCGAGCTGAGATCGTGGCCCTGCCAAGAGCAGGAATTGGTGAGATCTAGACCCTTGGCTGGAGGAGGTGCTGAGGCAGGGAATGGAAACAGCCAGTTGAGCTGCGCAAACTTTGGTGAGTGATGGGAACTGGAATCCACAAACCAGGAGGACTGGCTGGGTGACATTTTGGAGTTGGGCAGGGCTGGCTTGAATCAAAACC